>PVKB01000197.1:0-490603 GCA_004027205.1 Ctenodactylus gundi | reverse complement strand
CGAGTGCTCTACCTACCGGAATACACCTCAGCCGTATAGATGATCTTTTCACTGATGATTGTGTCCTTTGTTATGCAGAAGCTTCTTAATTGGATATAATCCATTTGTGGGTCCTTGGTGTTAAGTCGTGTGCATTTGGAGCTCTACTCAGGAAGTCTTACCTGTGCCTGTATCTTCAGACATTTTACCTCTTTATCTCCCAACAGATTTGAGGTGTGGGTTTTAATATCTGGGTCTCTGACTCACTTTGATTTGATTTTAGCACAGGGTGAATGATAATGATCTAGATTCATTCTTCTGTGTGGGGATGACCAGTTTTACCAGCACCATTTGTTAAATCTTTTCTCCAGGGTGTGCTTCTGGCCAAAACCCATATTTACCATGGCCTTCGTGTCCTCACATGATGGCCACTAGTTAGACTTCTTTCCTTCCCCCTTCTATGCCTGGGACTAAATCACACCTGCAGCTTCACAGGCACTCAACTCAAGCTGCCCTGCGCTCTGCCCCGGTCTCTGTTCACAGCTGGTCTCCCTCCTCTACTTGAACCTCCAGGACCCTCACCTCCATCTTACCCTGGGGAGTGACCCCAGGGCACTGCAGGGTGACTTTTTGTCCTGGGACAGCATGAGCTTCTCCCAGATCTTTGTCAGTCTTCTGGAGATGTCTCCTTCAGTGTCCCCCTGCTGCCCATTGCTTGGTCAGAGTCACATTTCCTCCTCTTCTGGCTCATACAACGGCTGGTGTCTACCTGGTCTTGTCTTCTTTCTAGTGGCTACTCATGACATGGCAGACAGTTTCCTTGTTTTTGCTTTTTTTCTTTTAAGAATATGTCTTTGTCATCCTCCTCCTCCTCCTCTTCCGCAGTAGATGTGAGGTCATTGAGACCAAGGACGTGGTTTGGACCTTTGCTGTAGAGCCTCAGTGCGAGAAGGTAGGCCAGCACCTTGGAGACCCTTGGTGGGGTGAGTGGATAGTGGCGCTGTCGGTCAGTGAAGAACTAAAATGGTAAAACATCTTGGATTTGCCTTGTGCTCTGCTCTAATCCTCCCTATTAGAGTTAAAGGTGGGAAAGTGTCCCCTGAGTACATGACGGTGAAGTTACCCCTGTCGGCCCATGTGGTGTGACTGGCACAATCTCCCAGGAACTTTTATGGTGAAGGGGACATTTATAGCTAAGATCCCGTACGCATCAGCAACTGCATTGTTTTCAGGTACTGTTAAAATTGGGTAGTGTCCCAGCTACCCGGTGTGTTTGAAAAATTGGGTCTACTTGAAAATATAAACATGAGTTGCAAAAACTACTTTCAAGTTTTAAGGAGGTGACTGGTAAATTGGTGGAGATGGAAGCCTCCCGGCAGCCAGCGTCCCTCAGTCCCGCTTCCTGTCTTCCCCGTCACTGGCCGCTGCCACCCTGCATGAGGCTGGGGCGGTGGCCGTGCTTCCCTGTGTTTCAGCCTCGGGTCCTGTCGGTGCCTCTGGGTGAGCTCCCTTAGCGCGGCCTTCTGACAGCTCTGGCAGTGTCTTCTCAGGGTGAAAGCACCTTAGTAGATGGTTCCTTGTCTGCGCATTTTCTGCTGATCTAGAAGTACCTTCTTTATGCTTACATGACCCAAGTGCACTCCTGGGACTCTGAGTGCAGCTTTATTGCTGTTGTGATGCTCAAAATTCGGCATGAACTTCAGCATGATTTGGAGGCACCGTGATTCGAGTTTCATTTTTGTTTTGTTCAAAATGTGATTTTCAGTGCCTTGTGAATTTGCCGTACTCCTGCCTCAGCCTCCCTGTGTGCTGGGATTATGGGCATGGGCTGCTCTGCCGGCTGGTTTTGTTGCTTTATTCTTGGTGCCGAAGATGGAGCCTAGACTCTGTACACTACGCTACCACCAGGCTACGTTTTGGTTTTGATTTTGAGACAGAGACCCTCTAAGTTGGAAAATTGCCGAGTTTCCCAGGCTGGGCTTGAACTTGACATCCTTTTGCCTCCGCCTGTCAGAGTGCTGGGATTATATACCTGTGTCACCAGACCCAGGTCACATTTGGAAGATTGTCTGTTTCCCAATATTCTTCCAAGGTTTATCATGTCCTTTACCTATCTACAGCCTGCACCTATCAGATAGGCAAAATAAGATGGGGATGAATTTGCAGAAAAAGGAATTATCCTTGCATGAGGTCTTTGGCTTCTCGTGTGATGCTAGAGAGAGGGCCCACTACTTCCTCATCTAAAGAATGAAGAACTTATGCAGGAGATTTTCTAGAATTCACTGAATGTCACACTCATCCGTGTGTGTGTGTGTGTGTGTGTGTGTGTGTGTGTGTGTACGTGTATGCATGACTGCAGCAAGTCCCAGCATGTAACAGTAGTTGTTATATTGCACTTTGTAAGTAGAAATAAGTGTTCCATGTAAGTGCATGTATGTTGGTGCAGAAGGTTGAATTGAAGGCTCCTCACAGATTGTACTTCCTGAAGTATCTCTGAAAATCCGAAAATACTAATGTCATTAAGAATGAAAATAGGGGGTGCTGGAGGAATAGCATGGGGTTACGGCACTAGCCCAGGGAGCGCTGGGCCCTCAGTTTAATTCCCAGCACATGCCTGTAATCCTTGCACTGAGAAGGTCGAGGCAGGAAGATTGCTATTGAGTTTGAGGCCAGCCTGGACTACTGAGTGAGACCCTGCCTCAGAAAAGGGAATTATTAATATGCCGAGGGTTTTATTTATTTTTATTTTTTGAAATGGCCTCACTCTGTAGCCCAGGCTGGTCCTGAATTCACTGTGGAGCCTAAGCTGGTCTTGGACTCAGAGCAGTCCTCCTGTCTCAGCCTGCTGAGTGCTGGGATTACAGGTTTGTGCCACTCGGCCCGGCTTATGTGTTGCTGGGGAATTGAACTCCTGTACTTAGCAGTTGACTTAGCACTTACTAGGCAAGTGCCTTAACCACTGAGCCATTCCTCCAGCTCTGCTTAGAGGGTTTTAGTGGGGGGAAAAAACAGATATCAGGTAACAGTGGATAGATAATGTAAAGAGATAAGAGGTTCTGAGAAGGAGCCTAGACGTGCTGGGGGTCGGATGTGCTGCAGCAGGGGTGAGGTAGTGGGTGCTTTTGACACCTCCCTAGTACAGGTGGACTTGGCTATGGAAAGACATCCTGAGTCTGAGAATATGACACTGCCAACTTCAAAAGCTAAAAAGCAGGGCTGAGGGCATAGCTTCGCCGCTAACCTACATGCGTAGCAAGAGCATGGCCCTGAGTTCTATTCCCCAGTGCAGTATAAACCGGGCGTGGTAGCACACAACTGTAATCCTAGAACTTGGGAGGCTGAGGCAGGAGGATTGCTGAATCCGAAGCCAGCCTGGGCTCCATACTGAGTTCAAGACCAGCCTGGAGAGCAGAGCGAGACCTTTACTTAAAAAAAACAAGCACAGGGGAAAGGTACACTGTGCTCACACTTAAGAACAAAGTGAATTAGCTATGTTAACTTAAGACAGCAGACTTGAATAAGGAAAGATTTAACAAGGCTACAATATTAACATCTTTCTGTCACATGCTCAAGTCGAAAGGAGAAAATCAGTAAATACACAGTTGAATTAACATATCACTATTGTATAGTGTATGATCTTAAGCTACAATAGAATTAAATTATAAGTCAGGATAAGAAAGAGAAAATCCCTAGATATTGGAGGTCAGTTATGGTTCGATAGAGGAATCATAGGACAAAATTTAAAACATTTGCTTAAAACAATACAGTTTTCCCAAAATTGGTGGAATGTTGTAAAAGCTTTGCTTAGAAATTTATAGCATGCGAGCTGGTGGAATAGTTCAGCAGTTAAAGCACTTGAGTACCTGAGTTTGATTCCCCAGTACTACATAATCCAGATACGGTGGCGCATGCCTGTAATCCTAGCACTCGGGAGGTACAGACAGGACGACTGCTGTGAGTTTGGGGCCAGTCTGAGCTACATAGTGAGCTCAGAACCAACCTGGACTACAAAGTGAGGACCCTATTGTCTCAAAAAATAAATATATAGAAGTTAAAAAAATTATACGTGACGAATGTATAGATTAGAAAAAATTAATGTCAGAAATCTAAGCTTTCAGCTAAGGAACTAGAAAAAAATTAAACCAAATCTAAAGAAAATTAAAGCCAAAGTGTATGAACTTGAAAAATTTAAAAAGTAGCAGACCTGGCTGTAGTCTCTCAAAGGGTTGCCATGAGTTCAAGGCCAGCTTGGGTTACATAGTGAGATCAGGACCGGCCTAACTACAGAGCAAGACTCTGTCTCAAAAGAAGAAGAAGAAAAAAAAAAGAATAGACCCAATACATCAAATTCTCCCTCCTCGGCACTGAAGGTTGAACCCACAAAGTATGGAATTACATCCTTCCACCTTCCTTTTGTGCTGTTGATTTTTGCTGGAAGGTCTTGCTGTGTAGCCCAGGCAGACCTTGAACGCACTTCATAACTCCTGCTGGCCTCAGACTCCCATCCTCCGGCTTCAGTGTCCTGAGCAGTAGAGATTAAAGATGCACACCGCCGCACTTTGGCTAGGCAGTTTCATTGAAAAGATCAGTACAGTTGATTTGGGAATGTTTTAGAAGTCACTCAGGAGGTCATAGGCTGACATCTCATTCTCTGTGTGAGGTGTTGGGAGAGAGGATGGGCCGGGGCGGGGCCGGGGCTGGGGCTGGGGTCGGGGCCAGGCCCGGGCGCAGCCTGCAATCCCAGCATGCTGGGAGGCTGAGGCAGGAGCACAGCAAGTGCAAGCCCAGCTTGGGCAATTTAGAGCAGTTTAGCAAGCCTTTTTCCCAAAATCAGCAGCAAAAATAATCTGGGCATGTAGTTCGGTGTGAAGGCTTTGGGTTAAATTCCTAGTCCTACAAAAAAATAATTAAAAAGATGGAAACTTAATCTCTGGTGTTTTGAGGTAGGGCCTTTGGGAAGGAGTTAGGATTAAATCGAATTGTTAGGGTGGGGCTCCATGATTGAACCCTGGTGGCTTTTTTTTTTTTTCTTTTTTGAGACAGGGTTTCACTCTAGGCTAGTTCTCTCCTGAACTCACCATATAGCCAGGCTGACCAGCAGTCCTCCTGCCTCAGCCTCCTGAGTGGCTGGGATCACAGGCATGCACCACCAGGCCCAGCTATCATGTGGTGATAGATAGGGGGGTTGAACCCACTCAAGGCTTTGTGCTTTCTAGGCAAGTGCTGTACCTGCTGATCTGTGCCTCCAGCCCAACCCTGGTGGCTCTATAAAAGAAAAGGAACAGAGCTGTACACATAATCCCACATGGACTCCCTGTCTCATTCCGTGTATGCCCTTTGTCACCTTGGGACTTTGTTGACAAGAAGATCATCTCCAGCGTAACTATGAACTTGAACCTCCAGAATGGAAGAGCCAAGATAAGCCTCTACGTGACTTCCTTGTTCACCTGGTTACCTGTGGGGGTGGCCTTTGTTGTGCCTTCCTGCTCAGCCTACAGTAGCTTTTTCTTGGAAGTGATACCTGCACAGGTGTTATTACCAACAGAAAAGCAACTGAAGACCGTGCTAAGAGGGAAAGGTGCTAATTACTACTAATATCAGAAACCAAAGAAGGGCCATCACTACAGATGCCATGGACCTTCAGAAGATATGAAAGGTGGTGTCCCATGGACAAATAAATATGGCTGCAGATTTTTAAATGTAGATCAGATAGGCCAGTTTACAAGTGTTCACACAGAACAGACTAGACAGTCTGTGGAGGCCCATGTGTATGAATCAGTGCAATTTCAGTGACAGTCACAAATGTTTTCTGGAAATGGGCAGCAAAATCATTCTCAGGTTTTCTGGAGGGCCACAGATCCTTAGGGCAGCTGACTCAGTACTGAAAAGGGTTAACAAAACAAGCACGAGATGACCCACCCTTAAGCCTCCCCATCAAAGCTGGTGTCAGGGCACATGCCTGCAATACCAGCACTTGGAAGGCTGAGGCAGGTGGATTGTCTTGAGTTCAGGACCAGCCTGTACTAAAGAGGGAGACCCTATCTCAAAAACAAAACAAAAAATAGGGCTGGAAGGATAGCTCAGCGATTAAAGCACCTGCTTAGCAACCTCAAGACTCTGGGTTTGATTCCCCAGCACCACACATAAGCCAGGTGTGATGGCATACACCTGTAATTCAGCTCTTGAGAGTCTGAAGCAGGAGGATTGCCATTGGTTTGAGGTCAGCCTAGGCTCCATAGTGAGCTCAGGATCAGCCTCCGGACGCTAAGCAAGACTCCATCTCAAAAATGAACAAAACAAAAAGATTCACCATCAAGCTGATACTGGTGTTAATAAGAGAATAAACAAGTTTAATAGAAGAGAACAGAGTCCAATTAAATCCACATAATCACCTGATCTTTGACAGAGAAGTAAAAGCAATACAGTAAAGAAAGTCATTCTTCGTTTGCGTTTACAAATGATGCTGGAGCTACTGGATATACATATGCAGAAAACCATGAAAACCAAACAGACCCTATCTTCACAAAGATTAGCTCAATGGTTATAGATCTAGATGTAAAATGCAGAAGTGTAAAACTCCTCGAAGATAATGGAGAGAAGTTTCTCTTTTCATCTCTCCTAAAAAAGAAATGCTATAAATCCTCCTCTGGAGAAGGGCCGCCTGTAATAGAAAGTGCTGGGCGCCAGCTGTTCCACCCAGGTGATTTACGCCCCAGCTGACCTGCGTTCTGATAACGCATGACCTCATTCGTGGCACCGGAGGTGGCCTGTGTCCCCGGAGCTGGCATAAGCCAAGCGCGTGAAGTCATTTCAGTGGCACTTGCTGGCTCGTTGTCATCCTGGTGTCTATGGTGACACTGCCCCACAAAGCAGCTGCTTTCCTGGTGAGACACGATGAGGTTTACCCCCTCTGCTGTGTGCCTTAGTATTTCTGTTCCTTCCTAAGAAGAAAGAAAAAAAAACTTTTTTCTAATAAGTAGAGTATAGGCTTTTCTCAGCTATGAAGTTGAAACTACATGCACGTACCACTGGGGGTTTGTTCTCTGCTGCCCTTCTCTTTCGCTGGTTCAGGGTGGAGGTTGCATTGTGGAGGTGTGCCCTCCTGCTCGGCCTACAGGAGACTTCTCGGAGAAACAGTACTTGCCCAGAGCTGGAGGACTAGCACAGCGGTTAGAGCACTTGTCTAGCCAGCGCAAGGCACTTAGTTGGAATCTCAGCACCACGGAAGCTGGGCATGGTGGTGCACACCTGTAATCCCAGCACTTGGGAGGCTGAGGCAGAAGGATTGCTGTGAGCTCTCTGCTTGCCTAGGCTACATAGTGAGTTCAGGACCAGCCTGGATTACAGGGCAAGACCCTGTCTCAAAAAGAAAAGGAAAAAAAGAAAAAACAATTTAAAAAAGATACCTTTGGGCTAGGGATGTGGGTCATTGGGGGAGCCCTCATCTTGCACATGCAAGGCCTGGGTTCGATCGCAGCCCTGTGGGGTTTGGGGGAGGACATGGTCACACCTCTAGGTGTGAGTCGTTAAACCTGAGGTGCTCAGACCTTCAGCCAGGTCGTCCCACGTCTGTCACGAGGGTCTCGAGGTTACCTGTGCACGGCCTGTGACCCCAAAGGGAAGAGATGCGAAGGCCCAGTCAGCGGCTTCTGTTCTCCTGACCCCACTTTGTCCAGCAGTGTGTAGAAAACAGTGATGTTAGTCATTCATGGTCTGAAACTACTTCCCTGCATTCCAGAATTTCAGGACAATTAAATTCTTTTTATTATTTTTTTGAGGCAAATTCTCACTGCCAGTCCTAAGCTGACTATGTAGCTTGGGCTGGCCTTGAGCTCATGGCAGTCCTCCTGCCTCAGCCTCCAAAGTGCTGGAATTACAAGTGTGCACACCACACCCAGTTTATGTGGTGCTGAGCAATCAACTCAGGGCCTTTGTGCCTGCTAGACAGGCACTCTGATCACTGCACTGTTTCTTCAGCCCTTTAGCTTTTTAAACTAAATGGAAAAAAATATATTTAAATTCTGTCATCTTCACTGCTACTTGAAAGTTCATCTTCATACTTAATGCTTTCTATAAGTTTGGTAATATAAAGGTTTTTATATAATTTTGAAGGTTTAAAAAAATTTCAAGGTTTAGTTTCTTATCCAGGAATGGTGGTACATGCCTGTAATTCTAGCACCCTGGAAAGCTGAGGCAGGAGGATCACAAGCTAAAACCCAACTTGGGCAACTTAGTGAGTTAGTTAGACTGTCTAAAAATTAAAAAATAAAGCGGGCTAGAGATGAGCTCTAGGCAAATATGTACTTTTTCCTACCATATTCCTTGTCATGCTGCTCTCGATCTACAGTTAACGCTAATAATTAAAATTTTAGAGAACATTTTAGGTTTAAAAAGACAGTTGCTTCATGCTTTTTTTAAAAAAAAAAAATCCGTATTTAAGAATCATGCAAACAGCCAGAGCTGGCAGGCAGCGGGTACACAAGAGCATGGTGGTGCTATGGGTCCCAGAAGTGTCCAGCATAGCTGGTAATTCTGCTGCCTGCTCCATGATGCCCGGGCTCTCTCCCCAGTCCTTCAAGTAAAATAAATGGCCCTTGGGCGGCTTCCAGGTCCTTCCTCCAGCACTGCAACCCAGGTTTCTTTTCTTTCCTTTTTTTGTGGTGGGAGTGGAGCCAGGAGCTACATTTTAGTGCTTTTTACATTTTTGATTTTAGAGACAGTCTTAGTCACTAGGTTGCCCAGGCTGGCTCCACCTCACGGCCTGTCTGCCTGGCCCTCCTTGAGGGCTGGAGGGCCCTGGCTGCGTGCCAGCTGCTAAACATTCTGATCGTCACTCATGTAATGTGACAAGAAAAACACATTTATTTCTCTTAACTTGATGATGTCTCTTAACCTGCTGTTAAGATTACCTTTTGTGAAATGTTTTATGTCATGTTAATGATACATCATTTGTAAAATGCATGATTTATTTTTTAATCATCTAGATAAATATAGCTTCAGAGTTTCCTTACATTTTGAAATTATTTTTTCTTTTTTTTCCCTGGGGGGTGGGAGGGAAAGGTACTGTCTAGGCTGGCCTTGAACTCCCGTGTTGTTCAGGCTGTCTTAAGCACAGTGCTCCTGCTTCAACCTCCAGAGTGCTCGGATGGTAGTCATGTGTCACTATACTAGGATGAAATCTTTTTATAAGTTCTTTATTCTTCGCCTCTTTATTGAAACAAGATTTGGTGAGAATTCCTCATTTAAATTTTTAGAATAAAAATTCCATAGTATTGTTTCTGAAATTAAAAAAAGAATAGATCACCTGTCCACAGTTTGTCAGTATAGTTAATTCATTTTAGGGCTGAAGGAATAGCACGCAGTTAGAGTGCTGGCGTAGCCAGTGCAAGGCCCTGAGTTCCATTCCACATGAGCTAGGTGTGGTGGCACGTGCCTGTAATACCAGTGCTTGGAAGGCTGAGGCAGGGGGATTGCTTTGAGTTCAAGGCCAGCCTGGGCTATGTAGTGAGTTCAGTTAGGACCAGCCTGGCCTACAGAGCAAGACCCGTCTCAAAAAAAAAAAAAATTCATTTTAATCAGGCTGAGTGGCATAGGCCTAAAATACTGTACTCTGGGAGGCTGAGGCAGGAGGATTCCACATTCAAGCCCGGCCTGACAATTTAGCAACTTACTGAGGCTGTCTTAAAATCAAAAGTAAAAATGGGCTGGGGATTGTAGACGAGTGCAGACACCCTGGTTTAGGTCCCTTATCCTCCAAGAAGATTCATGTTGTATGTAGTTTGTGATCTCATCAGGGGCCAAATTTCACTAAGTGATTCTTTTGTATTAGTGTTGACAATATTAATGGAATGACTTTAGCCCTCAGCTCGTGCTGCCACTGACTTACAGGACCCTTGCTTGGGTATATTCGTTAGGCTACGGAGAATGTGTAGCATAATGAGGGATTTAAGCATTCCTCGTACTAGTTTACCTTCTGTGTTGAAATTGGAAGGTGGAGTTAGTGTGGACCCAGTACTTAAAACAATAGGAAAAATGGACTCCGTTTTTAAGTATCCCAGTTAATGTTGTAGATTGAAGCAGTATTTAAAAAGCACTTACTGTCCGCCTCTGGACCCTCATCTGTGGCTGTTACAAACGTGTGCATGAGCTGTTGGGTCCGATCGAGCCTGGCTAGGAGGCCTGTTACCGGAAAACCCATTATACCACTTTATGATGGGAAATTACCAGATACGAAGGAAGAGGGTGCATGTTGTAAAAGTTTCTTGGGATTCCATCATGAGCCTTAACATGTCAGTTACGCATTACGGTGTAGGGAGTGTCACATGAAGTGCTTTAGTGTAAGAGTATAGAGCGAGGGGTGCGGTCGGTGTAGCTGGCGCCGCGCCTGCCTAGCGGCACCCATACAAACTGTGCGTGGGGTTGCACACGTGTCATCTCAACCCTCAGGGGGCCGAGGCAGGAGACTGGCTGTGAGTGAGGCCAGCGTGGGCTACCAGCGGGAGATGCAGCTCGGTGCCGAGGCTGTGGTTTTAATCCCCAGTACTGCACGGATGAAGGACCGCAGGGTGGGTGATGGCGTTTTCTTTGCTTCCAGCCCTTATTTCCTGGACTTCCTCTGCCTGATATTTGCAGCAGATGGATTTTCTCGAATGTATTATGTCAAAGTCTTTTCATTTTTGTTTCCTTTCTAGAATTTTCATTTCTCTGCTCAGCACCATCATTCGTCCAGTCACGTGGACTTGAAGCTTCGTTACTGGAGCTGAGTGAGCCTTTTGTTTTTCTCTGTGCATTTAGGGCTTCTGAATTTTTTTTTTATCTGGATCATTTTTATTTTATTTCCTCTGCTGTCTCTGATGTCACTTTGCATGGGAACAGCTGCCATCAGCCAGTATCTTCTGTATGATTTTGTTTTTTCCCAAGGCAGGGTCCTGGTCTGTAGTCTAGACTGGTCCTGAACTCACTGTGTAGCCCAGGTTGGCCCCAGATTTAGGGCATTCCTTCTGCTTCAGCCTTCCGAGTGCTGGGATTACAGGCATGTGCCACCGCATCCATCTTAGGTGGTGCTGGGGAATTGAACCCAGGGCCTTGCGCTTGCTGGGCCTCGTGGCTAGTTGCTCTAGTCACGCTGTGCTGTTCCTCCAGCCCTGTGCAGCCATTTCCTCAGACAGTTAAGTTACCTTCCACTTGACACAGCAGTTCTGGCCCTAGGACTTCTACTCCCCAGATGGTTGGAAACCCTTGTCCACACATAAATTTATAAGAAGTGACGAGCCAGACATCGTGGTGCATACAGTAATCCCCTTATGTCCTAAATAAGAATCACTGGTAAAAATACCAGTGGTAAAACACTTCATTTGTGAAAAATTATCAGTTTGTTACATGTTTTTTAAAATTTTTTGCAGTACTGGGGATTGAGTCCAGAGCCTTTACACTGAGCTATATTCCAAGCCTATTTTTGATTTTTGATTTTGAGACCCCCTCTCACTAAACCGCTAAATTGCCCAGGCTAAGATCAGACTTGCAGTCCACCTGCCTCAGCCTCCCAGAGTACCGGGATTACGGGCCTGCACCACCCAGCATCGTCACATTGTTGACGTATGCATCTGCCATCTGTTGAGACACGCGCGTGCGGGGCTTCCGGCCTAGGTCCTAGGGTGCAGCGTGGCGTGTTACAATGCACATGTGTGTTACCTGTTCCGTCACACGTAACGCATTGCCGTGGCTTGGTGTGTAAGGAGTCAAGAGTTGCTGCTGCTGGGTCATCAGTGCGGGGACTCAGCGAGTGGGAGGGCTGCCCCTTGCCACGCGTCGCTCCTTCATGCCACCCGAGGAGGAGGCTTCCTTCCCACCAGTCTCTCTTGCACAGCCCGCTGGAACTCCCGAAGTGCAGGCTGAGAGCCCGTCTCCAGCCGGCACAGTGACACACGCTGGCGTCCCAGGACTCCTTGGTGTTTTCCAGTCACGTATGGGGGACCAGACCCGCTGTGGGCATTGCAAAATGTGCTACACATACCAGATAACATGTATAATTTTTAAAGCTCTGCTGTTCAGGAGAGGGGTCCCAAGTGGGTTGCTCCTGGGCTGTATTATTCCTGGTAAATTTGGGAAGCTCATTGCTTTGAGAAAAGTCTTCTAGCTCCAATTTGTTTTTCACTACCAAGAGTATAATGGAAACGGTGACGGGCATCTAAAAGCTCTGCATAGTCTCCTTCATGACGGGTGTCAGGTGCATGTGCTTTGATCCTTTAGGAAACTGAGGTACTTTTTTTTTTTTTTGAGACAGGGTCTCACTCTAGCCCAGCTGGCCCCGAACTCACCCAGGCTGGCCTTGGACTCACAGCAGTCCTCCTGTCTCCCCAGTAGTGCTGGGATTACAGGCGTGCACTACCACGCCCTGATTATGTGTTCTGGGAATTGAACTCACTCAGTGCTTGACCTAGCGCTTGCTAGGCAAGTGCTTTAACCGCTGAGCCATTCCTCCAGCCCCTGAAGTTCTTCCTCACTCTTGTTCTTCCTAGGCTGGCGACCACTCAGCAGCAGGCCCTCCTGAGGCTGTCCACCTGCCCCACTCCTGGTGAGTTCCCACATCCGGATGCAGGAGATGGGCTCCGCAGCAGCCAGCGCGACATGATCCCGAAGGAGCAGTGAGGGGAGCTGCAGGCGAGGCTGCGTTTGCAGGAACAGGTCAGTCTAGGTGAGAGGGTTGGGCTGACCGACACTCAGCTCCCTGTCACTCCCTCAGATGCCTTTGACTTTGCAAAAGATGCACAGATTAGGGTCTAGGGTCAGTGACCACCCTAGATTGTGTGCCAGCTTTTCTGTGTGTCTGCTTTGCTTGATGGAAAGGACGTTTCCATCCATTTACTGATGTCTATATTTTTTTTTTAAAAAAAGAATATACTCATTTTTTATTGGAGACAGGGTCCTGAATATATATTTATATATATAGTCAGCCTGGCCCCAAACTCAGAACACCCTTCTGCCTCAGCCTCCTGAGTGCAGGGATTACAGATGTGTGCCAGCATGCCCAGTTACTGTGTTGCTGGGAATGGAATTCAGGGCCTTGAGCATGCTAGGAAAGTGCTCTTACTGCTGTGCCATTCCACTAGCTGCAGAATTATTTAAAAGTAACTCTAAGGGGCTGAAGGTGTAGCTCAGCCCAGTACCACATAAGCCAGGTGTAGTGGTGCATACCTAGAATCCCAGCACTCAGGAGGCCAAAGCAGAAGATTGCTGTAAGTTTGAGGCCAGCCTGGACTAAAGAGCAAGACTCTGACTCAATAATAAAATAAGTAAAATATAACTCCAAACATGGAAAAATATGGTGTCTATGTGTGCTTGACACATTGTTTCTCTCTGGGTTTGTTTGTTTGAGACAATCTCTTTATAGTCCAGGCTGGTCCCCCTCACTATAGAGCCTGATCTGGCCTTCGACTGGGCTGGCCTCGGACTGGCCTTGGACACACTCAGTCCTCTTTCCTCCACCTTCCGAGTGCTGGGATTATAGGAGTGCACCACCACACCCAGGTTTTATGGAGAATTGAACTCCGGACCTTGCCATTGCTGGGCAAGCACTATGACCGCTGAGCTCTTTCTCCAGCCTCTTTCTGATTTTAACTCCCTTATGGCCACATTGGCTCCATCTTATTAAGGACCACGTAAGTACATTGGTGTTTTTACTTGTAGATCTAACATGTAAGGACAAGCTGACCTTAGTCAGGTTTCGTGACAGTTCAGCATCACAGAAGTAGCAGAGATCTAAAGTTGGCATGTCATACCTCAGGAGGGCCCGTGTTATTTTTTTCATACAGGTTTCTGAAAATGCACACCCAGGTACTAAGAGAGAGAAACCACAAATACTTTTTTTTTTTTTTTTTTTGAGGCAGGGTTTTGTTCTGCAGTCCAGGCTGGTCCTGAACTCACTATGTGTAGCCCAGGCTGGCCTCAAACACATGGCAGTCCTCCTGCCTCAATCTCCCAAGTGCTAGGATTACAGGCTTGCACCACCATACCCAGCTTATGTAGTGCTGGGGAATCGAACCCAGAGCTTTGAGCTTGCTAGGCAAGTGCTTTAACTGCTGAGCTGTTCCATCAGCCCCCAAATACTTTATCATGATCTTAAAATTGATCTTAATGAAGGATGGTTTGCTGTGATCACTGAGCTGCTAATGAGTGACCTTAATAATGTTTTTTGATCAGATCACTTTCATTTGCTTACATGCATGTTACAGGTGTTACTAGGGAACAAGCACCTGTATGGGGGAGTGTGGGTGTGGCTAGGGGGTGTATGCACAGGGAGCGAGAGTTAACCCATCCCTCCTCATAGCCTCGCCTTTTAAAAATATTTTTATGTATTTGTTTTGTTTTGAGACAGAATCTCTCTAAGTCACTAATTTGCCCTAGGTGAGCTTGAACTTGTGATCCTCCTGCCTCAGCCTCTCAGAGTGCTGGGATTACAGGTGTGAGCCACCAGTCCTGGCCTATTACATTTTTCTGAAATATCTAAGATGGAGATTAAATGAGCCTGTTATAGACACCTGCTCCTGTACTAAATGTGAGTACAGATGATAATGGCCTTGTAGGAAAGAAAGTGGCCATTAGGAGTGACAAGGGATCCTTGGGCATCTTTCTTCCTCTCTAACTCTTGAGGTATTTCAGCTGCAGTTTCTCTAGATCTCGCTGTACACCCTGCCTCACAAGCCTACAAAGCCAGGCGGCTCCCTCTGTGCCTTGTCCCAGAGGCCTCTGGGACCGGACGGACATGTCGGCTCTGCCGGTTGACGCTTCCCAGGGACTGCTGTGGCAGGAATCCTCCGCTCAGCCGTCCTCAGTTGCACCCCGTGCTCCCCGTGCCCTTCCCCAGCTCTGCCTAGATTACCTCTCTACCAGGCACTTTTAGTTTCTTGCAAGTGAAACAGGCCTCAGCTCGGTCGTAACTCTCAGAATGAAAAATTTCCCCTCTCATGCTAATATTTTTAGAGTAATTATTGTCACCGAAAATAGACTTCCTTTTTCCCTTCTCAGGCTGGAAAGTCTTAGATAATTATGAAGAAAGCATTCTTTCTTTTTCCCACCCTCCTCCGTGGTTGCTGTAACCTCACAACGTGGGTGAGGGCCCTGGCTACTCATTCTGTTCCTGTCCCTTGCACGAGGGCTGAGAACACAGCTTGACAGAGGAATTTTTATCTCTTGAGTGAAATCATAGCATTAGTCAGAACATTCTTCCTGGGGGTGAAGGGTGTGTAAGGAAGGAAGTGTAAACGTTTACGGAAAAGTGCACAGATGACCAGCGAGAGAAGCCGATGAGAAATTAAAATACTCTCTGCCTTCTGGGGCCTTCTCTTCCTACACCTTGCAAAAAATTGTATTTTGTATTAGGTTTTTACCCATTGGATTAGCTCAGCCAGGACTTATTCTCAGTTGTAAATAAGCCCAAGGTGTATTTTTAGGACGTTTACAAAGGGTGTGTTCGTGGGCTTGTTGGCTAGCCTCCTTAAGCCGGGCTTTACTTGGCACAGAGGAAGGCAAGTAAGAATACATAATAAAAAATGGGCAATAGAGTAGTTTTATGGATAATATGTGGAGGCCAGCAGGCCATGAGCTCTCAGCTTACACTCACGTTTGTTTTATTTCTATCAGTATTCTTAGTGTGTTTGTATTTGTTTTATTTGTTGTTTTTTTATTTCTTGCAGCAGTGTTGATCGATCCCAGGGCCTCGGACATGCCAGGCATTTTACCCTGAGCTACACACTCATCCCTTGTTCAGTGTTCAAGGTGTCAATTCACCAGAAGTATTTCTTATGCACCTGTCACACACGAGACCCACTTCTAGGAACAGGGGACCAGGGTGAGCAAAACAGAAACCCCGTGCTCCGTAGACATGAGTCTGCAGCGAGAGGCTGGAGCCGTAGCACAGTGGTTAGAGCGCTTACCTCTTAGCCTGGCCCTGACTTTGATTCCTCAGCGCCATGTGAGGTGGGTGCGGTGGCAGATGCCTATAGTCCTGCACTCCAGAGGCTGAGGCAGGAGAATTCCTTTGAGTTTGAGGCTAGTCTGGGCTACAGTAAGTTCAGAACCAGCTTGGGCTACAGAGTGAGACCTGTCTCAAAAATTTTTTTTCTATATGTATTAGGAGAAAGCTGGGTGCTAGGGTGCATAGCTGTAATCTCAGCTATTTGGGAGGCTGAGCCAGGATGGTCTGGGATTGAGTATAAGACTTCCTGTTCTCCGTTCTCTCCCTTTCTCTCTGTTTGTGTATTTACTTATGTGTGCATAAGGGGAGGGGACAAGGTGCTCTGGTGAAGTAGTATCCATAAGGAGATTTTATTTTGAGTAAAAACCTGATAAGTGTGTAGAGACAAACCATAAAGTTATACAGGGGAAGAACCTTCTAGGTAGTGGAGAAAAGTTCTGAAGATTCAGAACGAAAGGCTTCCACTGAGTGATTTAGAGAGGATCAGCCTGCCGCTGTGCCATCAGTGAGTTTTCATGCACATCCCAAGTACCTGAGGCCGGATGGGAGGCAGAAGCCCAGGGCACCATGGACCATGCCAGGCGCAGACAGAGGACGCTCCCCAGGACCACAGCAGCTTGGGGAACTCCAAAGGTCCCGAAGAAGCGCCCCAGTGGAGGGATGCAGAGGGGCAGGGTGAGGCGCAGCGGGCCTTGCGGCTTGGGTACAGCCTCCTTGGGTAGAGGCTGCAGGCTGGTAGAGTCGGGTGGGCAGAGAGCAGAACCCAGCGCTGAAGAAAGGAATTTTGGATGCTAGCCTTCAAATGATGGGGAGCAAATGAAGTGGATGAGTAGTAAAGCAAAGTCACCACGTCAGTAATGTTACTATATTTTTACAAATTTGGAAGAGAAGGGAGGACGAGAGATAGGAGTGATTCTGGAGTGAGACCCAGCTAATTGTATTTCGTATTAGGTTTTTGCCATTGGATTAGCTCAGCCAGGACTTATTCTCAGTTGTAAATAAGCCCAATGTGTATTTTTAGGACGTTTACAAAGGATGTGTTCTTGGGCACGTTGGCTAGCCTCCTTAAGCCGGGCTTTACTTGGCACAGAGGAAGGCAAGTAAGAATACGTAATAAAAAAATGGACGATAGAGTAGTTTTATGTCATCAGTGAATGTTCATTCACATCCCAAGTACCTGAGGCTGGATGGGAGGCAGAAGCCCAGGGCACCATGGCTCTGCCGGTTGACGCTTCCCAGGGACTGCTGTGGCAGGAACCTTCCGCTCAGCCGTCCTCAGTTGCACCCCACGCTCCCCGTGCCCTTCCCCAGCTCTGCCTAGATTACCTCTCTACCAGGCACTTTTAGTTTCTTGCGAGTGAAACAGGCCTCAGCTCGGTCGTAACTCTCAGAATGAAAAATTTCCCCTCTCATGCTAATATTTTTAGAGTAATCATTGTCACCGAAAATAGACTTCCTTTTTCCCTTCTCAGGCTGGAACACATGGATTGTAAGAGGGAAGTAGGAAAAGGGGATGGCGCTGAGGTGTAGCTTGGGGGTTAAAGCACTTGCCTCCCATGCTCAAGGCCTTGAGTTCAGTTCCCAAGCACTATATAAAAACTAGCTGGATGTGGTAGCACATGGCCTGTAATCTCAGCACTCTAGAGGCTCAAACAGGAGGATTGCCATGAGTTTAAGGCCAACTTCTGCTACATAGTGAGCTCAGGACAGCCTGGACTACAGAGCAAAACTTTTGTCTCAAAAGAAGAAGAAAAAAAAAAAGACGATAGGCCTGGTATGTCTTAAGGAGAGCTAAAGAGAGCCTAAGTATTTGATTGTTCATAAGCCCCTGAAGGAGGAGAATTGAAGGTTTTTCAGAAGGCCTAACAGTGATTAAACATTGCCAGTAAAGAAAATGGTAAGTTGGGGCGTATTGTAAGTTTTAATTCAAGATGAAAGAAGGCAAACCAATGGACTCCTGGACCCACACAGTCTTCCTGCCTCAGCCTGCTGAGTGGCTGGGACTTAAGGATGTGTGCTACCATGCCTGACTGTCACATGATTTGAGAACAAAAGCAGACCTAGTAGGTCTTCTACTGTAGTTCTCTTTAAACCCTTTTCTGTTTCTTATTCATTTGTTGTTATTTTAAATAATTATTTAGCAACTCAGTAGGAGCATACTTTTTATTACTTATGAGAGCTCTGCGCCTTTCTGGATGGGTGTGTGTCTGTGTGTGTGTCACTGTACTATGGACTCTGTAACGCCGAGCCTCTGCCTTGGGGGGCGCCTGGTGGGCGCTTCAGGTCCAGGAGGGATTCGCTGAGAGACTCAGGGATCCCTCAGTTTACAAACGGCTCTTGGCATTTTTCACGTTGATAAATACCCATGTGTGATGAGCCCTTGGATGCAGACCATGCAAGTCATGTGACAGCTAGAGCCAGAACCGTGAGAGTCATTGTCACCACTCTTGTGTTTCAGTTTCCCCAACAAAAGGTGAAGTAGGTGCCTCCCTTGATCTCACAGGGTATTTTAGGCAGAAACGAAAGCTGTGTGGTAAGAACACTTTGGACCCTGAAAAAAAGTTGTGATGCAAATAAATACTCTAGAAATACTTGCTTATCATGACAGATGGTAATCTGGCCAGATGTTTGTCTTACATATATAAAGTTATCTTAGCTTTCACCTTGAAAAGTTTGGGAGATTAGCTGGGCGTGGCGGCGCATGCCTGCAGGCTGAGGCAGGAGGATTGCAGTGGAGTCATGGGCAGCCTGGGCTACAGAGTGAGACTGTCCAAAGAGAAAGGCGAGGAGAGGGAGGTAGGGGAGGGAAGAGAGGAAGAGAAAGAGTAAATTTGGGAGAATAGACCAGTAATCATTTTTGTACTGGTACAACCACTATGGAAAGGAGTATGGAGGTTCCTCAGAAAACTGACAACAGATACTTGACCCAGTTCTACCTCTTCGGTGTGTTTTTCCCCAGAGAGTTAAAGTCATCATCTAAGAGTGATACAGACACATCCATGTTTCTAGCAGCACAGCTTATAATAGCCAAATCTTGCAAGAAGCCTGTATGTCCGTCAACAGATGAATGGGTAAAGAAGAGGTGGGGAGTTTCCACGATGGAGTGCTGCGCCGCCGTAAAGACAGATTTTTAGGGAAAGTGGATGTGCTTTGATACTGCGAAGCTTAGCGAAATGAATCAGATACAGACGGCTGAATATCGCATGGTTTCTCTAATATGAAAGAACCAGACCATTAGAAAAGGTGACGGAGAGATGGAAGAAAGTAGGAAGACAGACTGTGGAGAGGGACGGGGTTGTGGGGGCTGGGAATGGAAGTAAAAATTATGGAGGTGCCTTGTGTGAACAAAGGCACCGGCTTCTCAGACAGCGCCAGAGGCGGGGTAGCTGCGGAAGTCAGACGTCTCTGCAGCACTGGCCGCTTCTGGGGCTCATCTGGCCAGCACAGGCGGGGACAGCAGGGGCTCCTGCCCTCTTCACGGTGTCCTCGCGTAACAGTGAGGCTGAGGGATGTAAGGAGCCGGGGGTCAGAAGTCCGTCAGCCAGCAGGAAGCGGATCCAGCCAGCTTTGGGGGGCTCCTGACCCGGTCCGCGGCCCGCACCGCACAGTCCCTCGGATCCCTACACCTCCGCAGGACTTGCCCCATGCAGCCTTGTGTTTCCATCCCGGCTGGGCTGCCCTTTTCTCAGCCAGTCGCATACCTCAGGCTGTCCATGTTTATGGCAGTGTTACTCCTCCAGCCCACACTGTCTCCATTGGCGTTTGCCTGTCCTCTCTACAGACTCTGAAGTCCCGAGGGCAAATGCTTGTATAGTAGGCCCTCAGTCACACTCTTCAGAAGCATGTGTTCCAGGGGCTGGAGGATGGCACAGTGCGTAGGGCGCTTGCTCAGCAAGTGTGAGGCCCTTGGGTTCAGTTCACAGCACCACATGAGCAGAGCGTGGTGGCACACACCTGTAATCCCAGCACTCGCGAGGCTGAGGCAGGAGGATTGCCATGAGTTAGCAGCCAGCCTAAGCAACGTAGTGAGTTTAGAACCAGACTGGACTACAGAGCGAGAGCCTGCCTCGGGATGTGTTTGTGTGTGTCTGAGGCCCCGGAGTGCTGGGATTACGGCATGGGCTCTGTGCTTTTCCACGGCTCTACACCTCCCACCTAGGGGTCATCATCATAATTTTTACTAAATAAAATTGCTCAAGCCCTAATTTAACAAGATAGGAATTTAAGAAATAATTGAAGATTCCATGAAGTTTAATTGATGCTAGGGGTGTTTTTTAGTAGATTTCTTTAGGTTTTTTTTTTTTTCAGGTTTTGAGAGAGAGAGAGGGAGAGAGAGAGAGAGAGAAAGAGAGAGAGAGAGAGAGAGAGAGAGAGAGAGTGTGTGTGTGTGTGTGTGTGTCAGTCAGTCAGTCAGTCAGTCAGAATCTTGCTCTGCAGCCCCAGCTGGCCTTGAACCCAGCAGTTCTGCCTCAGCCTCCTCAGTGCTGGGATAATAGGTGCATGCCATCGCGCCCTGTTGTGTGGTGCTGGAGAGCTGAGTAGCCGTGACCTTGGGCTGTTCTGCCAGCCCCCTTTCTTTCTTTGCTGGCTGGTGTCCACGAGAGTGCAGCTCTGCGGAAGGCTGTGCGTTTGGGATGTGGCCCTAGGACTGCAGGCCGTGATGAGGACACGGTGGGAAGGCAAGCAAGCCGGCAGGGACCGAGCTGCTATATAAGAGCAGAGCATTTTAGGGCCGACCTCTGTTCCAGCTCTCCAGAGTCCACAATAAAGTGATCATAGAAGTCCATAGCTGCAGAGAAAAGCCATCCTGCTGCCCGCATCAAACGCAGAATTCACTGTTTGGACCTAAGTGTATTTCATAGCAGAAGTTTAATGGCCTTCGTCATATATTTTAAAGATGAAATTAAGTACATGGTCTCTAGGTGTTTTTCCTTACTCAGTTTCAGGATTTTTTTCTTTAAATATGCAGTTTTCTTTGTTTTATTGCATATTCTGTTTATTGCATTTTTAAATTTTTGTTTCTCTAAAAATTCTACCTTCTGAGCCTGGCCAGTACTCGGAGAGGATAAGGCATGGGGATAATAAATGTGAGTTCAGCGTGGGCAATTTAACATGACTCTTTCTCAGACTACAGATGAAATACGCTGGGACATAGCTCAGAGCAAAGGCACCTCATTCAGTTCCCAGTACCAAAAGAAAAGAAAAAGTCCCACTTCCTGAAAGTAAACTATTTCTTAGACATTTAAAAAATTAAATTATAATATTTATTGTCTTAGTTTTAGAGCAGCATTGGAGAAAGTCATATCCTTATGCCTAGCTTATATAGTCAGCACCTAATCAGTACTTACTGCTTGAGTGAAAGTGCTGTTGTCTTTTGAGAAAGAAGATATTTATTTATTTATTTATTTATTTATTTATTTATTTATTTTGAGACAGGGTCTCACATAGCCCAGGCTGGTCCTGAACGCACTACGGAGCCCAGGCTGGCCTTGGACTTACAGCAATCCTCCTGCCTCAGCCTCCCGAGTATTGAAATTATGGGCATGTGCTACTACGCCTATTTAATGTGGTGCTGGGGAATTGAACTCACACCCTTAAGCTTGTTAGGCAAGCACTCTAACCACTGTGCTATTTCTCCAGGCCCCAGTTTTTTTTTTAAGAACTTAATTTTTATTATATGGAAAATATTTCTGTTCTTTAACCTATGCCAAAACTGGAATACATCATAAATTTTATGTATTTACTTTTGAGACAGGTCTCACTCTGTAGTCCAGGGTGATACTAAATTTACTATGTACACCAGGCTGGCTTTTTGTTGTTGTTGTTGTTGTTTGTTTTTTTGTTTTTGAGAAAGCATGTTTAGTTTTAATTCCAGGCTGTCTTTGAACTTTGAGCCAGAATTCTTCTGGCTCAGCCACTTAGGTGCTAGGATTACTGGCATGCTCCGCCATGCCTCTATGTGGTTCTGGGAAGTCAAACGCAGGGCTTTACACTTGCTAAGCTAGTGCCCTAACCGCTGTGCTGTGCCCCCAGCCCCATGCGCCATTTGATTTGGTATGCTATGCTACAGGCTGCTTCCGTTCCTTCATGGGCCACCCCAGTTCATATTTGGTTTATAAATTTTGCCAGAATACAAGGACCAAATTAATTTAGAGGATAGTTGGGAAAGGAGGTGGTGGGAGAGGGCTTTATTTATTTATTTATTTTACTTTTTGTTGTTGTTGTTTTGTTTTTTTGAGACAAGGTCTTGCTCTGTAGTCCAGAGCTGGTCCTGAACTCACTATGGAGCCCAGGCTGGCTTGAACTCAAAGCAGTCCTCCTGCCTCAGCCTCTCTAGTGCTGGGATTATAGCCTGTGCCACTGCACCTGGCTTGTGTGGTGCTGGGCAGTGGAACCCAGGACCCAGCAGTCGCTGTAGTTTAACCTTGGCACTCCTCCTCCAGCCCTTCATATGTCATTTTAACCCCTCGAGAACTGGAATCTTGCATCCTTAGTGCATGTCAGACATATGTACTAATAGTTGAATGAATAATGAATGCCGTTGCCCGGAAATACAGACATCATGTAGTATCACGAAGATAGCTGATAGAAGTATGCTTACTTACTCAGAATAATTTACAAATAGAAGGGTTTGTTACTTTTCCTTTTTTTCTATATACTTTGTAACATTTATTTTTTAGTTTGTGCCAGGCCCAGAGGTGCTGGCCTTCATTTTTTATTTATTCATTTAACTTCCTCGAATGGGTCATGCACCACCTTGCCCAGCCCGTGTGGTGTGGGGGAATCAAACCCACGGCTGTTACTAGCCAGGCAAGTACTGTGAAGTCAGGAGCTATGCCCCCAGTCCCTACTTTGTAAAATTTAAATGACAAGAATTTTGTTTCTGGCATATCTCAGACAGTTATGTGGGAATATTTGGGCCCTGGGTCTAATTGCAGGATAATTGAGATTTTTATTTATTTATCTTTTATTTATTTATTTTTTGAGATAGGGTCTCTCTGTAGCCCAGGCTGGCCCTGACCTCACTATGGAACCCAGGCTGGCCTTGGACTTATGGCAATCCTACTGTCTCACCCTCCCAAGTGCTGGGATTAATGGTGGTGCACCACCATGCCAGGTTTTTGCAGTGCTAGAGTATGAACTCAGGTACTTAGCAGTTAACCTCTGAACCATTCCTCCAGCCCCAATAATCTGAAAATTTTAAAGATTATTTTCTGTAGACTTACTTAGGCAAACCACCATCGTGGTCAACGTCTAAAATCCCCGCATTCCGGAGATTGAGGCAGGAGGATCTCAGAGTTGGGAGACCAGCCTGGATAACGGAGAGAGCTCAAGGCTGGCTGGAATTGCATTAAGAGACATGTAAACCCTTGTATTGAGGTGATTTTTATCAGTGTGTCTTTCCTTATAATACCATTAGTTTACCTAGAGTAATTTAATGGTCTGAAATATAGAACATTTTATTATTTTTTAGAAAAATCATTTGCATTTATAGATACGGTACCATGGTGTACCCATTGAATGTATACGTTATTTTTAATTGCCTTAGAGCTTCATGTTTTGTTTTATTTTTGAGATGGGGTCTTGCTTTACAGAGACGCCTGGTTCTGTACTCATTATGAAACTCAAGCTGGCCTCAAACTCACACTGATCCTCCTGGCTCAGCCTCCCAACTGCTGGGATTATAGGTGTGTGTCGCCACGTTCACCTAATTTTTACATGGTGCTCGGGAATTGAACCCACCAGGACCTTGTACTCCCTGGGCACGCAGGTGCTTGCTTTATCCACTGAGATATACCCCAGCCCAGTAAGACAATGTTAAGGCTCTGGTTATAATTTGGCTACAGCCCATGCATTTTGAAATGTGTTGTGTTCTTTACAATTACTTCAGTTTAATGATCATTATTTATTTGATAGTACTGGAGAACTGAACCCAGGGTCTCTGACAAGCACTTCCCATTGGATCCCCATTCCTATTTTCAGATTTTTTTTTTTTTTTTTTGAGACAAGTTTTTGCAGTATAGTCCGGACTGGCCTGAACTCCGTCCTCCTGCCTCAGCCTCTCACATGCTGGGATCAGAGATGTGTACCAGAACACAAGTGTAAAGGTGTTATTATTATTTAAGACAGGGCCTTGCTCTGTCATCCAGGCCGGTCCTACACTCACTTTGGAGCCCAGGCTGGCCTTGGGTGGCCTTCAATCTTCCTGCCTTACCTCCCGAGTGCTGGGATTGCAGGCGTGTACCTGGCTTATGTGGTGGTGCTGGGGAATCAAACTCGGGTACTGAGAACTTGATATAGCACTTACTAGGGAAGCGCTCAAATCTCTGAACCATTCCTCCAGCCCATTTCAGATAGTCTTTATTTCAAACTTTCCCATTCTTCTTTGGGCAAAAGTTGTGTAGGAAAAGCAAAAATCTCTTTTAGCCCTGTTGATATTCCTAGGCTAAAGTTGACCTCATCTTAATGAGGAAGATGATGTTCTGGGGGTCTAAACAGAGTTTCAGTCTGTGAAAACAGATTTAAGCAATCTCTCTAAACTGTGCTCCATAGGGTTTCCAAATGGCGGTTGCGTCAGTGTCTTTAAACCTCAAGGGCGTCATTTATTATATTGTTAGGAATTTTTGTAGGGACTAGCAGAAATTAAACTTTCTTTTAGAAAAAAAAGACATTGGGTGTGGTGGAAGCTCTTGGTCTCTGCAGGAAGGGGTCCTTATGTAGGATGTTACCCAAAGGTAATGTGTTTGAGAATTCTCTGTGGTGCGGGTGGATGTGTGGGGCTGCAGATCAATTCACAGGTTCAGGGCTGAGGGCAGCATAGTGGTTAGAGCCTTACCTGGCAAGTGCAAAGCCTGGGCTCAGTTCATCAGCACCACATAAAGCAGATATGGGGGCACAGGCCTGTAATCCCAGCACTCGGGAGGCTGAGCCAGGAGGATTACTGTGAGTTTGAGGCCAGCCCGGGCTACATAGTGAGTTCAAGACTAGGCTTGACTGCAGACAGAGACCCTGTCTCAAACCAAAAACCCCTAAACCCCCAGTTCACAGATTAAGCCTTGGACTTGCCTGAGATCCCATTAACAGTGACCCCCAAATTTCATTTTGCTGCCACAGTGGTTTAGGTTCCAAGCCCACTGCATATTTTGTCTGGATCCCGTTCCTTTGTGTTATTTTCCTAAACTTTTCAGGAACACGTGTGTATGTTTTGTTGTGACGTTGTTACTTAAGATTATATTCCTTATTTTTTCTAACATTTTCCTTCTTAATTTCAGTTTTTTTTTTTTTTCCCTGTGTGCTCTCTCACTGGGGACCCAAGGGAGACTCAGCCATTTTGTGAATACTGGCCACATCCTTTACCCCTGAGCGTCACCCCCAGCCCTAATCATGCATCTATGTTTTTTCTTTTCTCTTTCTCTCTCTCTCTCTTTCTTTTTTTCTTTCTGATACAGAGTCTCATTCTGTTATCTAAGTGGACCTTGGATGCAAGGCAGTCCTCCTGCTTCAGCCTTCTGAGTGCTGGGATTAGAGGCGTGTGTCACCATGCTTGGCTTTCACCTGTGTGGTGTTCAAAATGTGCATAGGAACACTGTTTTGTTTTGGCTTATAACCCCTTCCCAAGGCAGGCCCTAGAAACCAAATGTCTTCCCCGCGGTGGTTCCTAGAAACAGCCCACTGTGCAGGGGAATGCGGCTCCAACCCTGGGGGAAGAACAACCCTGGGGGAAGAACGTGGCCGAGAGGCCAGCACGCTTCAGCTGATTGGCCTTCCGGGGTGCCCGCCCACTGTTAGCGTCAGAGGTGTGATCAGAGGTGCGGAGATCCCGCAGGCGGAGTGGAGGGCTTCCCAAGCAGACCCAGGCTCTGCGGAGGAGGTAGGAAAGCCCCGAGGTTTTCGCCCAGACTTAGTTATCTAGGCATCGCCCCAGCTGCTTGCTTTGTAATGTCCTTACCGTAAACCTGAGTTCTCCAAGTGGCTCCACACATGAGTTGAGCTCACAGAGGCGGGTTGTCAGGTTCTCCTATCATAGGCTGTCCCTCGGGAGCACAGGTGCAGCTGGCTTCTGAAGTGGAGGGGGACAGCGGGGACCATCCTGGGACTTGGCTCACAGCCTGTGAGACCTGTGTGTTTTTGTGGTCCTGGAGGTTGAACCCAAAACCTTCACGCTCAGACACGTTTCTGGGACTTCGTTTTGTTTGAATCAGAGTCTTGCTTTCTAGTCCAGATTGGTTCTGAACGCACTGTGTGGCCCAGGCTGGCCTGGAGCACACGGCGGTCCTACCTCAGCCTCTTGAGTGCTGGCTTTACAGATCGACACTCAGTTTGTATGGTACTGGGGAATCGAACCCAGGCTCTTGTGTTTGCTAGGCAGGTGCTCCAACCGCTGAGCATGCCCCTGGCCCGGCCCACTAATCTTTAAGCGCTGCCAGGGGATTGAACCCAGGGCCTGGCGTATGCTCGGCAAGCTCTCTAGTCACTGGGCTGCACCTCGGCCCTGAGACTTGTGCCGTGTTATCTAAGCACAAATAGTGATGGAACTGAGTTAGGGCCGGCATGCTGGCTGCTAAAGTACCTCTGTGGGGCACACAGGGCCCTTGCCCCTGCAGGGTGCAGGGCACGCTGTGCTGGTGAGGCTGTGAAGGCAGAGGACACAGATGTTTTGTTTCTTTTCTTTCATTTCTTTTTTTGGGGGCGTCGGGGACAGGATCTTGCTCTACAGTCCAGGTTGGTCTTGAACTCATGGCAATAATCCAGTTTTAGCCTCCCAAGCGCTGGGATTAAAGGCATGCGCAGCCAGCAGTGTTCTTGTGGTGCTGGAGACTGGCCCCAGGGCCTCTGCACGCTAGGCAAGCTCCTCAGCCACTGCGCTGTGCCCGCAGCCTTTGAGAGCATTGACAGGATTTCAGAATAATCACACGTTCTTAGCAGTCGTTAAGGATATCATCACTGAAAACCTTTTCGTATTTGTTCAGAATCTTATGGAAGAACCAGTGCTTGCCCCCGCCACTGGTCTCCTTGGATTTCTTTTTTGTTCTCCTGGCTCCGGTCCAGGTCCAGGCAGTACCAGTTGTGTCCTTAGGCGCTTTGGCCCTCAGAGTTAAGGAAGAGCTCCACCTGTTGGAAATTCTCCCTCCCCTCCTGAGCCTGAGCAGTGAGTGCTAAAGACTGAGAATCTCTTCAAAGTGAGGCCCACCTGATGGAAGCGGGCTCAGGAGCGGCCACCTGCGGGCAGGGTGGCATCCCAGCTGGGAGGTGTCTCCCCTCAGCTGCTGCTCCTGGCTGCTTTGTGGTGGGGAAGGCGAGCTTGTTTCTCTAGAGGCCGCCCTGGGCCTTGCAGGGTAGGGGGACAGCATCCTGTGGCCGGTGGTGGGTCACTCAGAGGGATTTATACGGTGCTCCCATTCCCTCTGTGCGTGGTAGAAGGCTCCAATTGGAAGGCCCCCTTTTCTTCTGATGCTTTTTTTTTCTGGGGTTTTTGTTTTGTTTCTTTGAGACAGGCTCTTGGTTGTGGGCACTATTCTGGGATTAAAGTGCTCACGTTCATGCGCTAGGCCCGAGGTTTAATTCTCCAGCACCACGTAAAGATTAGCTGGGCATGATGGTGCACATCTATAATCCCAACACTTAGGAGGCTGAGGCAGGAGAATTGCCCTGTGTGCAATCAAGTCCAGCCTGGACTACAGAGCAAGACCCTGCCTCAAAACTCAAAATAATTCATGGAAAAAAGTGACTCTGAGGTATAAAAAGAATGGGATAGGTCTGGTCTCCCCTGGGTTCTGAGGTGTGGGTGGGAAAGAAGGTGGCAGATATTGTTGCCCAACAAGTTCAGTGTTCAGTGGACGAAGGGCTTTTCTTTTCTTTCTTTTTTTTTTTTTTTTTTTTGAGACAGGATCTCTCTCTATAGCCCAGGCTGGCCTCAAATGCATAGCGGCGCTCTTGCCTCAGCTTCCCGAGTGCTGGGATTACAGGTGTGTGTCGCTGCGCCCAGTTTATGTGGGGTGTGTGGGGGGGGGCGGGGGTCAGGCTCTGGGCCTTGGGCATGCTAGCCGAGCACTGAATAATAGCTGAGCTATACTCATGCAGTCCGGCTAAGGGACAGGGACGGAGGAGCCACCGCCTGGGCTTGTCCTGTTGCCTGCAGCATTCCTGAGCTGGTTTCTGACAGTAGCAGTGTCCTTTAGTGAGGACTCACCTGCGTCTTTCCTAAAAGGGCCAAAACCTTCCTGCCTCCTAGCTGGCTTGAGTCCCCAGCATCATAGGACAAGTGGAAGATGTTTCCCAGTTTTGGCCATTTTCATTGTTTTCTGGGAAGAGAGCCTGGCTCTCTGCTGAATCTTGCCACATCTCTGCAAGTATTAATTTGGCTCGTTTTGGTTTGTTTTATTTTGTCTTGTTTTGAGGCAGGGTCTTGCTCTATAGTCCAGGCTGGCCTGCTGCAGTCCTCCTGTCTCAGCCTCCAGGGTGCTGGGATTACAGGTGTGCACCACCACGCCCAGTTTATATGGTGCTGGGGAATCGAATGCTGGTACTTAGCGAACTCCGGTGCTTAGCGCTTGACTTGCAAGCGCTTTAACAGCTGAACCATTCCTCCAGCCCTTAATTTGGTTCTTGAACATGATGGAAATTAGCTTTTTAAACGGCTTTAATATTGGATGGTGCTTTCAAGGAATTTTAAAATAGAAGGCTTTCAAGTAGAGAGAATAAATTATCAGCCAGTCTCACAGAGACAAAAATATGCCAGATCTTATTTTTAAAAAGGTTTTGGAATAAACTTTTTTATATTTGAAATTCAAGTTGAACTCTTAAATGGGACTGTAGACCAAAAAACTTCAGTTGATATGGATTCTAAGCATTAATATATGGGGAGCTGTGAGCTCACTCAGGCTGGGCCTAAGGCACAGGCCTCTAACCCCAGCACTCTGGGAGGCTGAGGCAGGAGGGTTGCAAATTTGAGCACAGCCTGGGCTATTTAATAACTTAGAGAGGTCCTGTATAAAAATGAAAAGGAAAACCTGGGGTAAGGATGTAGCTTCAGCAAAGGCCCTGGCCTGCTCCCAGTACCACAGAAATAAACACATAACCTAGGAATTTTACATAAATTTTGCAAGGAGAGGAGACCATTGGCTTCCATAAGACTCTCACGCTCTCTCAAAGCTTGAGAACTAACGCCGCGAGTGCGTGTGGAGACTGAAGCAGAGACTCGTGAGTTTCTAGTTTGGAAAGCATGCTTAATTTACAGGAAACAGTTGTAGCAGAAATAGGAAAACTTAGTGCAGGACAGGAGAGTAAAGAATTGAAACCGGAGCTATAGAAAATTGGATGTGGCATGACTGAAAGTCCACCCCGAAGAGCCATTATATTTTATTTTTAATTTTATTTTTATTTGGTATAAAAAGTTTATATAGCATAAAATTTAATTTTTAAAAATACATGAATACCTTAACACATTGGAACAATGGGGTTTGGCGTATTAACATCTGTGTCCACCCCTTTCTCAGAGGTGTTCACTCCTATCTCTTTCTACCCTGCCATTCATGTTGGGGCCTTTTTATGTTATTATTTTTGCACATTTCATAAGAGGGACACCCATCTCTAGTTAGTCTTTTGTACTTAGTCCCAAAAGAAATTAAGTCAGTACACCAAAAAGACATATGCATATCGATGTTCATAGCAGCACAGTTCATACTAGCCAAATGCTGGAAACAACTTACCTGCCCATCCATACAGGAATGGTTAAAGACGATGTGGTACCTGTACACAATGGAATATGATGCAGCCATAACGACAAACAGATTTGAAGCATTTGAACAAAAATGGGGCCACCTAGAGTCAATAATGCTCAATGAAATGGACCAAGCCATCAGATTTTAAGATTCTGTGTTGGTTCCCGTGGTGCTGAGGATGAGGAGGGGCAGTATGAAGAGGGAAGGGCACATTCGTGTGGAGCCAGGGCTCCCGCCTCCGTGCCAGCAGTGAGGACACAGAAAAAGGAACAGGCAACATGATGGCAGCAGTGGCAGCGTGGACTTCAGCAGTGTCGGGTGGGAAGAATCCACCTTTGCCCCTTAACCTTCCCAGCTGTGTACGCCACTGACAAGACCTTGACCACGCGGTTCATAGCAGGGAAAAGTTGGCAAGTCTATGAGTGTGTCTTATTTTTCTTTTCTATTTTTTGTGGCACTGGCTGTTGAACCTGCTCCTTCAAATTGAGCTACATCCCCAGCTCTTCTTACTAAATCTCTTCACTGTCCAGACGAGGCCCCAGTTTAGGATCTTCCTTCTCAGCCTCCCAGAGGGCAGGATTATATGCCTGTGCCACCACACCTGGCTAGGAACAAATTGCAGTCCTTCTGTTTTATTAGCATATTTCCATGTACTTGAGTATTTTTTTTTGACTGGCAGAAGGTGCCCATTTATGAACAGTCCAGGTTGCCAACATTGAACAAGGCCCCTCACCGTATTTCTGTGAACTACATTTTGAGTCCTCTGAGAAAGTAGTTCCCCAGACCAGAAAGTTTCTATTTATTGGTTTTGTGTGCATGTGCATGAGTGTTCTAATTATTTTTCTTGCCTGTAAGTGACATATAAGGAACAGAGACCTGATTGATTTTAATGGGCAATGAGTTTAAAACTTAAGGTTTTTGTTGCCTTAATCTTTCTGTGTTTCTTGAATTTTTTCCAGTCATAGAAAAGTTGCTGAAACTGCCCAGCTCCTTCCCCTTAGAACATGAAGCAGGGTGGATGGGGCCTGGGGAGGTGAGTAGGTGGTGTTTCCAATTAATCTCAAAGTTTGGGAGTAATTTAGCATGAATTCCCTTCCGTGTCTTCCTGCTCTTTGACATGGTGACCCACCATAACAAAGAGGAAGCAGGAGGAAATTTGGTCCCAATTAAAGCAGTCTCCTTCCACCAAAGAACTGACCTGCCACCAATTGTAGTGTCAAATTCAAAAGTGGTGTTTTTGAGTGAAACAGGAATAAAGGGAGAAGCTATTAAATCATAACATCTGCTGGGAAACAAAGCGCACGCCAGTTTAGGTTTGGTATTTAATATGTTATGACTTGCACAGTGCAAATAGAAATGGATGTCCTGTGCCTGATATGTCTATGTGGGCGATGCTGCTTTCCAGGGAACTGGGGAGCTACAATCCGCGTCCACGTGTGTCACCACTGGGGTTACTCAACTGGGCTCATTAAATTTGAATTTAATTAACAATATTTGAATTTGTTCTAGGCTGAACCAATTGTCACAACAGCCTTCTGCAACAAAATGAGTCTCCAGCCAGAGAGGGAGGCAAGGCACAACTTCCCCCACAGGCTGCCGGTGAGGCTGCGCCCTGGCTTTGTGTCCTGCCCTCCTGCCGTCCCTAGTTAGCTAGATGACCTTGCAGACACGGAGGTCTGAATCCATCTGTGCCCATGTTTCATGACTAAATTCTCGACTTTTTAAGTGGGTTGATGAGACATTGGGCAGCTCTGTTACTCGGCTGCCATCTTGACCGGAAGTCCTCCTGAATGACTTTTTGTGTAGCAGCACAATTGATCTTGGACTAGTTGCTCATTTTTTGATCAGGTCTTTTATTTAGGAGGGGCTAATTTTTTTTTTTCAGTTCTTTATTTAGGTAATAGTCCTGAGGAATAGCTACCAATTTTTTCCCCATTCTGTTGGTTCTCTTCACTCTGCTGCTGATTGCTTCCTTTTTTCTGCCACTTATAATTTGATATGATCCCACTTGTTGATTCTTGGCATTATCTTGTGCATTGGGTGCTTTATTGAGGAAGTCCTTGCTTATGCCTCCGTCTTTAAGGTTTTTTGTCTTCTAGCAGGTTCTGTGTTTCCATTTCAACATCTAGGTTGTTGATGCATTTTGATTTTGGTATGTGGAGAAGGATGTGGGCCTAGCTTCATTCTTCTGCCATGTGGCCAGGCAGTTTTCCTAGCACTGTTTGGTAAAGAGATGGCCCTGGTCCCTTCATTCATCAGTATTAGATGGCTGAAAGTGCTTGGGGTTGGAGGACGGAAGATCAGAATGAGAGTTCCTCCACTGCAGGGTAGAAGTAAAGCTCTAAGACTGATCTGCTACTTGAAAATAACAGGTTACCCATCAACGTGGATGTAGTGGCCTGCACCTGTAGTCACAGCACTCTGGGAGGTGGAGAGCAGGAGGACTGCAAGTTTCATCTTAGCATGATCAGTTTAAAGACTTGGAAGACCCTGCTTGAAAGGAATGGGGATGTAGCTCAAAGTTGAAGGCTGTGGCTTCAGTTCTCCATACCAAAAAAATAAAAGTTTGTTATCTATCTGATGGTTATCTTAGGGTCATTCTGGCCATGTTTTGGGTCACCTTGTTAACTGTTTTTTCTTCTTCAGAGCCTCTAAACTCTAGAGTGTTTGAGACCCAATCTTGGGTCAGTTTCTCTGAGTCTACTCTGGTGGGGTGATCTCACTCATTATATGGCTTTAAATACTATTGATTGGCTGACACAGCTTAAAACTGTCTCCAGCTGAGGCCATGTACTGAGTCCTGGACTCATACCCAACTGCCTGCCTGGCACCCACGTGAATGATAGTACACCCTTCATGTTTAGCTTATGCACACACGAGTCCTGATTCTCCCAGCCATCATTTTAGTCCCATCCACTTCTTTCTCAGTAAATGGCACTGTCGTCACCCTGTGGCCCATGTTGGAGCTCTAAGCATTGTCTTTTCCCCCTGCTCCCCTCCAGTCACTTAGCTAACTGTCCCTGCCTCTGTGTCCTACACCCCACCCGCTGCTCCTCCTCTTCCCTGCTGTCCTCCAGCCCAGGACACTGCACTCTGCCTTCTGGATGACTGCTGCCTCTGAACTTCATATAGCTACTCGCTTACATTTAATCCTCTGTACAGCTATGACTAGCAGAATGACCTCCTTGTCCACTATGTACTTGTGATGCTTAGGGACCCGACTCAGGGTTTCACACATGCTCAGTGTGTTCACTCATCCCACTGGAGCTGTCTTTTATTATTATTTATTTTTTTTTTAGAGTCGGGAGGGGGAGTGTCTTACTGTGTAGTCGGGGCTGCTCCTGAACTCACTGTGGAGCCCAAGCTAGCCTCAAACTCCCAGCAGTCAGTCCTCCTTCCTCAGCCTCCCCAGTGCTGAGACTATAGGTGTGTGCCACCATGCCCGGTTGATGTGGTGCTGGGGAACTCACTCCAGGGCCTTGTTCTTGCTAGGCAAGTGCTTTAACCGCTGAGCTATGGTGCCAGACCTGGCACTATCTTTTAAAATTCTGGATAAGAATATCAGTACATATAATGCTTTGATTTTTTTCTATTGGCTTAAAAATAATATTAAATAGTACTATTATCATTTATAATGTTTATTAATAGTAAATATTAATGATAAAAAATCACACCAGCTTACCACTGCCTGCCCCTCGTGTACCTCTTACCATATCTTAAGACCTGCCTTCTCTTGCTCACTGGGAGTCAACTGGACCTCAGTAGAAAACAGCCCAAAATAGAATCAAAAGGTGAAAACAGAATGAAGAAAGTCAAACAGGAAAATTCAGATTCTCAGTAGAAACTTCACTCACATTAAACCAGCCTGTGCAACTGTACACTCTCCCAAATAAATGGAAAATCGCTTTCTCCCTCAATATGAGCTAAGACTCGTGAGTTACTGCATTTAAAGGTTCTCTTAGGAGCGGGGGTTCCTCCTTCAGGGAGTGGCCAGATTTTTTTAAAACAGTCTCACTGCAAAGTGCAGGCTTGCCCTGAACTCACTGCATAGCCCAGGCTAGCTGCACAGCACTCTTCCTGCTCCAGCCTCCCAAGTACTGGGATTCTTGGCACGCGCCACCACACCAGCTTATGTGGTGTCGGGGAGCTGAACTCAGGGCCTTGCGCTTGCTAGGCAAGAGCTCCAACTGTTGTGCTATTCCTCCAGACCCTAGAGTGACCACTTTTATTGTATTGTGAATAGACTGAAAGAGTAGGACTCTGTTACGATTACACAGTGAGCAGAAGAAAGATTCTAGTGCAATCCATCTGTGTGCAAAACTGCTTACTGCAGCTGAAGTCACTGGGGCTCAGGTCGTAGCTCACATTCACCCTGCAAGAATTGCTTGCCAGCATTGGGTGGTGGTGGGGAGGACGGACTTTCCTCAGCTCCCATCCTGGCCTCCCACGTGAGTACTTCCTGTGTCCTGAGGCAGGCGAACTGTAGGACATCCATGGTGCCAGGTGGTAAGGCTTCCAGTGAGGCCCTCCCTGTTGCGCTCAGCTGAAAGCCCTGCCCACCACTCGGTGTGCCTTTCAGGTCGAGGTGGAGCGGAGTTGTCAGATTACATCATAGTCTCAAAAAACCCCAGTGCTGGAACAGTCTAGTGCTAGTTTCAGAGGCTGACGCTTTTTCCTCATGTATTCGATAACCATTACCCTTGGTCTCAGGCAAAAGGCCAAAGCAGTTATCTAGCAGTTATCTACAAAGACTGGTAGATAGCCATGCGTAGAAACACACATTTGTAGGTCAGAGTAAAATAATTCATTTGTGCATACTAAATCAAATTTAAGAGTCCTAAATTTTTAGAAACTTAAATTACTTATGGTTGACATTAAACATGAAATTAAACATATTAGTCTCTCAATTTTCTATTTTTTTATTATTAAAAATGGCTAATTCTTCATGTATCCTACCCACCCACCAAATAACTTTGAGACTTATTTTACAGATGCACCTGCTCATGTATTTTTGCTTCTTTTCTTCATGCTGTTAGCGTGGTTTTTTTCTTTTTTTTCTTTTTTTCTTTTCTTTTTTTTTTTTTTTTTTGAGACAGGGTCTCTCTGTGTAGCCCAGGCTGGCCTTGCACTCAGGACAATCTGCCTCCCTCAGCCTTCTGAGTGCTAGAATTACAGGCATGTGCCACCACGCCTGGCTTCATGTGGTGCTGGTGAATCGAACTCAGGGCCTTGAACTTGGTAGGCAAGCGCTTTAACTGCTGTGCCATTCCCCTGCCCCTGTTAGTGCATTTTTAGAGACAGGATCTCACTGTATAGTGAGTCCTGGCTGGCCTGAAACTCACAGTCCTCCTACCTCAGCCTCCTAAGTGTCATTTAATTGCTCCTTCTGGGGGGAGGGGCAGTACTGGGGCTTGAGCCCAGGGCCTTTGCACAGAGCTGTGTCCCCATCCTTTTTTTTTTTTTTTTTTGAGGCAGTGTCTCATTGAGCATCCGGGCTGGGCTTGGTCTCGCTCTGCCTTTGCAGTCCCCCAGAATTCTGGAGTTACAGCTGTGCGCCGCCACAGCATGCACATCTCTCAGCATTTCACCTGCATAGTGTGAGTTTAATTTTTCCTTTCTGCAGTGGAAATCACAGCCGCATATGAGGTAGCCTACAGCCTCTACTTTGTAGGGCCAAAGCTCAAGGGGTTTCATGTTGTTGTTTTGTTTATTTTATTGTTTTACTTTTTGAGATAGGGCCTCACTCTGTAGCCCACGCTGGCCTCAAGCACACCACACTCTGCCTGCCTCCGCCTCCCCAGTGCTGGGATTATAGGCGTGCACCACCCTGCCTGGCTTGGGCCTTAGCTGGGATGGGTCTTCTCACCGTCCCTTGGTCAGTGACAGCTCTGAGAACTGCGACCTGCAGTGACCCCTTGGTGCACAGAGGAGCCCTGCTCACAGGCTCAATTCACACGAATTGGACTATACTTAGAGTGTATCATAAACCCTAATGTAGGATACTTTTATAAAAAGTACTGTAAGATCTTTTAAGAAAATACGATTTTCTTCAAGTAAGTAATATAGGAAAGAATGGGTTGTTTCAGTTTTCCTTTGTAAGGTCTTATGATCACTTGCCGGACCGTGAAATACACGTATTATAAAATTAGTGAGGGCCAGAGGAATTATACAGTAATTAGAGTGTGGCTAGACTCTGCCTAGCAAGCGCAAGGTCCTGGGTTGATCCCCTAGTACCACATAATAGCTGGGCATGGTGCCACACACCTGTAATTCCAGCATTCAGGAGGCTGAGGCAGAAGGAGTGCTGAGAGTTTGAGGCCAGCCTGGGCTACACAGTGAGTTCAGGACCAGCCTGGACTACAGAGCAAGATCCTGACTCAAAAAAAAAAAAAAAAAAAGGAAAATTAATAACCTCTTTTCAAACCTCGTGACAGTTGAACTGTATTTATTACTGAGAAGCTGAACTCTTATTCAGTGCATTGTAATTTCAATTAACTTAAAAATTTAACTACCTGTGAGGTTCTCATAAATGTTTCTAAGATTGTGTGGTGGACTTCCAAAGTTGGAAACACCAGTTTGGACTTAAATAATTTTGGCAGTATTCTGAAGAGTGACACAGCATTTTTCCCGGCGTTGCTTCAGTCTTAATGCCAGTTTCTGTATCATTGGAAGCATTAACTGCAACGGAGAGATCAGATCAGCTGCTTCCCCATTCCTCAGCCGCAGTGACTTCCCACTCCCCCCAGTGCCGCATCTTGCCATGAGGAGAACATTTAATGTGTGAAAGGGCTTTTAAACGTGAGCTGGAGTGCCAACTCAGTTCCGCGATCCTAACCCAGAACCCAGTGCTGGATTTGCACACAGTGCCTTGTGTGGGAGCCTGCGTGATATTTAGCCATAAGTCAGTGCCTTGCACGAGGGACACTGCCCCATCCGGGGTTCGGTTATCCCTGCATGCAGGTGAAGTGGTTCTGTTATAGAGGCCAACCACTGTTTGCTCCTAGTCTTTGCTTGCTGCAAATAAAGTTAATTTAGCTTCAGAGTACTTTAGGATTTTTAATAACCACCAGTGGTTATGGGGAACGATGTTAAACCCTTCCGTGATGCTGATGTTTCCAGGGAAGGTAGAGATGGTCAGGTAGAAATGAATGTTTCATATGTGTTCATGTCTATAATTCTTAATGATTGGTCAAGGAAAAGGAAGTTCCACAGTGATATTTTAACTTGAGGCTTGCATTTTGTCATTTTTTTGTTTTTGAGTTAGAGTCTTAATATGTTCCTCAGACTGATCTCAGAGTCTTAGGCTCAAATGACCCTCCTGCCTCAGTTTCTGAAGTAGCCACAACTGCAAGCAGTGGTGCCTGGCTTTGTGTTTTAATCAAGATTTCATGGAAATATTTATCTGGTTACAGTTGCTGTATAATCTTTGAGATAGTCTGAGTTTTTCAGCACATAATAACTTTGGGTTTACTTAACTGCTGGACCATATTGATAGGCTGGCAATTAGAATTGAAGTTTACTCACTAAAAGATGGAATAATAGAAGAATGAAAAAGGGAAAGCTACAATTTTTAGTTGGCTGGTGGTATTTTAACTATATATTGCTTCTGATTTATATTGCATATGCCATATTCAAACATAACTGTACATAAAAATAATGATTTGCCACAGATTAAGACAAAATTTGTGTGTAATTTTCAGTAAATTTTTTTATTCCTCTAGGAAGTTCCATTTTTGTTCCGTGAAAAATTCTTGAAACTTGGATCCTTTGCTGATTAATTTCAAGCTGTTTTCAAACAAAGAAGCTAATTCATCTTTCAGCAGATTTAGATAGAGTCATGATAACAGATGTATAGCTATGTATTTGGGAAAACTTGGCCAAATCAATCTTAAGTGTGTCATTTTGCATGACATGGATGTGTGATAACCTCCAGGATGTAATGCTAAGGTTATATGGAAACTTCCTCGCAAGGTAGTGTCTGTTTGAATTCAGATATTTTTAATACACACCTATATGGAAGTATATTTGTATTTCTGAATGCTTAGCAGTAATTTTTTTCTTCTTTTACTCATTGTCTCTTTGTCTCCTTTGCTCTTTCCCGTGGGCACCTAGAAGACATCTGACTCCCTGAAGGGGAACCCTCCCTCCTAAGAGAACCTCTTAAGTGAGGTAACGCAGATGTCATAGCTCATATTGAGGGAAAAAGCAATTTTCCATATATTTGGGAGAGTGTAGAGTTGCGTAGGCTGGTTTAATGTGAGTGAAGTTTCTACTGGAAATCTGACTTTTCCTGTACTTGAAATATATACATACCCATCTGAGCTCAGTAGGTGATAAAATTCATCCTCTCCCTGGCCACAAATTCTTACCCCATGTCCCAAGATTGATGCATGTCATTAAAACTGTAGAAATGACTGTACCCATCAGCGTGGGGGTCTCTGGTATATGCCGTTCTGCGTAATCCTGTCTTTGCCTCTTGCTGTGTCTGGGAAAAGGCACACCTCACTGCACATTTCTAGACATTTCTGTCATGTTAAAGGACTCCGAAGGCACACATTAAACAAAGCTGTTTTTTGTTTTTTTTTTTTAACCTCCTTGAGACAAGGTCTCTTTCTGTAGTCCAGGCCAGTCCTGAACACACTGTGTAGTGTAGGCTGGTCTTACGCTCATGACATCACTCCTCCTGTCTCAGCCTCCTGAGTGCTGGGGTTGCAGGCATGAACCACCACCACACTAAGCTTATGTGGTGCTGGAGAATCAAACCCAGGGCTTCATGCTTGCTGGGCAAGTGCTTTAACCACTGAGCCTAAAGAAAGTGTTTAAAGTGTTTTTAAACAAGTGTTCCTGACTTGCTCCATCAGCTCTGCCTAACCCTTTCTGAGGCAGAATCTTGCTCTGTTATCCAGGCTGCCTTCAGATTCCTAAAGGTCCTCCTGCCTCAGCCTCTCAACTATCGAGGACTCTAGGCATGTACTCCTGTGCCTGGTTTGATGCTCCAGTTTCCCGTGGAACCAGTGTCCAGCAGAGCACACGTGCTGTAACTGCCCCAGAGCTGGCGTAGCACTCCTGTGTTCACACACCTACACCATAGCAAGTCTAGTTCCTTAGCATGTGATTTAGCAAAGAAGTGATAGGTTATGATGATGTCACTTTGGTATGGACATCACTACCCCTGAATCTGCTTCATAATAAAAATCCAAAACACCGTTTAATCTTTCCCACAAAATCAGTTGGATTGAGGAAAAACAGAATTGTTTTAGACAAACTCACACAAGAGAGACGTTTAATCAGAATTTGCATTTATCAATTAATGATCAATTTCCACTTCTGATTTTCAAAATATGATTTATGTCCACCTTCCAGTGTACTTGCATTAAGGAAACTCGATGTTTCTAGGTGATGGAGAATTAAGGAATATTGTATTTTTTCAGTCTAAGGGAATAGTCCTACTCTACCCGTCTCTCCTCTGGGAGAACTTTCTGGCCTCGCCACTCACTTTGGCTAAGCCTATGGGTCTTTGCCCAGGAGAATATTGAAAAGAAACATTGAGTTGGCTTCTGTATCTGAGCTGAGCATCCCTGTGCACTCACATTACGCTGAAGCGGCCCGGCCCGTTTCGCCTCTGCCATTCCTGTGGCAGCCACTCACTCTCAGCCTCTGGTACTGACAGTCTGCCTTTTGGATCCATGTCACTTGCTAGACACTTCCCGTGCCAAGGTAGAGGCCACAGCACAGTGCCCATCATGTTCATTTTCCTCGTATATGGCAGTGATTTCTTTTTTTAAAAAATCAAGATGTTAGGAGGTTATCTGGTCACAGCTCCATATTGAGAACCAGAACTCCTCTTTTTTTTTTTTTTTCGTTGGTTCATTCATTTTCTCTTTTGAGACAGGGTCTGTAGTGCAGGCTGGCCTTGAACTTCCAGTGATCCTCCTGCCTCTGCCTCCTGAGTGCTGGGATTCCAGGTGTGCGCCATCACGCTCAGACCCTGTAGTGCTGGGGAAGGACCCCAGGGTCTGGAGCTTCCTAGGCAAGCGCTTTAACCACTGAATTGCGCCTCAGCCCCAGAGCTCAGGTTTCTTATTCAGAATGGCTTTTCTTACCTGAGGATGTTTTTTTTTTCCTAAAAATTAAAGGTAGACATCATATTTTACACTACATCTCATAGATTATTTCTAGAAGAAAGTTTTGTGATAAAATTACATATGCCTTTTCTGTTTCTGTGTCAACAGTATCTGAATTGTGTATGATCTTAAAATGTTTATCAATATTCTATGATAAAGAGGTGAGCAGTCTGCACTGTTCATACCAAGATGTTTTTGATGAATATGTGACATGATGCTTCTTTTTTTTTTTTTTTTTTTTTTTTTTTTTTTTTTTTTTTTTTTTTTTTTTTTTTTTTTTTTTTTTTTTGTGGTGCTGGCGATCAAGCCCAGGGTCTTCACTGAGCTACATTCATAGATTTTTTTTTTTTTTTTTTTGAGATAGGGACTCACCGTATAGTCCAGGCTGTTGCTGAACTCATTGTGAAATCCAGGCCTCAAACTCACAGCCTTCCTTCTGCCTCAGCTTCACAAATGCTGGGATTATAGGTATGTGCCATCACACATGTGGTGTGAGGAATTGAACCCAGGGCCTTGTGCTTACTCAGCAAGTGTTTTAACCACAGTGCTATTCTTACAGCCCCTATAAATCAGTCTTTAGTTTTAATTTTGAGACAGGATCTAAGTTACTCATGCTGGCCTTGAACTTGTAATCCTTCTACAGGGCCCTCCCTGATACAGGCCTGCACCTCTGGACCTGATTTTTATTCTATCTATCTAGATATCTATCAATCTGTCTACAAAGTCTGGCTCTGTAGTCCAGGTTGATCTTGAACTTAATGTAGTCCAGGTTGGCCTCAAATGCTTTAACTGCTGAGCTGTTCTTCCAGCCCCGGGGCCTGCTTTAGAAAAACCATCTATGTGTTTGACATCTCTTGTTTTTCTAGCATTTTACTCACTAGAGAAATTTTTTACGTTATTTTCCTCTGGATAGAATAATCATGTTTATGTTATGAAATAACGTGTTGGCAGTTTTCTTTAGGATGGGCACATATTAGGAGTATCTTGAATCGGTAGTCTGTTGGTGAGTCCAGAGTGTAGCATTTAAGCAGTAAGATTTAAGAGGGTTCATCTTACCCCTACTGATATTTTAATATAAGAAACAATTTTTAAAACTTTCAGCATAGAACTTTAATAGTTCCTACTGAGGATTTTGAAAACATGGTGGGGTCGCCCCTCCAGGCACATGGGTATGGGAGTGTGGTGGCTGTGTGCGGTGAGTTACTGGTGCCCTTGCCGGAACTGTGGGAACTTCTGTCTCTGGGGACAATGATGTGCTTCAGTGTGCTTGTCCTTTTTGAAGAGAAGCGAAGTAAATCTTCACAGATTTCTCAGATTCTTATTTTTCATTTTTTTGAGACAGAGTCTTACTATACAGTCCAGGCTGGTCCTGGACTCACTGTGTAGCCCAAACTGGCCTCCAACACATGGCAATCCTCCTGCCTCAGACTCTCAAATGCTGAGTTTTAGATCTATAAACTGTGCCAAAAGTTCTTACAAGATCCATACCATCAACTCAGCCACTCAGGAAGTTTAACTTCATAGGAGCAAAAAACTACACATCCCACTAGATCAAAGGTAGTTGTCAGTGACTGCTTATCAAAGGAACCTGTCACTATTACTGATTCAGAATGCCCAGAATACCAAGTGGCCTAAGTAGTGGCCACCAAGGACCACAGAGAACAGATAGAAAATGCCAGGTGTAATTTTTAAGTATTCAAGGAATAACTCTTAGAAGCTTTACTGACTACTAAACACTTAACGTTAACGGACATAGCATTGTTTATTTACTTTACTAAAACAGTTATCTTTGCTAATCTAAGTGTAATTCTTAGTTCATTATTCAAAATGCAACACATGTGATTTATGGTACAGTGTGGGATCTCTTCATAGGTTTATGGAAAAAAAAGCAGCAAAGTGAACTAAGCCTAAGATTAAATGAAATAGCAATATAAAACACTAGCTCTCACATTCTTTTAAAGGCTAAAAAAGCAGTTTTAGAAATTATTACTTACCTAAATGACAGACGCTAGTTAAATCACAAATGTGTCATAATTTGGATCCCATGCGTCATATTTTTGTTTAGCCTTTTATTCTAATAGTCTAGTATTAGTCATGAAACATAGCCTTCTCAGGAATCAAAAAGAGCAATTCTGACTCTTATAAATACCACGTTTATGGAGGGAGGATGCTAAGGGCCAAATTATAGCTGGGTAATTGAACATCAACAGTAATGTGCAATGATTTTCATAGGACTGTCCCATGATTTCAGCTGCTGCTACAGAAGAATCTTTCATGGGCACAGAAGGGAAGAGACGGAGAAAGAGAAAGGAGGAGAGAGGAGGGGGGTGCTAAGATGGAATGATGGCAGCCTTTGCCTCTGGTCAGAGGCCTGGATTTATGAGGCATGTGTATGTCTGTTGAGAAGCCCATCTTTTGACTGGTAACTAACATTTCAGTTTCTTAAGACCAAAACAGGTTTTAGTCACGGCAGCCCTCCTGTGATATTTAATTCTGTGCTTTCTCTCCTGCTTCTCTGACAATAATTTATTATACATTCAAGTCACATCAGCAGCATCTGCAAAACAATTACTGCATCTAGGCCTGACTGTGCAGCCTAATCCATCATAATTATGACAGTCCTCTTTGAAGACACTGTGATGCATGACTTAAAAATAGCACATTAGTGTGCAAATGGCTCAGCATCTCATTTCTCCAATACGCACTTAGGGTTATAATTTACCTCAGCACCACTGGACTCCTTTGAATCACTTGAATGCTAGCTGTATCTCTCACCATAGAAAGCTATGCATGATGTGAAAATTTTGCAGAGAAAGCCCTCTTTTCAAATTTTGTTCTTTTTGCTTTATTGACTTGGTTAGTGGTATATCTTTTCTTGCTCTAAAAGAAAAAAAATACCACATTTAATTCCTATGTCAGCTTTTTTTTTTTCAAGAGGACAAAAGGCTCAATTTATAGATCTGTGCAGTTGCTACCAAATTGTATTTTCCATAAAAACCCTCATACTGCATGTTCTGAAAGAATGGATAGGTCTAGCTCATTATCCTCAAGGTCCTACTCATGGGCAGCCTGAGATTACTATTACTACTAATTACTGCTCAGGATGGGTTCCTGGCAGAGACCAGCCTACAGGGTGTGTGCTACAGCCCAGCCTGAGGGGATTCCCATTTATACTCATGTCCCTCCCACAGAGAAGCTGTGCCCCTGTTGGGAATTCAGGCTGCCAAGAATTATTTCTCAACACCGAAAACACTGAGGACAGATAGTACACTGGCTGTTCCTCGTGCACAGATGATAACGTGCTCCAAACCCACCTAGAGCCTTCTACCAAGCGGAACACCAGTTGTGTGGAGCAAACACTTGGAGATGGGTGAGCAGGAACACAGACCAGGGATGGTCTTGTGGGGTGTCACAAAACCCTGACCCAGATGTTAGCTGGGTTTCCTAAATTTGGTATTTACCAAATGGCCTGCATTTAGTTTCGTTTTGTAGTTATTATGGTTGCTAAGTCTCTTGTAATAAGCTGAGTGTTTTTTAAGTAGGATATTACTTAAGGAAATTAAAAACTACTCTTTGCTTATTTACATCTGGTATTAAAGCTAAAAATTTTAAGGAGAAATAGAACAAATGGATCCAAGATATATACTTAAACAGCAAACTGAATGAACCATAGCTATATGTTACATATGGAATATAACATTTGTTTATTGATAAAATAGGGAGCATATGAAGAGAATTATGTTTTTATGGCAAAGTTGACTTACTGGCATGCGCTCCTACACCTGGCTTATATTGTGCTGGGGAATCAAACCCAGGGTCTTGAGCTTGCTAGGCAGGTGCTCTAACTGCTGAGCTTCACCCCCAGCCTTGCGAAGTTGACTTTTATAGTTCTCCCCTTATAAGACCTTTTGGTAGAGTTTAGATCTAAAACCACCCCCAGCCCTCCTCTCAGCATTTGAGAGGCTGAGGCAGGAGGATTGCCATGTGTTGGAGGCCACTCAGGACTTCACAGTGAGTTCATGACCAGCCTGGACTATAAAGCAAGACTCAGTCTCAAAAAATAAAAAGTAAGAATCTGAGAAATCTGTGAAGCCTTATTTCACTTCTCTGGCAAAGTTGCTTGGTTATCCAGGTGGGGCCCGAACTTTCCTCCTGCCTCCTTACCTCAGCCTCCCAGAGTCCTGAAACTTTAACAATTTTAGGGAAAAAAAATTTGTTTTGGTTTTTAGTTTACTTCATTTCAATTGGCAGTGCCCTTTTAGGGAAGTCACTGCCATTCTTGTAAAATTGCTTCTCATGCTGAAATGAAAATTGCCTTGTCTAGATATAAATACAGTGTCAGTTGGCATTAACTATTTTATGCAGTGAATTGTCACATACAGATCTCCTATGGCTCGCATTACCTTCAAAGTGCTGGAATATTCAGCTGCACAGTGTAATAGTATCCTGATCGATACTGTACACGATATTAATTACATGTCCTGTAGTGGGGAAAAGAACAGGTTATGTAAGTGCAGAAACAATCAGTGATGAGAATGCCAGGTATTTCTGGTATCAGGCACTTATAAGAGTAGAGATGACTGAATAAGCTCTTCTTGTGTTCTTAGACTCTTTAAACTATTAAAAAAAAAGTTGCTGGTACTTTTTTCTTTTTCCCTTGCAAAACATGTATTAAAGTTTAAGCCTTATTTTGGAGTTCTGGGAGGGGGGTGTCAAAACTTAAATCTAGTATGGTATTTATAAGCAGGATCATTGGGAGAAATACAAGATTGGATAAGGTTACCAGGTGGCCCCTTTCTCCTACACCATGCCCTCTGCCACCTCTGGCCTTGGCCAGCAGGAAAGCTGTAACGAGGTGTGCGGCTTCTTAACCTTGGAGCAGAACCAATAGCCACAACAAACCTGGTTATAATTTACCCTGTGTGTAGTGCTGTGTTTTCAGCGACAGGAAACACGGGGGAATAACTCGCAAAAAGGCTCTGTAACAACCACAACAACCTCCCCCCCAAAAAAAAGGCCACCTGAGAAACACGTTAACTCTGAAAAAAAAATGATTCCATGATTCCTTTCTTGCAACTATTAAAATTTGTAAAAAGAAAACCTTAGTAACTCTGTTTTTACTGATTAGAAAGGGAGTATCTACAAAGTAGCAGTTTTTTTGGTCTTATACAATTATTAACTTTATGTAAAGTGGAAAAAGACTGTATAAATCTGAAAAAACTGTAAACTGGAAAAAGACTGTATAAATCTGAAAAAACTATAGTATGAAAACATTAATGTATTTACAATGAGCAAAGTGAGCAAATCTCTATATTTAAAAATAATTCTTGGCCGGGGCAGGAAGATTGTTGTGTTTGAGGCCCGCCTGGACTACATAGTGAGTTCAGGACCAGCCTGGACTACAGAGCAAGACTTCTCAGAAAAAGGCAGTTTATTTAAATTGTCTTAATCAGATTAATAGACCAATAGCAGATAGCCCTCAGTGACATTATCCTGAAATGAAATAATAATGTATAAATTTCCTGCCTTCCTGGAAAACATTAGCCATTAATCTTTTTGCATCCAGTGGCATACTACAGAAAGAAATTTCTGTAATAGAATGATTTTACTGATAAGTTTAAATGAGTCTTTAAAAAAAGGTATTGTGTTCAGAACTCCATCTTGAAATAAACTTCAGGTCCTCTTCACTTCTTGGTGGGTTGCTTGTACAGGATTTGAAAGCCCTGTATACTGTAATTTTGCCATTGACACTTTGAAGAATGTCCATATTTATGTAGAATAAATTGTAATTGAATACTTCAAATGTTTTATACCTTCAAAATTGAGTAGCACGGCATCTATTACATACAAAGCCTGCAAGTTTGTATTTGTGTAAGTTACCATATTGTGCACATATGTAGATGTACATTGCTTTATGTATGAATTGTTTTTGGAATTTCCAAAGGAGTGATTTCTTTCTTTCTTTGAAAAGTATTAGTACCCTAAATTTGAAGGACCTATGTCAAACACTACGCATTTTCATGACTCTAGAATGTCCTTGTTAGTGGTTATTGATGATTCAGAGGATTTGTCCAGTCCGGAGCCAGCCAGTAGGAATGTCACACAAGCCACGTGTGGAATTCAAAGGTCTGTGTAGGGCCAAGCCCCTGGGTTGGATCTCCAGTACTACCACACAAATAAATAAATAAATAAAACTATTTTATTTAATATATCCAAAATAGTATTTTAACATGTAAAAACATTTTCTTAATTTAAAAGCCTAAGCATTATTTTCCACACTAAATCTCTGAAATCCAGTATTTACTTATACTGCCAGCACCTCTCAGTTTGAACTCCACACATTTCAAGGGCTCTGTAATCTCATGGATCCAGTCGCACTGTATTGCATGATGTAGATCTAGCACATCTCTTAACATGTGGAAGGAAATAGACCGGGCAGACCCAAGACATGACTTGGTGGTTTTCCTTTGTCTAATTATAACTTTGTTTTTAACCTAAATTGCACACGTGCTCTAAAGTTGTAACAAGAGTCAGAACTCATAGTGCTGGTCTTCAGCTGCCCCTTTCCTTTTCCTAGAGGCAAATTATGATGACTAGTTTGTTTCATAATGGGTTTCAGTGAATGTACAGGTTGTGGCATCCTTTACTGCAGTAGCAAAAGGCAGTAAGCAATGTTAAGCGTTGTCACAAAAGGTTGTGTTAACTTGTGGAACAACCAGGGAATGTAACACCATCTAACTGCTAAAGCGCCCTAGATGTCGCTTCTGTTTTCACATGTGTCTCCAGGTAATTAATTAAATGAAATCAAGCTGTAGGATACTAGGAATAAAGACATGAAAACACCAGGAGTAAAATGAAATTTGGAGCGATCATTTGAGTGCATCTCCTGCCCCTCCAAGTCCCATCAACAACTTTTTTTTTTTTTAGAATATTCTTAACTATTCAATTGATATTTCTGTGGGAAATTCAAAATTAGCTTCTTTCATTCTTCGAAATAATAGTTGACTAGTATTTTTATTGAGAATACATTAAATAAGTAGATTAATTTGGTCGCTATCCAAGAATATGTTACAGCTTCATACATGTTTTGCTTTTGTGGATTCCTTAATATTTAAAAATGTTATGCAAATAAGCCTTCCAGATTTTCTTTTTTATATATTCCTAGCATTTTGTTTCCATTATGACTACAGTATTTTATTCCCGTAATGCTTCCCACTTTTTTTTCTACAGTAGTACTAGGATGACTTTTTAATCTAGGGTACTGAATTCTTATCATCTGTGAGTTTTTCTGTACGTTCTATTGATTGACCAAAATCCAGTCTTATCTTCAAATAGTGATCAATTTAGGGTAGCTTTCCAGTGGCTACTTTTATATTTTCTTATTCTAAGTAGAAAATAGTCCTTTCCTGTTTATATCCTTAAGCTAAATGGAAGGAGGAAGACTGAGAAAGTAAGGTCCACATCATGGGCTGGGAACCAGCAAGCCACCTGATACAGTGGACCAGGGCTTTTGGGACCCATTTGCTCCACTTTCCTCATTGCTTGAACTTTCAAACTCTTCATCAATCTCAATAAAAGTTTGAATGGATGACAGTGATCATAAGATGAGCAAATTTGTGTCAGTATACTGAATTTATTGGGTGTTCACTATTAGGCACAAAAACGGATAGAAGGTCTGTTCTTAAGGAGTTCACAGTCTGCTGAGAAAGAGTAAGATGCCTTTGAGAGAGGTTTATTCTGCAGTAGGCCACCTGGAAGAAGTGTAGACATGGAAGTGAGTCATTCTCTTGCACAGTCAGACTCCTACAGGGGCAGTGTCCAGTCATATGTCTAATGTGTGGTTAAGATGGCAGACAACCACAAAAGCAAACACCAGAGATCTGGGCTGGATATAGACGTGCCCACCTGTAATCCTAACTACTTAGGAGGGTGAGATGGGAGGATTGCTGTGAGTCCAAGGCTAGCCTGGGCTACATAGTGAGTTCAGAACCAACCTGTGTTATAGAGCCGCTGTCTCAAAAAAAAAAAAAAAAAAAAAAAAAGGTGGAGCTGGTAAAATGTGATAACAAAGGGAAGGTATAAGAATTCTATTATAGAACATTTGTTTTGAAGATAAATTGAAGTGAGCCTTGAAGGTCTTAGCAGTGGCAGGCCAGGCGAAGGGATGAAGCCCTGAGAAAGCTGCCATTAGAGGTCATGAGACACAGTGAGGGAGATCTGAGCTACAGAACAGCAGTAGCAGGGACTTGAACCTCGTACCTAGGAGTAGGAGAGGACGGAACTCGGCACGGGATTGGGTCAGTGAAGTGCTAGAGAGAAAAAGACAGGTGATATCTTAGTCATCTTGTGTGCATTTTGACGAAAAAGGATTATTTGGGAAGAAAGTTGATACTACTTGCCAACACGGTATGAGCTTCCCACATTAACTGGTCATTTTGATCACCCTCACTCTTCATCAGCATAAACTGTGGGGACTTGCTGAGAAGACAGGTGCCATCACTTCCTGTGGAGCATATGAGTGAAAATGTGTTTCAGCGTGCTGGCTTTGCTATTCCTATGTCATTGTGCAGCACTTGGTCACCAGGATGCGTGATAAGTGTGAGACATCTAAGAATGTGTTTTTGTTTCCCTGCTCCTTAGGATTCACTCAAAGGGCAGCCTTGTGGATGGCCGCGGAGCCAGCCTGATGGAACAGGATAGAACCAGCCATGTTGAGGGCAACATACTAAGTCCATTCCTGATACCACCACCTTCTTCTGTCTGCGAGACAGATCCTCCGGCGATCAAGCTCCAAAATGGAAGCCCCTCAACTGAGAGACCTCACTCTGGAGTGAATGGAGACAGCACGTGGGCGTCGCTCAGAAGTTACTATGGAATACCCCACATGAGAGGCAGCCAGAGCAGCTGTGGGAGCCCAGACTTTGTACAGGAAGGCAGAGAGTATAAGCACTTGCAGAATGGAGGAATAAAACGCACAGTGAGTGAACCATCTCTCTCTGGGCTCCATCACAATAAGAAATTGAAACAAGACCAACAGGCTAATGGAGAAAGTAAGATCTTCGGGGAAAGCCACGAAGGAAGTCCAGGTGAAAGCGGCCAGCCACATGTCTCCAGTTTGAATGATAAGAGCGAATCTGTGAGCTCTGTCACCCAAGAAACTGCAGTTGAAGATGTCACCAGTTTTCCAACACATAGCTGCAATGGGTCTGAAAATCCAGAGCTTCAGATTCTGAATGAACAGGAAAGTAAAAATGCTAACAACTACCAGGACGAGAACATTGTATTACTTCTTAAAAACAAGGCAGTACTAATGCCTAATGGTGCTACAGTTTCTGCCTCTTCCATGGAAAACACACACGGTGAACTCCTGGAAAAAACACTGTCTCCATATTATCCAGATTGTGTTTCCATTGCGGTGCAGAAAACCACATCTCACATCAATGCCATTAACAGTCAAGCTTCTAATGAGTTGTCCTGTGAGGTCACTCACCCATTGCATACCTCAGGGCAGGTCGATTCCCTGCGGACCTCGAGCTCCCAGCTGCCCCCAGAGCCAGCTGCAGTGGGGACCGAGGCCTGTGAAGCTGAGAATGCCAGTAACCCAGTTGCAGTGATAGGTACCTGTCCCTTCCAGAAGCTAGAACAACTGCAGCAAGAGCAGTCAGTTTTTGAAATACACCCATCTCCTGCAGAAAACAGTAACATCCAAGGAAACACGAAGCTAGTATCTGGTGCAAAATACTGTTCAGGTTCCAGCAGCAATTTACAAGCTCTTAGTGGCAGCTCTGAACAGTATATAAAGCAAAATGAAATTAATGGTGCTTACGTCAAGCAAAGCTCAGTGTTCACCAAGGATTGCTTTTCTGCCACTTCCACACCACCACCATCACAATCGCTTCTTTCTCCCCATCCTTCCCTTTCTTCTCCTCTTCCTCAGCTTCCTTCAGAACGAAAAAGCACTCTGAATGATGGAGTTTTGGAAGAACACCATCAGTACCCCAACCAAAATGATGTAACTCTTTTAAGGGAAATGAAATTAGAGGGACAACCTAAGACACAAACACCCCAGAGTCCTAATCCGCTAACACCTTCATCCAACCCCTCCCTGATGCTCCCAGAAGGGCCTCAGAATAATTGTGTTAATATGAATGGAACACTGATGCCAAGGACAATGACTGTTCCATTATGTTCTGAGAAAACAAAGCCAATACCAGAACATCTCAAGCATAACCCAACAGTTCTGAGTAGCAGTAGAAATGTGCAAGATCACTGCCATCCATTGATGGGACACAAAGAGCAGGAGATTCCGAAGGATCAAGATAAGGAACAAGCAAAAGGTCTCGTGCTTCCAGCACAGCACTGTGCGAAAGCAGGATGGATTGAACTGCAGGCCCCTCGTTTTCATCACGCTGAGTCCCATCCTAAATGCAGTGAGGCATCACAACGGTCAGTTCTTCAGTATCAGTCTAGCCATTCTAATCACATGACCTCCCAACAATACACTGGAAATTCCACCAAACCTGGAGGTCTCTCGAGACAAGCTTACATCCAGAAAATTGTGCAACCCCAGCAGAAGTTACAAATGTACCAAGTTGAGAGACATCAAGGGCAGTCTCAAGGTACAGTGGACCAAACTCTGCAGTTCCAAAAACACCCCCACCAGGGGCACATCTTCAAGGCAGACCCTGCGCCTGAAGCTCACGTGCTGACACAATGTACTCCTAGGTTTCATTTTCAGCAAAGAGCAGATCCTCAAACTGAGAAAATCATGTCTCCACTTTTAAGACAGCACTTGCATCAGCAGGCTCCAGAGACAGAACCATTTTCAAACTCGCACCTTTTGCAACCTAAGCCTCAAAAGCAGGCAGCACAGATACCACCTTTCCAGATTTCACGACCCCCACCAAGCCAGCAGCAAAAGTTACAGGTGAAGAACAAAGAACATGTGCCTCCCGTCTTTCCTCATCCCCATAGTAATGATGATCAGCAAAGAGAAGGATCATTCCTGGGTCAGATTAAAGCAGAAGAACGCTTTGGCAGTGAAAATCAGTATTCAAACCTGAGTGAGTTCCAAACTCCTAATTCCCAGGTGGGATTGGAGCAAGTGCAGAATATAAATAGTAGAAATTCCCCTTACAGTCAGACCTTGAAATCAAGTGCGAGCAAAGTACAAGTTTCCTGTTCAAACAATCCACACCCAGTTCCAGGGAGTAAAGAGCAAAGTATACGTTCTGAACTCTTTGTAGGAAGCAGGACCCCAAACTTGCATCACATGCAGTATTTTCTGAATAATGTGACTCCTAAGGAAGCTGTTCTTCCCAGGTGCTTTCAAGAACAAGAGCAGAAGCATCACCGAGCTCCGGCTCTTCAGGGACACAAAAGCAGAATCCAAGATGCGCCTGGACCACAGGCTGCACCGGTAGCTCAGCAGAGGGACTTGATGTATAGCCAAGCAAAGGCTTTTCCTGTGCCTGACCAGGGGGGAAGTCACCTTCAGAGTCCTCCCCAGAGGGACATCCCCAAGCATGCTGCTCTGAGGTGGCACCTTCTGCACAAACATGAGCAGCAGCAAGCACAGCAAGGCCAGACCGAGACTTGTCCCAATCAGGTGCTGAACAGGCCCATCAAGACCGAGCCTGGGTCCAAGCCCCAGGCCTGCACGCGCCCCCTACCAGCACAGCAGGACGCCAGGACATGGAAAAAGGTCCCTAAGCAAGAGAATCAGCCCCTGAGCTGTGATAGCGCACAGCAGAAGAGCATCATCGAGACCATGGAGCAGCGTCTCCGGCAGTTCCAGGTCAAGGCATTGTTTGACCATAAGGCCCTTGCCCCTAAATCCCAAAAGCAAATAAAGGTCGAAGTGGCAGGCGCTGTCACAGTTTTGAGTAGACAGACCACTGCTGCAGAACTGGATAGCCACACGCCTGCGTCAGAGCAGCAGGCAGCGCCTTCCGAGAAGACACCAACCAAAAGAACAGCTGGTTCTGTTCTCAATAATTTTTTAGAGTCACCTTCCAAATTACTAGATACGCCTATAAAAAATTTATTGGATACACCTGTCAAGACTCAGTATGAATTCCCACCATGCAGATGTGTAGGTAAGTGCCGGCGAGGTAGAGAGCACATGGTCTTTATCTAGAATTAGCAAGTTTGTCTTCAGATGTGGAATTTTTCTTTTCTTTCTTTCTTTTTTGAGTCTGGGAATAATTTATAGAGGCTCATAAATCTGAAGTTTGCTTTTTTTGTCTTTAAATTATAGATACTTACGCTGTGCCACAGAAAACCTCACATGTAGTTTGGGTATTTTTTTTTTTAATCCAGAAAATTGAAACAGCTGTGCTTGTTCATTTTAACCTCTCCTTCAGACCCTTTAAAATATAAACGTATCTGTTTTAGGTTTCAACTCTATGAACATCATACTCCTGGAGAGACATGCAGGTGGAATAAGAGTCTTTTAACATGAGAAAATGACTGCCACATGTCAAGTCATGTAGAACTTTGATTTTTGGAGCTCAGAGTTAAATATTGAAAATGTTTTACAACATTTCTGGAGAACAAAGAAATCCTTTCGTGCTGTTGAGTGGGGGGCGATGTGAGGTTCTGGGTGCTCACAACATTATCCTTCTCCATCTGTGCTCTTGAAATATTGTGCTTTTTGCCGATTTGACTTTGTTTTCTCCTTAGCATTTTACCTTTTAGATAAAAAGGGTATTTTTAAAACACCTCTTTTTGGACTCAGGTTAGGTAATACGCATGTGCGAATAAAGAGGCATTTTTGTTGGTGGAGGCGGATATGTATGTGGCCAGAGCAGGTCTTACTTACAGAACTCTACAGGGGTGTGGCTGAAAGCATGGGAGAGACAGCGAGTGCCAAAGGAGTTTGGCTAATGCCCCCCAATGTTATACTCCTTGATACGAGGTGCCCATACCTTGTAGGATGGCAGATGGAACCCCCGTACGGCCTCTGTTTGTATGTGGTCCTTAAGACGCCCCACTGGGGCAACTGTCCTAGATACAGTAGGTAAGTTGTACTCAACGTAGTCTTCCCAGTCTGTCATCTTGGGTGGTTCGCAAATGCCACTTCCTTTTGCCGACTCCCCAGGACTTTCAGTCCTCACAGACTGCTCACAGTGCTACAAACATGGGTCTGGATTGAATATAAGAATATTCTTATTTTCAAAGCAGAGTAGTTTAAATGTTGTGGGAAATGGGCAGAGAGAGACCCTTGACAGTGAACCAAGTAATACTCTGTGGGTGGGATAGACAGAAGACTTTATTTTTGATATGTTTACATCCAGGTGGCAGGCAGGCTTCTAGCTGGCTTTACATATTTTTTCAGTTAAAAAATCAAGTTGCAGCTGATATTACATATAACATTCTAATTACTTCCCTGTTTTCTTCACTCAGTTCCACTTACTTGGTTTAAAGTAATTTTGTATACCATATCTGAAATGTAACCTGATTTTTTTTTCCAGTAGCTACCATATACCTATACTTAGCTATTTGGCACATTTTGTAATAGATCAGACCATCAGTTTACTCGTTTTAAGGAAAATAATTTTTAAAGTCACTATGGCCCTTAATGTGCAGCTGGGGGATAATCTTTGTGGATGTAGCCTTTATATTTAGTATAATTGAGGTCTAAAATAATAATCTTCTATTATCTCAACAGAGCAAATTATTGAAAAAGATGAAGGTCCTTTTTATACCCATCTAGGAGCAGGTCCTAATGTGGCAGCTATTAGAGAAATCATGGAAGAAAGGTAATTAACGCAAAGGCACAGGGCAGATTCACGTTTATCCTTTTGTATATGTCAGTCTTTCCAGCCTTCATGCACAAAGCAGTAAACAATTGTAAAACGAGTAATTATTAGGCGGCTTAGCAATGCCAGGATTGCCAACACTCCACACTGTGCTATTCACCAGAGTCACAATATTTGACAGGACTAATAGCCTGTTAGCTGGTACAGGCTGCCCACTTTGAGAAACATGCCAGGAAAAAAAAAAAAAAAAAAAAAAAAAAACAGGCACTAGCAAGAATCATCCAGCCAGCCTGCCAGGCACAAGGGTCCTGGCTCTGGCTGCAGAGAGGAGCCCCATTCCAGCTTTTCCACTTTGCGACAAAGTGTCAGCAGAAAGAGGTGGGGGTGAGTAGTGAGTAGGGTAAGAAAGGTGTCATCGAGTCAAACCCACGCACATCAGCGTGGTGAATGAACAGAATTACCTCTGAGGAAGTTTTCTCGGGGGAGCGGAAAGCAGGTGTGGTATGTTACGTAGGAAAGAGACAGACTCCGCTTACAGCTGCTGCTGTTCTGTGTTTTGCTGTCAGTCACAGGTATGCACGTACTTGCCTGTATCTCCCGCTAACCTCTGCATGTAGAGGGCTCTTAGGAGCAAGATAGGCAGTGCAGAACGGGGCTGTGCTGTAGCTACCCACAGCTCTGAGCTGTTTGCTGTACTAGGGTGTCTTTCCACTAAGAGGTAGGCACTGTTACCACAGAAATACATTAGGGCACATTGGGGCAGCAGGGACATATTTGATACTATTTCTGAATTCATTTCTTAATCAGCATAAGGATTGCCTTGGCAGACGTAGTAAATTTCTATAATTGCCTTTTTATTATTAGCAAGCAGTACATAAGTCTTTGATTATTAAGGAAAATACAGCCTATTTATAGAACTGTTCTATATTTTCAAAGTGGCTGGATACTCATTATTTACCAGGTTCCTTTAAAATTAAATATATATATGAATATATATGAGAATTCTTTTAAGGATAGATCTAGCTAAAATCTGTTAGGATTTCCTAAGTTTTAAAATAGCTAAATTTAGTAAAGAAAAAAAATCAAATACCGTATACCATATTTTAAAAGACTGAAATTTAAAAGACTGAACTTAGCAAACTAACTTAAATTTTGTGCTTTGTGAAATTACGTGTAAAAATAAGTTTTCCCATTATTTTCACTTGACATGTAAGTTACAATATAGTTTATTACAATTTTCAGTCCCATTTTGATACTGAAGAGAAAGAAATAGACTTAAAGACTGTTACCCAGTTTGCTTGGCTTAGACTTTTTTTTTAATAAATTAAACTATTCCATTTCTCAAGATGTGGTTCTAGAATAAAATTATGCTCAAATGCTCACATACTTTGCCTACCCCTTGAAATCATCTAATTGTGTATATGTGGGTCTCTTTAGGTTTGGACAGAAGGGTAAAGCTATCAGGATTGAGAGAGTCATCTATACTGGTAAAGAAGGCAAAAGCTCTCAGGGATGCCCTATTGCCAAGTGGGTAAGTGTGACCAGATGGCGTGCGAGGCTGTGGTCGGGCATTCGGACTGTGGCATAACCCTGAGAGTTGGGTCACACAAATCAAAAAGCCGTGCAATTGCAAGGAACATTGCCTGTATTTATTTTATACTGTGTTATCTGTTAAGAAAGATGAGTTAAATCATGAGTAGACTATTTAATGAAAGATTTTAGTAAGGAGGTGGAGGACCCTTCTGTTTTCTGCTTAAAGAATAATTCTTGGAATGCAAAGAAGTGGCCTTTGGTCCTTTAAACACCCTGAATTACTTTTAATATTATCGTTGCGGAAGCCTTGAACTGAGCCCCTGCGTGAATGCCCGTGCCATTTCCCTGTCCCCACGGTAGGGACACAGTCAGCTGGACGTTAGGCCTTCTCTGACGCCAGCTTGAGCCCCCACTGTGTATGTGTTGGGTAAAAGGCAAGGGGCAGGTGCTGAGAAATTTTGCCCTAATTTGAGCCAGAGATTAAAAAAAAAAAAAACATAAACCATGCTCTGATCTGCCCTAATCAGTGACCCTTGTTTTGTTTTGGGTGGGGCGGGGGATGTCTGGGGTACGGTGATGCGCACAGGTGATCCGCAGGCGCTCCAGTGAGGAGAAGCTGCTGTGCCTGGTGCGTGAGCGAGCCGGCCACTCGTGCGAGGCCGCGGTGATCGTGGTCCTCATCCTGGTGTGGGAAGGCATCCCCCTGGACCTGGCCGACACGCTGTACGCGGAGCTCAAGGAGACGCTGACGAAACACGGCACGCTCACCAACCGCCGCTGCGCCCTGAATGAAGAGTAAGTGGGGCAGGCGCCTGGGGCCCTGGCAGCCCCGTCGCTGGCTCGGAGCGCGAGTCGGGCTGCGGGCGTACACGTGTGAAGGGAACTAAACCTCCGGCTGCGCGGAGGGGTAATACAGCACTGTGCCAGCAAAACGTTGGGATTGAGGTGACTCAGTAAATCAGTGTTTCCTAGTAAGATGGTGTATCCACAAGATAGAAGCGTTCTACTGCAAGTCCACGTATCTGGACCCAGGTGACCCAGTGGCACCGTAAACTTGAAGTGGTTTGTGTGTCCTACAAGTGAGAATCCTTGTGGGCCGGGCCAGCCGGGGTGGGGGGCGGGGGGAGCACTGCCCCCTTCCGTGTTCTGCTTTCTCCAGGTAAGTTCCGTGAGAAGCTGTACCTGTGTGGGCCTTGCTCATGTGACATTTGTAGCCGTCCTATGCGAATGGAACTGATCCATCAGTTTCCGCAACAGGAAACGAACTGCCTCCCTTTATACCGCTGCTACAATAATTGAGAAATTCTTGGCTATGGATGAACAGTGTTTTCTAAGAAAGTGTGAGTTCCGATGAACGTGATGACGGCACGGTGGAGTGCGCATCCAGCTGGGGCTGCTGTGCTTCGTCCACTCTGAAGGAAGCCAAGGCCGTCTCCTGGTAGAGCAGTCGTTTCTCTGATTTCCTTCGCTACTGTTCTTGCACAACACTGAAGCCGGAGAAGTTCTCCGCGCTGTGCTGAAACCACCCGTAGCTACTTTGTCCTGGTTGGCTCCGAGAGATTTTAATCTTGCACTTCCGTTAGTGTAACCGAACGCCTCATCCACCCAACCACAAGATAGCTTTGCAGCATCCACCCAACCACAAGATAGCTTTGCAGAGCTCAGGGAAGCGCTCGTGCTGCTCAGCGAGGATCGCGTCGGCCCAGGTCGTTGCCTACTACAAAATACTGTGGTTTTATGAACATTACGTTAACACAGGTTTTTTTCCCTCTAAGTCAGTAATCTGCTTTAAAAGGTTCCTATATGGAAGTGTGACTTGGCTTTTCTGTGATAGCTGTGGTGTGTACTACTTGACTGTTACCATTCTGCAGTGATTAACAATTACAAATGATTGATCAGACAGCGGAGTTGCCAGTTTGAACCACATGACTTGTAAACATGATGAACTGCCTTAGGTGTAAAATACCTCTCAGTTCATCCTGGCTTCTCTTGTTCTTTCTGGAAAAAGTATGCATAGGTACGTTTAATCGGAAGATAAAAAGTTCAGATAACCTGGGCTTATGTTAGGAGTAGCATTTCTTTCTCTGGGATTTAGTAATACCGTGTTTTGTTTTTAAGTGGAATTCTTAGACTTAATAGCTTCAGGTCCTAAGTCACTGAAGAACTTCTTGTGAAAGTAGACATTTTGCTACAGTTCTCTTAGCATCATTTGCAGAAGAGGCTATCTGTACTCCAGTGTATGTTGTTCATCCTTTGTCAAATTTCAGATGGCCGAAGGTACAGAGAGCAGAATTGTCTCTGCATCCGCAGTTCTGTCCCATTGACCCACCTGTCTGTTCTTGTGCCAGTGCTGTGTGGTTTTCATCACTGTTGCTTTGGAGTTAATTTGATACCCGACATTGTGACGCCTCCGGTTCTTGCTCTGTTGCTTATGATCGTCTTGGCTTTTCTGCATCTCTTCTGGTTCCATATTAATTTTTGGATTGTTTTTTTAATTCTGAAAAATGCTGTTGGTATCTTACCTGGGATTGCGTGGAATCTGTATATCAGTTTTAGTAGCATGGCCCTTTGGACAATGTTGGTTCTGCCTGTCCAGAAACAGGCGATGTCCTTTCCATTTTTCTAAGATTGTCTTCGATTTCTGTTTTCAGAATACTTTGGTTTTCAGTACAGCGGTCTTTTACTTGCTTAGTTAGGATGATTCCTAAGTGTTTAATTGTCTTTGTGGCAACTGTAAAGAGGTTTGTTTTTCTCATTTCTTTCTCTGGTTTTCATTGTTGCTATAGAGAAGCGCTATTGACTTGTTTATATTGATTTCATATCCTGCAACTTGGCTGAATTTATTCGTTCTGGTAGAGTTTTTGGCGTCCCCTATGTAAAGGGTCATGTCATTAGCAAATAAAGTTAGTTTGACTTCTTCCTTTCCTGTGTGTATTCCCTTTATTCCATTCTCTTGCCTGGTTTGTCTGGCTAAGGTTTCAAGCACTTTGTTGAATAGAAGTCGTCAGAGTGACATCCTTGTCAAGACGTTTTAAAGATCTGTATACTTTCGGTTTATTGCAGGATTCCATGGCAAAGATACGTGTTTATTTTGATGGCATAGAGATACTGGTCTTCAGTTGTCTTTTCTTGTGAGGGCCTAGTCTGGTTTGGGTGTGAGAGTAGTGCTGGCTAAGCACCTGTAAGATGTGTATCTTCAGGTATTTGTACTTTGTTTATGGTGAAAACATTCAGAATATACAATAGATAATTTTTGGGGGACAAGGTCTCACTGTGTAGTCCAGGCTGAGCCTGAATTCACTCTATAATCCAGGCTAGCCTTGGACTCGCAGTAAGTAAGCCTCTTTCCTCAGCCTCCCAAGTGCTGGGTTACGGTCATGTGCCACGTGTCTGGCTTATGTGGTGCTGCGGAAGTGAACTCGAGGACTTGTGTTCGCTAGGCAAGTGCTGTTGTACCTGATGTGCTACTCCTCTAGCCCCCACAAATGTAAAATTTTTATAGACACCTTATTATGAACAGCACTCCAGAACTTCTTACTCCTATCCAAAGTCCCAGCACTTTAAGGCCTTTGGCCTTCAGTAGTTTCTGATGAGACATCAGCTGTTAACTCTTACTGAACCTGCCTTCCAAGATTTGTTTTTTGTCCTTGGCTGGTCATGTGCAGTTCAAGCATGATTGTCTTTCAGTTTATGCTGCACAGAGGCAGTTGAGTTTCTTGGATCTGTAAATTAATGTTCATAAAAAGCTTTGTCTGATTTTGGTCATTCTTTCTGTTCCTGCTCTTATTTTTTTCATTTTGGGGACTCCCATGGCACATATTAGTTCATTTTATATATTGCACAGCTCTCCAAAGCTCTTGTTTAATTTTCTTTATTTAGTCTGGAAAACCAAAAGGAAAAATATATTTCAGTGTACCTATTAAGTCCTTTTCCTTTCTCCTCCCTCCTGCTCAAATCCACTGTTCAATGCTTGTAATAAATTTTTCATTTTCATCATTGTAATTTTTAACTCCAGAATTTGTTTTCTTATTATACTTTTGGTTTCTATGGGTTTCTTTTTCTCATCCCTTTGAAACAGTGCTTTTCTCCTATCCTTTCAGGTCAGCCCAGTTTTGCTTAGTTCTGTGGCTATAGTTAAAGTATCTGATTGAAAGTCCTTGTCTAGTGATTTGGCACTTTGGCATCCTCAGAGGAGCTTCTGTTGGTCGCGTTCCATCCTCTGTGTGGGTCATACTCTATGGCACACACTCACACTTTATCAATTTGTTGAACACTCATTTTAAAAGACAAGGTGGCAACACTGAAATCACATTCCCACTCCCTCCTGAATTAATTCTGCATTCTGATTATTGTTTATTTGTCTTACGGTTTTTTGAAATACTCTGGAAAGCCTATATGCTTGTCATGAAATTACTATTTTGTTAGCTTCATAGTTAGCTAATGATTAGTGTTTTATGATTTTTTTAGGTGCTTGATAGCAATAAGTCAGTCTTTGCTAAAGGGATGCTGGGGTGTTGGAATAGGCCTTCAGTACTCAGACAAGCAGTTTACAGCACTGGGTTAACCTTCACCCGCTGCTTCTGCAGAGTCACAGGATTAGACTGTGGTGACATTTGGGATTTCTCCGGACTCAAGAGAATGCCTACAGTCACATACCTGCAGGCAGATTTCCAGGAATGTACTAAAACTCTGTGTTTAAAGCCTACTAATAGGTATCTTATTTTTCCAAGTCCTCATTTTTTTCCTTGGCAGCGGTGTGTACAGACCCAGGGCCTTGTGCAGGCTTGCTAAGCATTCTGTAACCAAGCTACATCCCCAGCCCTCAGGTTTTAAATCCAACATTTTTGGCTGCCTTACTTCTTGCTCCAGCTGTTACCATCTCAGGCCGTGGCAACGTTCAGCAGTTGCCGCTAATTATTTTCAACACATGCCTTCGAGTGGGGAAAGGCTGTTCACATTAGGTGAGCTCCAAGTCAGATCAAGGGAAGGTCACTTCACTGGTAAGGCCTTCCAGAACGCTGTTAAGTAAGTCAGGTAGTGTCAGTCTTCTGGCAGTGGGGCTTTGGAGGGGGGCCAGCCCACTTGCTGCCCGCCAGGGTCTGCCAGCCTACTTGGTTTTCATCATGAATGTGGGCTGTTTATTTTTAAGGCTACCATGGAGTTGAGGTGGGGGAGGATGAGAAGAGGGCAAGTTCAAAACACCACAGAGCTGACTCTTCTTGCTGAAACTCTGGGTGGGTTGGTTGGTGCTGGGACCCGGTCCAGGGCTGCATGCGTGACAGGTAAACAGTCTATCATGAAGCTATATTGCACTCCGTATGTTCTCCTGAATAGACGCACTGTACAGTGACACAAATCTTAATTTCTAGATTTCTAAGAAGTTGGTTCTGGTGATTTGCACTAATGGTTCATTGCTTTCATAGAGGAAAGAATTTGAGTTCCTTATTCTGCCATTTCTGCTGACACATAGTTTCTATTTAATTGTAACATGCCTTTTGCATTCACCAGCTGAAATTCTTTAAAGAACTTTCTCTTACCAGTTGGTTATCATTGAATAGTTTATAAATGACCATAAATGTGTGGCTAGGTCTTTAGTTGTCAACTTTTAGAGATTTTTAATCTGTATTCATTTTGAAGGAAAATTGTTGCTTTGGGACTTCCGTAGAGGACAGAGATTTGAAGTAATATTTTTTTGTTTTGTTTTGTTTTCTGAGACAGGATCTTGCTCTCTTGTCCAGGCTGGTCCTGAACTTACTATGTAGCCCAGGCTGGCCTCAAACTCATGGCAATTCTGCCTCAGCCTCCCAAGTGCTGGGATTATAGATGTGCACACAGCCACAGCATATGTGGTGCTGGGATTTGAACTCAGGACCTTTTGCTCACTAGGCAAGTGCTTTAAGTTGGTGAGCTATTCTTCTAACCCTGAAGTAAGTAATTATTTTTCTTTTTTGAGACAGGGTCTCAAAATAGTAAAGAGAAAAAATAGTAAAGATTTTTTTGTTGTTCTTAGTTGGTTGTAGAGGGTTTTTGTTTTTATTTTTGTTTTGAGAGAGAGGCTCTGGTTGGCCTGAAATGCCGTGTAGCAAACTTGACCTTCTGCTTCATCCTCTTGAATGCCAAGAGTGTAGGCAGGTGACACTCGACTCACCTTGGAATTTTGAGTTTTTAACTCATATCAAAAGTTAGTACTATTTGTCCTGTCCACAGTCAGGATTATGGGTTCTTCTGTTTTATTTTACAGTGAAATTCTTGGCTTTGGACATTAACCAGTTATTTCTATATATCATGATATATACAATAATTTCAAAATAATACCCATAAAACTAAATGCAGGTTTTTTCAGTTACTTTATTTTTTTTTTGGGGGGGGGGGTGATTATTGTTTAGGAATATGTCTGACTCAGCTTTTCATTAAAAATCTAGAAATCAAATGTCAATCAGTGGCAGAATTGTTACTATATGGTATAGTCACAAGATGGAATATGGTTCTCGGTGAAACACTGAAATAGATGGCTATTCCCGTGAGGCATACAGATAAGCCAGATACAGATAAATTTAAATTTTGTAATTTCATATACATATCTATAAATCCAGTATGAATACAGACAAAACAAATCTATTCTGGGAGAAGTTGCTGTTCGAGACAGGACCTAGAATGAAGAGAAAAAAAAGAATGAAATGTGCTAGTGTTTCATGTCTTGGCTTGATGTTGTGTGCCAGTGGTGAACATTATCCTTTTGGGAGGGGTGTGGTGCCTCGGCCTAAGCCCAGGGTCTTGTATGTGCTATTCTAGAGCTATACTTCCGAGCTGTAGCCTAACCCTTTTTATTTTGAGACCAGGTCTCATTAAGCTGCCAGGACTCCTTAGAAACTTCCTGCTTCAGCCTCTCGAGTAGCTGGACATTTCTTTTAAAAAAAAAAAAGTTTTCAAGGTATAAAATTATGTATACCTGTCTGTTCATCGCATTGCAATAAAAAGATTACCTGTCTGCCCACTTACTTAGTGGTGCTCAGGATTGAACCCACGACCTCCCACATGTGAGGGCAGTGCTCTACCACTGCACTGACAAATTCAGCTCAAATGAGCCTTTTTAAGTTAGATTTTCAGTAAACTGAAGTAGTTCTGTCCCAGGTGTGGCTGTGCCTCCAATTAATTCAGGTCAGACGAGACTTCTCCCAAATTCATTCCGTGCGCACACACTCCCAGGACGTGAGAGACTGGCAGACAGGTCCTGCAGTCTTCCATCGTGAACTGGTTATTTTGGTTTTTCAGGAGAACCTGTGCCTGCCAGGGGCTGGACCCCGAGACCAGCGGCGCCTCCTTTTCTTTTGGTTGTTCCTGGAGCATGTACTATAATGGATGTAAGTTTGCCAGAAGCAAGATCCCAAGGAAATTTAAGCTGCTGGGGGATGATCCGAAAGAGGTTGGTTTCTTTCCTGATATATAATGCACTTTTCCCAGGGGATGGAGGAGCGTGAAGGAAAGTAACAGTAGGACGCATGGCACTCTCAGTAGCGCAGTGATCTTATCTCAGGTGAATGCACAAAATTTTGAACACATTTTGTGAATGTAGCTGTGCCATCCCAAAATAACACGTACAGTTTGAGCAGGCCTCAAGTATGCTGACTGAAAGGTCAGAAAACCACAGTATTGTTAGGAATGTCGGTACACACCTGCAGTCGCAGCTAATGAGCAGGCTGAGGCAAGAGAATCACAAGTTTGAGGCCAATATGAGCAACTCAGTGAGACCCTGTTGCAAAATGTTAGGGGGGGGGGGGGTGGGTAAGGGCGTAGCTCATTGGTAGAATGCTTGCTTAATATATTTTATTTAAAGTCTTGGATTCAATCCCCAGTGTAAGAACAAATGAAAAGGAAAGATGTCAATATATATTTAGTAGTTGGAACTGATCAAATTTTCAGTGTATCTGTATGCCTTATAATTACCTTTGAATTTCAGGTACAATTAAGATACGTATTATGGATATTTATAATATTGCGATGTTTCTTTAAATGAAAATTTTGACTTTGTTACTTATGACTGCTATAGTAAATGCAAAGGCTTTAAATCATGATATAAACTTTGTCAAAGTAACAGTGTTTTCAATAAGAACATATTTAAGTCTGCTAGGCATCGTCTTTTCATAAAACAAGAACATATTTAATTATTCTTCGTGGAGAGCAGCAGTTTTCCTCACTGCGAGTTTTGCCGCACTCTCCTGTCGATCCCTCTCACGGCTTTCACGAGAACCACATGCCCCACGCAGCTAGACCCACCCTGTCTCTGGGCAGAACAGCTGTACACCATAACCTCCTCACCTTTTAAAGTCTGTCTTTCCCAGCATTTTAAAAAACATTTGTGGACTATTGCAAAAGTTCACCTAACAAAAAATGTAGTATGAAAATGTACGTTTTTAGTTACAGTGAAACTAGCGCCGTCGGGAAGGGTCATGGTCACGAATTTCCCTGCTGAGTGGGCCTTACTCCGGCTCGTCCCGGGCTGCAGTACGATGATGCTCTCCCCTGCACCATTGCTCTGGTGCCCGCTGGTGCCCGCTGTCTCCACACATGGGCCTATCGCAAGTCCCGGGGTCCCACTCCGCAGTGCTCCTTGGACTGTCTGCCGCCACTTATCTTCAGTGGTGTCTTGTCTGTTCTCGTCAGTCAGGAGGATGAGCGCTGCTCGTGCCGTCCTCCTGGCATGCTCAGAGCTCCTTTAAAGCCTGCTCGTAATATGAAATGAGAACTTCTGAGTGTGAATTAGACAGCTATTACTGCCATTTTTAACAGCACAGATCTGTTTGGGGACTCTTCTTTGTGAGCAGGGATAGTAAGAATACCCACATTTCCTCTTTTGAGGAAACTTTGCAAAGTTTTCCATGTATCTAGCTCTGAGAATTTTATCCACATTTGATGTGTCCAGTAATTGTTCGAGATCACCTTCGGCGCGATCTTTATAAACGCTGTAAAAAAAGATTATAGACAAATTAAAGCAAACAAATCCTTTTAATATTTCATCTCCTTAGCCAGTAATTGGACAGTGGAGAACATGATTTATAGAATGCCAAATAGCTGCATGCAAAGTAGAAATGCAATTAATCTCATGAAGTAGATATTTTAATAGTATATGAAAAGAGGTGATGTTAGGAATATTCATTTTAAGATGAGTTTTTTTAATAAGACAGGCACTATATATTGTGTTTTGCATGGAACATTTGAAGGAATAATGTTTTATGTTATGGCGAGAACATAGAGTATTATTATAATGTAGGATATGGAATTTTTGTGGTACCAAGGATTGAGCCTTCACACTGAGCTACGTCCCAGCATGTTTTTATTTTTTGATTTTGAGACAAAGTCTCACTAAGTTACCCAGGCCGGGCTGTACACTGTGAGAATTTAACTTTTGACATTACTCTTTCTGAACAGGAGGAGAAACTAGAGTCTCACTTGCAAAACCTGTCCACTCTTCTTGCACCGATATACAAAAAACTTGCACCTGATGCATACGATAATCAGGTAAGTCTAAATAATTAGTGGAAATGATTTTAATAATGTATTCATTACTGATGTCCTATCTGACTACTTTTGAAGCAATGGTTTTCCTTCATTTTTCTAACTCTTCCTCTTGGTTCCTGAAACCACTGTAATGTTCTGTTTTGGTGTGTGAACGGTCTTCATAACTCTATAAAGTTATGAGCACACTGCAGTGTAAGCATACAGCTATCCAAATACGTCAGATTTTGCTACATTTTGTTTATTTTTTGCCTCTGTGAACCAAATACAATTTTTTTGTTTGGCATTTCAATAGATACTAGGCTATCCTTGTTAGACCGCCAGGTTACATTGTCATGAATTGTTCATGAAGGAGGAAAAAACTTGAGTTTGCCGCCGTTTCTGTCACACTGACAGCAAAAGCTGGTCTTTACCTTGTTTATTCACAGTATAGCTTCTCTTTTTTATGAATTTTTTTATTAATGGAGACAGCAGTTACATTCATCAGCTTTTTGTCACTGACACAAATACCTGAGACCCACAACTGAAGGCAGAAGGGGTATATTTCGGCTCATGGCTGTCATGGCCAGCCGGCTGCAAGGTGACACGGCATGGTGCGAGACACATGGAACAAAATCGCTCCCTTCATGACAGCCAAAAAAAAAAATGGGAGAAGAGCACCAGAAAGGAAGGGCCCACCTTCTCCAGTGAGGCTCTCCCTCGCCCCCCTCACCACCCCTGCCTCACTCAGCTGTGAACTCCCCAGTGGTCAGCCCCTTGATGAGGTGGTGCCCCACCATCCGGCTCTTTGTCCAGGTGTCCCTTCATCGAGTTGGCAGTCAGGATCAACTGGAAGAGGATAACTCAGTAGCAGCTCAGGTAGAAGCATGTACACATTTCAGAGAGAATGAGACAGACTTTCCTGAAAGTAGAGATGTGACATCATAAATGCCTTTGGGAACTACCCTGTAGGTTGCTACCAAGAGTTTTCAAGTGAGTGAAGATGAAAATCTTGATTGTGAAGCGATCGGTCTGTCCAGCTACTCTCCCTGTACAGCCAGTGAGGATACAGCTCCCTCCCTAGGCAGGGTGGGCTCATTGGAACCCCAAGCACATCACTTTTTTTTCTTTTTCCGATGAAATCATCCTCATTCATTGCAAGCAAATTTACTCATGGTCTTTTATGTGAAATTTGAGTCTTTAGAATATAAATAATAAGAATTATTTTAAATACTATTAAATATTGGAGTCATACTATTTTACTTTATTTTGCTCAGTACTACAGAATATTAGAAGGAATGGCTTGAAATTTTTTTTAAAAGTTTGAGGCAAGAAGTACTGTGATAAAATCAAGCCATAAAAAGAAAATTAGTTTGATCTATGTTGCTAAATTTAAGTTTGGCCACACTCTGTTGAATGAAGTTTTTTTTTTTTTTTTTAAATAGCACTATTGCTTGAGAGAAGTCACAGAATCACAAAGCACTATTATTCTTTTTTATTCCTTGATTCTTATTAGAGGCTGTCTTATAGACACTTGATGTTCTAAGCATTTACTTTCATCCCTGTTACATTTTGTTTGGGAGTATTTTGAGCTACTTTATACATTTTTCTGATTCTGGAGTACTCAATATGAAAGCACTTAAAATGTTTTATTTGTTTCATAAAATATCTCTTAAATGTGTTTCAATATTCATAATACATAGGATATACACAGAAGCAATGTTCATGTAACAAACCAATTAATAGTTTTAAATGAAAAAAAGGTTTAATATTACACAGTAGGTAATATTGGTAATGTCCATTGATACCTGTTAATATAATTTAGAAATATAAATAACTATGTTATCTTTCCACATACAATATGTGAAAAGTATCTGATGCTATGAGTGATATCATAAAAGTTGCCATTTCTGTAATCCTAGCACTTGGGAGGCTGAGGCAGAAGGATTGTCCTTGGCTACGTAGGAAGTTTAGCCTGGATTATGAGCCAAACCTTGTCTCAAAAGGAAAAAAAATGCTATTTGATCTTTACCTCTCTGCTTAGCTGTCTCACACCTGAACATCGCTTCTCACTGTATTCCTTGATTTCAAAAAGTCTCCTTGGAACGTTAAATTTTATTTGATCTTCAAAGCATTTCTCCTTCAGTTTTATGAAAGAAGAGACTAGGCTTTATTATTTTAAAATCCTTTCTACGTCTCTGTGGTGTATATATGTATTTGCTCTATATTTTCTGTGATTATCTTACAGTTAAACTTAAAGACATGAGATTTCATTAGAAAATTGAAAGAAAACACACATGAGAAACATTTTTACACTACTAAAAGCAAAGAGTGAAAGAAAGAAAACCCTGTCAACCCAAAAATCCATAGGCATTGAAATCAGGTCTCAGAAGACAGAGGTACCCTTTTCAAATATAAAAACTGGAAGAATTCAGCATCAGCAAGCTAGCATTTTAAAATGTACAAGATAGAAATCTAGATCTACAAAAGGGAATGAAAAGTACCAGAAACAGCAAAGATGAGGGTAAGAGGTCTTTGTTTCTAAGATAATTTTCTATTTAAGAATATACGCACAATGTAGAGTCAAGTCCATAGCATGCAAAAGTTGCGCCAAGTCTAGGAGCAGGATTATACTTTCGTACGTCCTGCAGTGTATGTGGACAAGCAGGATTGTGTATGCTGAGAGAAGTTAATGTGCTACAAAGTTAAAAAGAAGCACCACGGAGAAGCAGGTGTAAATACATAGTAAAGAGAGAATAGTAGAACCACTCCTAAAATACTTATTCTGTTTCATGTTTTAAAAATAAAGTTGTCTTAGTTACGAATTGCTGGAACAAAATATCCAACACCTGCAACCTAAGGGAAGAAAGATTTACTTACCTCACAGTCTCAGAAGATCTCACACAATCCGGTCATAAGCCACTGGCAACAGTGGAAGCCCATGGCAGAGGCTGGCGGGTTGCTCATGGTGTTGCAGTGAGAAGCCAGGTGAAACAGATGAATTGTCCAGAGACTCAGTTAAGGCCTGAGCTTTTCCCCGAAGAAGCCGTAGCAATGTTTCCTCTTCCTTCCTTTACTTAGTTCAGGCTGCCAGTCGGGTCCCTCACACCCAGGGTGAGTGCCCATCCTTCACCTCTTGGCCTACAAGTCAGTAACATAAACCTGGGCTCCCCTCACCACAGTCTCAACACATTGACACAATCCCTCCATGTCAAGCCTCTGCTTCTTCCAGCCAGGCCCCCACCTGCCAACAGCACACAGTTCCAGTTATCCCATTACAACCAAATACATGAGGCTTTTAGGGGACATTTCAGGTCCAAACCATGACAAAGGCAAATAGAAAACGAAAGAAAACATGGTATGTTGAAATCTAACAACAGTAATTAGTTATGAAATGGAAATGGTGTTAACACTCCATTTAAAAGCCAAAGCTAACACAACTCCCTTGAAGATAAAGACATAAGAAAGTTAAAGATAAAAGGCTAGGAAAGGAGCTTTCTGCCCACAGCAATCAAAAGAAAGTTGGAATGACCGAAGAGCAGGCCGACTGCACTGCATCAGCTTATCCTCAGTAGCAGATGCCTCTGGGGTACACCTTCATGCCCCTGAATAGTGAAAGTTTTGAAGAGAACTTAAAAATGTATATGCTTGGTTTCAAGATCACCAGAAATCTGTACTTGTTAATAATCAACAAAGACTCATATAGGCACATACACAATCCATAAATAAAGCCAACAAGCATGGCCAGTTGATATCAAACAAAGGCAGTTTATTTAGGAGAGAATAAGCTTTTCATCCAGTGGTACTTGAACAGTTGGATGGCCATATGGTTAAAAACAAAAACAAAAACCCTTAACTTTCACACAATGTGTAAAAATTAATTGAACACTAAGCCAGTGGCAAGAAAAAGCTAAGTAATGGTCTGGGTGATAAAGCAAGACATGAACTCCAAGGACGTGTGAAGGCAACCTGTGTGTGTGATAGAAATCATACTCTGTTTCCGCTACAGCAATGCTCGTATACATAGGTCAGGAGTAGTGATTTGGCACACTTTAAATAGATGCCATGTAAGGTAGATTAATTGGGAGCTGAGGGCACATAGGACACATAATTGGTAGAGCACTTGCCCTGCATGCCTGAGGCTCTAGAAGTAATTCCAAATGTGGCAAAAACAGACAAAAGAATATTTTTGTAATACCTTAATAATTCTATAAACCAGGAATTTTACTCTGTTAAAAGTATTTCCTCTATTTTTCTTGACATTCTACTTTGTTTCTAGATGTAAAGTACAAGACATTTCTTGAAATTGTACATAGCCTGAGTTGCCTAAGGGATGCTTTTATGGAAGAGTAGTTAAGTACCCCCTTGTGTTTACTGTTCACAGATCGAACACGAACAGAGAGCTCTAGATTGCCGCCTGGGTCTGAAGGAAGGCCGCCCATTCTCCGGGGTCACTGCATGTTTGGACTTCTGTGCTCATGCCCACAGGGACCTGCACAACATGCAGAACGGCAGCACGCTGGTGAGTGCACCCAAGGGCAGGTTAGCGTAGCTAGCTCTCCCTGGACACGGCACTATTATAGGTGAGCTGCTTTGGAATAACCAGCACTCTCAAAACAGATTGGCACATTAGTGGAAAAGTGTGTCAAAACTCACAGGAGACTTTTAGAAACCCTTGCCACGAATCTAAGCCATTGTCTAAGCATTGCCATTCCAGTCAGCTGCCAAAAACATCTCTCACACCTCTGTCCACATACCTGATGGGATATAGTCAGTTAAGCAAAGAACCCTTTGAGAGCCAAGGTGCCAGTTCACCTTGCACGGGCCTGCGAATGAGAAACACAGTCACAGCACCAACTCAATTCCAGAGCGTGAAAGAGCTCGCTGTGCTTACACGCACAGTGGGTGGGATGGGTCGGGTCAGGAGGATGGAGGCTGTGGGGAGTAAGGAAGTGAGCAGGGTCTCACAGAGGAGAAGTGATCCATATCCCCAGAATGTAGTGTTTTGGCTTAACCCATAAAGTATAGAGGAAGCAATCTAATGTATTATCAACATGGATGGAGTTACATTTGAGAAAGATGATCTGTGAGATTTAAGTTGATAGTGTCCAGACATTAAATGCATGGTGTAGGGTGGGAAAGAACCTAGAAGTAGTAGTAAATGAAAGCGGAGGTAATTTGAGGGATCTGGTATAAACTTCTGAGAAGTAGAGGAGGTAATGAGTTGTTTTAATTACCTAGACCAGAAATTAGTATTGCAGGCCACATCGTATCTCTGTCACATTTTTTTGTTTGGGGAAATTTCTTTTTAACCCTTTGAAAACGTAGAATCCAGTTTTCCTTTTCCTGCTATATAAAAACAGGCTCCGAGGCAGTAGCCACAGGCCCTAAATTGCTGGCTTCTGACTCAGGAGAACAAGACCTACCATGGCCCCTTGAATTGTCACTCACCAGCACTGAGCCATAGGCTCATTATCAGGAAGCTCTGCTGGATTCCAGAGGTAGAAGTAAGTGACAGCTGTGTGTGTGGGTCCTGAGGACTCCTGGAAGGCCGTGGCAAGTGAGAAGATGTGAGTGGTGTGTAGAATCGAGGGGACCCTGCCTGTGCCAGATTACAGGTTTTGGGAGTGTGAAAGGAAAAGTAGCCCTAGATGAGAACCGTGTGTGAGAGGAAAAAGTAACAAGGTGCTGAGAGACAAAAGTGTGGAAGGCTTTTCTCTGTGGGAAGGGACGAGCTCATCGGACCGGCTCACGCTGCAGTTACTTGTGAGGACCAGGCTGCTGGGGCCATGAGCCTTTCATGACGAGATATTTTAGCTCTTTTTTTTCTCCATTAACCTAAAATGTTAAAACATCAAACCCGGTATGATGTGGCTAACAAAAGGAAAAAGCATCATTAATTATCAAGGCAGAGAGGTGTCTTTTGTCCTTTTCAGAGCACCTACTTCTATGTGGTGGTAACTTCAGAAAAGGAGCGATTCAAAAGTAAAACAGTAATTTAGGTTCAGCAGAGCACAGAGCTTGGAAAGGGTGAGCAGGAAGTGGTAAGCGACGTAGACCCTCTGTCAACCTGGTCTTCAGTTTGTATCTTGTGCTGGCACCTTGTCGGGTGTAAAGACAGACGTAGAGTGTCTGTGTAGCCAAAAGTCTGAGATGAGGCAGACGGGACGCTGCCCACGTGGGTGAAGGTGACGGGGTAGAGGCTTCACACCTGTCATGTTGGCCTTCGACGTGTGGAAAGCGAGATGGCTTCTTCCCCACGGCACGCATGAAAGAAACACGGCCACTAGCAGTTCCTGATAGACTCGGGAGAGAAGGGGCGGGCAGGGGTGGCCGACACAAACTGTCTTTCTCTCTGGGTTGTATTTTGTTACTGTCTTTATGATGAACAGAGAGGCATAAGCTTATGGTAACATGCATGTCACTGACCCAGCACTGACCTGGAGGCTGAGAGGGACAGACACACGTGCTCTTTGGGTCTGCAGCTGAGGCTGCTTCCTGTCCTTCCCACCAGGTGTGCACCCTCACTAAAGAAGACAATCGAGAAATTGGAGGAAAGCCCGAGGACGAGCAGCTCCACGTGTTACCCCTGTATAAGATCTCGGACGTGGATGAGTTTGGGAGTGTGGAAGCTCAGGAAGAGAAGAAGCGATCTGGTGCCATCCAGGTCCTGACTGCGTTCCGGCGGAAGGTCAGGATGTTGGCAGAGCCCGCCAAGACGTGCCGGCAGAGGAAGCTGGAGTCCAGGAAGGCTGCCGCTGAGAAGCTTTCCTCCCTGGAGAGCAGCTTAAGTAAGAGCGAGAGGGAAAAGTTGGCCTCGTCACGTACAAAGCAGACGGAAAATAATGCAAGCCAGGCGAAACAGCTGACGGGTAAGTTGAGCGCACAGCCTTGCAGGGCCTGTGCCGTAAGGTACTTACGTGACACCTGGGCAGCGTGTCAGTCAGGGTCTCAGCTTTGTGCCAAAACTTCCCTCAAGTGGCGATGGCTGGGCTTTACTTTCAGAGAAACTGTACTATCAACCCCAACTTGTTGAAAAAGTTTGAACAGAGAAGTGATCTGGTGAAATGCATCTGGAGGTATGGGGTAGCCCCGTTAGCAACAAAGTGACATAACATGATCTTAAACTTTGGTGGGAACAGTGAAAATGAAGCAAAAATGATCCAAGTAAAGTCTTCCAAGAGGAAAAGAAATTAATACATTAGAGTCATCCTTAACTTTTTTTTCTTCTTTATGTCAGTGTTTTGTCACAAAAATTTTACGTTAGATAACCAAAACCGTATTATTTTTTGAAATATGTTTGAAAATAGTGTTGGGAATAGGATGAGAAAAAGATGCATTTCCTTCCGTGCGTTAAGTTTGTACTTCAGGTGGGATACACCTGTAGCTGTTCTGTAAGCCCTTCACCCATGAAAAGATGATACACCTATCTAGTAACCACAGAACGTTATTTGTCAATACTAAGTTGATATTTTTCTTTTCATTAGCCCATGGCCTTAGGTCTACAATTGGTACTATACAAAGAAATGCACATTTTAAAAATAACCGAATGTGTATCTTTTAACTTCATTGTTCCATTTAGTTTAGAACCCGTCATCATAAACTCCTTTTCTCACGGATTCATTTCCAAGCTCAGAAGAACTAAATAACGTAGGACAGTGTGTTAAGGATGTTTAGTAGCTTAGACTTTGTGTCTGTCCTTGGTGCCTTACACGATGGAGTCAAGCACCCCAACCACCTGCTGGCTCACTTAGGTTAATAGTGGATATAATGAGAACCTTGCTTCTGGTCCCTTCTGACTGATTGCTGCCAGTAATCGTCAGTTCAACTCTCAAACTGTACTGTTGTTGCATTTTCTTGTTCTAAACCGAGGAGGCATTTTAAGAGTATAGTCATGAAACAGAAATAGGACTAGAAGTTTTACTTACCAAGGTGAACATTTCCTTAAGGTTTTATACCTACAACTTCATAAATTTCCTTTCTCGAAAACATTGTGAAGTACTGCTTGCTGATTGTATTAGATGCCCTTTATGTTTAAATAAATGACCATCAGACTTTGTTGCATGCCAGGCAAGGGGGAAAGTAAGTCACAATCCCTTCCATCTGGGAACTCTGCGGTGAGGGTCAGGAGGAGGCAAAAACCAGACCCCTTGCCATCCTTTGTGACTAACTTTATGACATCTAGGTTTGCTGGGTATTAGTAAAGATGAGATCATGTAAGTCTTTCCTGAGGAAAGACTTGAGGAGGGATGGAGGAGAGGGAGAAAGGTTTCTTCAGGCCAAAGCCTGCTCCAAAACCCCACAGGACAGGCAATCTCTACGGCCCGGCCCTGCCCTGCCCATGGATATTTGTTAACATGATTATACTGTTAGATGTTCTCATATTTTAGACATGAAAGATATGCCAGAGGGTGGTAAGAACCCTGTCTTTTCTCAACACAGTTGTCTTTAAACTTTTTCTTCCTCATTCCAGTGTTTTGTCAACAAAATATTAAGTCTAAGTTTGAAAAAAAATTGGAAAGGGGGGAGAATAAGATGCTTTTCTTTAGATGGCATGAGTTATAGTAGACTTCCTTGCTTAACGGGCTGCACAATGCTGATGGTCTTTCTCAAATACCTTTAATAATATGCACATTTGTCCCTGCTCTTTTACTATCTTCGTAGAACTTTTGCGAGTTTCAGGACCACTCATGCAGCAGTCCCAGCAGCCTCAGCTCCAGCCACAAGTACAGAAGCAACCCCAGAGACCCCCACAGCAGCCCCCTCACACCAGGACGAGTAACCCGCAGTCAGACTCCGCAGGGTCCTGCTCTACTGGATCCACCAATCTGTACCTGAGACGGCCCAGTCCGATCAGCCCGTACCCAGGCGCCTCACACACTTCAGATGTCTACGGAGGCGCCAACCCTGTGAACCTCTATTCCACCTCACCCCAAGCTGCAGGTTCATATTTGAGTTCTTCTAATCCCATGAACCCCTACCCTGGGCTTTTAAATCAGAATTCCCAATATCCATCCTATCAGTGCAATGGAAACGTGTCAGTGGACAACTGCGCCCCTTACCTGGGTTCCTACTCCCCCCAGCCTCGGCCCATGGATCTCTATAGGTATCCAAGCCAAGACCACCTCTCAAAGCTCAACCTACCGCCCATCCACACACTTTACCAACAAAGGTTTGGAAGTAGCCAGGGCTTTACCTCTAAGTACTTGGGTTATGGAAACCAGGCCATGCAAGGAGATGCCTTCGGCAGTTGCGCCATTAGACCCAACGTGCACCCGGTAGGGACCTTCACTCCTTACCCCACGCGTGAGGTGGACGGCCACTGCGTGGGAGCTGCCTTGAGATTACCACCTGCTCTGAGCAGTTCAGACGCGGACTATAGCGACGGTGAGCGTCATCCACCTTCTCCGCTCGTCCACAACCCCGGCGCAGCCCTGGGCTCCCTGCATGCGGCGGCGCATCTGCAGAGCAAAGAGAACGGCATGCAGTCCCACGTGGAGAACGGGCTCTCGCAGTTGCCTCCAGAGCTCAGCCGCGATAGAGCTGCGTCTGTGCAAGATGTGCCGCCCAAGTTCCGTGATGTCAACGGCCAGGAGAAGCAGCCCGCGGCCCCCGCGGCCGAGAATGACGACGAGGTCTGGTCAGATGGTGAGCTGAGCTTTAAAGACCCTGACGTGGGCGGCGTGGCCGTGGCTCCGAGTCACGGGTCTATTCTCATTGAGTGTGCCAAGCGCGAGCTTCACGCCACAACCCCCTTGAACAACCCTGATAGGTGCAAGCCGACCCGCATCTCCCTGGTCTTTTACCAGCACAAGAGCATGATTGAGCCGAAGCATGGACTGGCCCTCTGGGAGGCCAAAATGGCGGAGAAAGCCCGGGAGAAAGAGAAGGAGGAGGAGTGTGAGCGGTGTGGCCCAGACCACGCGCCCCAGAAGGCCCACGGGAAGAAGGTGAAGCGGGAGCTCCCCGAGCCACACGAACCGTCCGAGCCCCCTCACCTGCGCTTCATCAAGTCGCTTGGCGAGAAGACCACGTCGGTGATCACGGACTCCACGGTCACCACAGCCCCGTACGCCTTCACGCGGGTCACAGGGCCTTACAGCAGATACATATGACCTCGCCCGGCCTGGCAGTGGGGTAGCTCCTGTGATGTGGGCAGCGGGCGAGGCGGCCGCGGTCAGGGCAGGTGTGGTGGGAGAACCTCAGCTCCCCAGCGACAAGAGGCGACCTTACATAGCACTTAGTTCCCACTCACCCCTGAGTGGTCACCGGCGGCGCCCAGGCGTTCTGTGCAGCAGAGCAGGTGGGGGACACTGCTGCGCGATTCACACTTTGTACACTGGTTCTGTTATGGGATGAGATGATACGGAAATGTGATTTCCCCTCACAGCCCCGCTCACCCGTGACCACATTTAATAATACCGAGTTTGCATAGACCTGGAACCCAAATCAAACAAGTACTGTAGTCGTACAGTTGCAGGAATCTTATACCATCTGGTGCTGAATACACGATGTACTGAAATACTGGAATTATGGCTTTTAACATGCAGTTTTTACTGTAATCTTAATATTAACTTTTATTTATCAGAATAGCTACAGGAAGTATAAATGAGGAATTGCAGAAAAACACTGAATTTGTTTGGATTTTCTATGAAATGGTGCTAAGAAAAATGGTGTCTTTAACAGTTGAAAACTTAATGCCTTTTATCACTGAGATGCTATCGGTATACTCCAGTGCCCCAAAGAGAACGGGGCACCTTTTCATTCACATTTTTATCATAGATTGATTACCTGTTCTTAAGCAAGCTTAGTTTTTAAAAATGTGGACATTTTAAAGGCCTCTGGATTTTGTTCATCCAGTGATGTCCTTGTAGGACAATAAATGTCTCTATGTACATATATACACGCTCATTTGTATATGTGCACATACGTGTATATGTATAAATATTTTAAATGGTGTTTTAGAAGCACTTTGTCTACCTAAGCTTTGGCAACTTGAACAATGCTAAGGTACTAAGATGTTTTTTTAAAAAGTTTACTTTCATTTTAGGATGAAAAGTTGATTTTTTTTTTTTTAAATAAAGGAAACAAGAAAAGCTTTTAAAACATTCTTGCTTTTGGCCGTGCACCTGCAGAAGAGCAGCGTGCTCGATCGTTACACAGCCAGTTAAATCCAAGCCGAGGCGGACTGGACTCAAGGGTCGTCCACAAAACTCATGTTTTCTGGTGCTCATCTCCTGCTATACTGTAGGACAGTTTTATATCAAATTGTATGACAAGTTCATTGCTCACATATGTACGGTTTTAAGAATTTTCTGTTAAACTGCAGGTAATTATTAGCTGCATGCCACACACGCAACAAAGCCTACTCACTTAAACCCATGCTAGTTCACGGATCTGTGCGCTCCTCAGAGGCCTGGATGGCAGTCTGCTTTCTCGCTGATAATTATGTACCTTGTGATGTTGTCATTTCTTAGCGTAAGTGTCCTCCTTCCCAGGAAGATGGAGCGGACTGATGCCTGCAGGAGATGAATAAAACAGGGTTAGTTCCGTGTGAGTCTGTTGGTTAAAAAGAAAAAAATTTAAAAAAATAAACAAGAAAACAGGCAGCTGGTTTGCTGTGGTGGTTTTAAATCATTGATTTGTATAAAGTGAAAGAGTTGTATAGTAAATTAAATTGTAAACAAAACTTTTTTAACACAATGCTTTAGTATTTTAGTACTGTAAAGAAAATTTAAATATATACATATATATATGGAATTGAATTAGAATTCCCATTCTGATGGTGCTCCTCAGCCTGCTACAGATACGTTGTAATGTGAGCTGACGATTCCTTAAAGGTTTGAGTGACGTTTCTACTTGTCATATACCTCAGCACTAGTTTGGCAATAGGATATCGAACCGAGTGCAAGCGTATAGCATCATGTACCATCACTTTTCCCAAGTCCTTTTATAATTATTGGAAAAGCATACCTTTTTTTTCAATACTTGATTTCTTAGCAAGTATAACTTGAACGGCAACCTTTGTGTTCTAAGAATTCAGGGATATTTCAGCTCGTGTTATTCTTAAGCCAACACGTCACCTGTGTTTATGTAAACTTGTTGTAGGTTAACAAATCCATTCTTTTTCAGGGATTTAACCCTTTTCTTTTGAATCCCTCCTCTTTTACTTGTGCATGTGCTGATGTAACTAAAACTAATTTTGTAAATCTGTTGGCTCTTCATTGTAAAGAAAGCATTTTAAAAGGTTGGAGGCTCTTTTGACAATTTCAAGGGGAAAAATTACATGAAAATAGAATGCACTGAGCTGATAAAGGGAAAATTATAAAGTAGGAGTTTGGCACATGGCTGTCGGCCAGAGTATTTAGAAGTGTTTTTCTGATCCAGTCATCAATGCAGGCACGTACTCCATGAGGACATTCATAAACAGGCCTCACGGCGCACGAGCAGCGTGCAGTCAGACTGCACAGTTACATTCTGGTCAAAGTGTGGTTTTGCTTACTAGCTTTTCAGATAAATTCACTGGAAGTCTTTGGGTTTTATTGGCCAAATCTCTGATTTTTTTTTTTTTTTTTGCCTTTCAAAAACTCTCAAATTTTTGGTTTTTTCCAATTTAGGAGAATTTTTAAAATGTCTGCTTTGCCTACCAACCATGATGTTAATGTGTTAGGTATGCTGTAGTCTCTGACGCAGAGCGTTGTCCCCGCAGAGGCGTTCGGCGAGGCCGAGTCAGCCGTCCCTAGTGAATGTTTGATTTCTCTGTCATCCACTGTCTTTTCTGAAATTGCTGGCCAAGGAAAGCAGGAACTGTAGTTGGGGCAGTTGGGAAGAGAGGAAACTGAGTGGTGTACTGTAAATACCAGATCTATAATTGTAAATATCCAACCTGCTGCCTCAGTTGGAATGGAAAGCAGACCTGCAGTTTGCTTGTATAGGAGTATCAGGTTGACTCGATAGCCATACTTGAAAATGCTTCTGAGTGGTGTCAACTTTACTTGAATGAATTTTTCATCCTGATTGACGCACAGTGGTGTACAGTTCACTTCTAAAGCTAGTGGTTAACTTGTGTAGGAAATTTTTGCAGTTGGGACACTAAGGTAATGAACTTCTGTGTGCATTTTTCTATGCTTTATTTTTTTAACTTAGTTTCATTTTCATGAGAAGTTTGGTTTGTTTATAAAATCTGAAGATGGTTATAAATACTGTAAGTATTGTAATGTTATGAATGCAGGTTATTTGAAAGCTGTTTATTATTATATCATTCCTGATAACGCTATGTGAGTGTTTTTAATAAAATTTATATTTATTTAATGCATTCTAAGTGTCATTGCTGGAGTTTCTGTTTACTTCCCGAGTGCTGCCTCACCAAGTTAAAAGGGAATAACAAAGGTACTTTTCAGATAGTTCTTAATGTTAAGTGGTATCTAAATTAATAAGGCTAACGTGATGCTGTGGTTAATCGAGAGACGTGCTGTTCTCCTAGCCTGCTTGTTAGCCTATCCACGTTGCACATGTAGACAGCATGAATCACACCTGCTGACCCTAGGTGCTGCCTTTTGTGTGCTGTGTGTGAATGAAGGCTCTGGGCCCTGCAGTCACACCAGGCTCAAATCTGTACCTCGTGCATAAGGCCAGTTCTGTTTCTAGACCCACCACTTCTGTTCACACTCACTCTTTGCGCCCATCCGAAAGGCAAGCAAATGTGAGGCCTGAGCAATGGGGAGAGGAGGCGTGGGAGGCATCAGACTCACACGTGTGACCCGCGTGGCTCCGGGGAGCACGACTGCCGCACTGCTACCCGCCCTGTGGGATGCTGCAGATGCCCTGCACGTCACCAGCGCGCGGTGAGGAAACGCTCCCTACAGCGCGAGGTCATCCGCACAGGGAGCAGTTGGGGGAGGCCCCCGCGCCCCTCCTGGCCCACACTGCCAGGGAACATGGCGCCGTGCTTACAGTACGGGAACTCCCTTTCCTCCGGGGCCAAGCTGGATTCCAATATTGCAGCCCAGGAAATGACTGTCACTTAGTAACCTTTGAGCTCACTGACTGGGAGATTCCTCCAGGACTCTGCTCCAAGCCAGAGAATTAGGAAAAGAAGCAAAAATAAGATTTTTTTTTTTTTTTGTAACTTCAGCCCTCTGGGCCTGATGTCAACTCTCATTTCACTGTCCATCATCTGGCTGACCTCAGAAACCTCCCGCTCCCTGCACGTGCCCCGCGCAGGGAGAATGAAAGACCCTGCAAGCGCAAAAGCTTTCCCTGTTCGGAGCCTGATGCAACTGGCTGGCAGGAGCTGGGCGTGCCAGCCTGCTAAGGAGGGAGCCTGCAGCGGACGTGGGCAGGGGAGAAGGCTGGGAATGACGGGAGCCAGCCCCGTGCAGCTCTACTGGCCCCTTGCCAACGTTGCCGAGAACTGCCAAGGGCAACTTCTAGGCAGGCCAGGCCGGCTCGCAGCGGTCCGGTGCCGCTGCCTGCTTCTCTTGGCCTCTCGGTTTCCTAGAAAACAAAACAGCTCCCTACGCTGGGTAGTTCCAGGCTACTGCTTCAGGTGCCGCCTGCCTCCAGCTGTGTGAGTAGCGGGTTCCAGGACAGTCATTGCTCAACCTGCGCCTACTTCGGAAGTCACTGAGAATTCATAAATGGTGCTGTTGGTTTAAAAGCCACCGGGGGGTGAGCACTGGGGGGCGGGGGTGGAGCTGGGGAATCCTCTTCCTTTCTCTCAGGGCAGTGGTTGCTCCATACAACTGATCAGACAAGAGTGGGTGCACGTGCCTGCTGCTCCCCTCCCTCCAAAAACACTCGAGTTTTTGAAGCGAGAAAACACAAAAGATGCTTAGAAAAGAATCAGCTGCAATCTAGGCACTTCAGTTTCACCCGTGTACTTCGGTGTCCCCTGGCTTTGAAGCCACCTGCATAAATCCGCATGGCCACCTGCCCACCACTGGTCCTTTCAGACGCCCCGGCTCCTGGCACCTACGCGGGTGAACACCTCCGCTTTTTAGGCTGTTTCCAAAGATACTAGATCCACCCAGTGTGACATTTGACTCTGATTGATTCTTAATTCAAACTCAAATGAAATTTCTACCTAACTATTGAGTAAAATAGCCGATCCGGGAAGACCCCGTGGCCCCTCCCTCCTGCCCCAAGAATGAATTTAGCTCCTGGAATAGAATGAAGCGTTTCTAGGTGGTCCCGCGAGCGCTCGCTTGTATTGCCTGCGTAGTCACATGACAGGAAATCCAGGTGTCGCTGATTGGAATTTGCTCTGCCCTTTCTGGTGGGGAGTCACTCCCTCGACGTGGGCTGTAAGAAATACCAGGAGGGCCAGGTCTCAGGGGCGTGGTGAGGATCCCGGATGACGGAAGTGCTATGAGGAAACACAGGATAACCCTCACACCGCGTGTTCCTCTCTCCCCACCTCTGCCTCATGCCCGGCAGCGGGCAGGACACCTGACTTCCTCGCCCACAAAACACGTTTCCATAAAAATAAAGTGTGAGGATGCCAAAGCTGGACAGCTAATAGTGACACACCCAGGGGATAACGAGCTCCCTGCCCGTGATCTCAGGCTCAAACTGCACTCAAATGCGACATGGTGGCACCACCTGTAATGCCAGCACCGTGGGAGGCTGAGGCAGACGGATCCCAAATTCAAGCCCAGCCTGGACCCTTTGGCAGTTTAGTGAGAACTTGTCTCAAAATTGAAACGAAAAAGGCACAGCTCAGTGGGAGCCCCTGGGCTCGATGTCCGTATCCGGTACCCTCCCCCTCACAAAATAATCAGACTGCGCTCAGATGAATTTACAACCCTAGTGACAATGGCAACGCACGCTCGTAATTGGGGATGACAGCCGTTTCTCACAAGCCAAATACACACCAAAGACTAATGAAAAGCTTGGCCCGTTTATGAGCCAGAAGCAGAAGAAATAGAGAGAAAATGAGGGAATTATATGCATTTTGTGTCCATTACTTACAGTGTCACCTTAACAGGAATATTTTGTAAAGTTGCCATTTACAGTATCTGCGCCTGAAACATAAAATACCATTGAAATATTTTTAAGGCAGAGTATGTTAAGACGGAATAGTGAGATTTTTGTATTACTACAGATACTGGTGAATTTTGTTTTTCTATTGCACAGGGGATGACGTCAGTGAAGAGCCACAGCTCCAGAGCCCAACTCTGCGTGTCCACGTCCCAGCTCTCCCGGTTCCTCTGTGACTTTGTGCTAAGTAACTACTAATCCTTCTGCGATAATACCTATCTCAAAGGAGACTGTGAGGAATAAATAAGCCAGTCCATTTCAAAAGCACATCAGAAGAACAAGAAATGTCAGCCAAATTATGTCAGCCAGCTCTACTGAGGCTATTTCTCACCATAGTGGTATTATTTTATCTATTTTTAAGTCATTAATAAGAAGCAATTAGTATTTATTAACTGTTCCTAATTATTTAAAAAATAACAGATGTGAATGAGACTTCAGAGATCACCTTTCCCAGCACACTGTTTTGTAGAATTGTTCATTCCTTCATTCATTCACCAATACTTTTAGGGTCTCACTCTGCCAGGCATGGTCAGAGAAAAGTTGGGTCCCCAGCCGTGAGCCAAACCAGCATCTTTTTTCTTAGAGCTTATATTCCCATCAGAGGAGCACGACATCCGAAGGTAGTCATGGAGTGAGTGATGTAAACATAATTCTCTCTCTTTTTTAGAGGAGATTGTGAACATGTCCCCTCTATCACAAATTATGCAGCTGAGTTTCTTGCGTGTGGGAAAATCACAGTGGTAGCACATCTAGAGTGTAAGAGATAAGCCTCACCCTGGGAAAACCATCGTCATGGTCACAGTAGCTTCCCTGCCAGGTAAGTATCAGTAATAATTCTATGGAGCAAAGTAAGGCAGAGCAAGCCAGGTAGGGAATGCTGGCTGTTGGGAGGTTTTTTGAAATATAGGTTGGTCAAGGAAGTCTTCACTGAGTAGGTAACATTTGAAGGCTGTGAAGATGTGGGTGTTTGGGTATTTGAGAAAAAATGTAGTATATCAAGGATAGTATATCAAAAGGTCTTAAAAAGGGACCATTGACGGAGGAGGTGTAGAGGGTGTGATGTCAGAACAAGGGCCTGTACAAAGCACTGCAAGATGAACTTTAAGATGATCATATTGGCATATTCTCAGCAGAAGGGGAACATGAGCCGGTTTACGTTGAAAAGTGTAGCTCTGAAGAATGGATTTTAAAAGGCAAAGATGGAAGCAAGGAGACCAACTAGGAGCTGTGATAAACCAAGCAAGAGACCAGGTGGTCAAGGTCAAGAGAAGAGCTTGAACCAAAACTGTAGATGTGAAAGAAAGTCAAGGATGACTTCAAAGATGTTAGAATGAACTAATCAAAGACGACTTGAAAGGTCTGGGGGGAAGAGCCGGGAGCTTAGCTTTAGAGCCTACTAGTCTTAGAGTTCAGTATGAGATGCCTACGAGACATTCAAGTGAAAGTGTTACAAAGAACATTGAATTTAGGAAAGAAGTGTGGCTGGAGATGCAAACGTGGAGATCATCCATGAAGTAGCATGAAGGCCCGTAGGATAAACCAGATCGTCAAAGGAGGTGCATATGCAGACAAGATGCCCAAGGCCTGAGTCCTGGGTCGTCCAGGGCTCACAGACTGAGAAGTAGAAGTGTACACAGAAGACAGGGGAGGGCAATGATAATATCAAAGTAGGTGTGAGTGGGGTGAGATGAGGTGGTTTCTTCTTAGAAACAAGTGAGGAAAAGACTATGGAAAGGAAGAGTTGTCACCTGTGTCCAAGGCGGCTGAGAGAGTACATGTGATGGCTGAAAATGGACCACCAGATTTAGAGTCACGGAGGTCATGGGTGACAACTGTGGGGGTTGCTGTGATGCAATGGTATTATCAAAAGCCTACTTGGAAAGAGTTCAAGAACAGCTTGGAAGACTGCAATGGAAGACAGTGAGCCGAGGTGGCACTTCAGGGAGTTTGGCTATGAGCAGTCAAGAGAAGTTGGATGCTACCTGCAGGGCAACTGGAGGTGAGGACAGAGCTGTTTTGTTTCATTTTGGGTAAGATGGATCTAGGCTTTTCTTTGGGTAAACATAGGAATGATCCTGCAGCGATGGAAAACTGATAGTACAGGAAAGGGATTTGGGAGAATTTCTAGAATGATGCATTTGAGTAGGCAAGAGGCTTCTTTGAATAAAAGAATTGGAGGAAAACTCAAGGCCTTGGGGAAAAAGCAACATGGCTGAAAAACCATAGCAAGGGCGGATAGAGCCCAGTTCCCCCCTTTGCTCCAGGGCTTCCTGTGAACCACTGAGTTGCAGCCTGTGTTAGAGGGAAAGACCGACAGGAGTACGTAAAACTCCACTGATTCGGTAAATTCTATTTCTTCGTCAATTAAATGGCACTATATTGTTACTATCGGACGTGCATCTTAATTCTAAATAAAATGGGTTTTGTTTCCCTAACCAGGGGTACCAGTGGATCATCCACATATGAGGCTTAGTCATAGTAGCATAAAATTTTCTATAACAATAGCATATGTCCCAAATGCCCAAAAGACCCATTTTGAGTCGCAAGTAGCCACATATTTCTCTTACTGAAAACATGTATACAATAGTTTTATAACCAGGAAACATTATTTGCATTTAACACATAAACGTACAGTCTAGTCTCCCCAAGTTATTGTAGAAATTGGATAACAGTAAGCTTTGCAATAGCTTACTCCTATGAACACACACACGCACATAAGTCTCAGTGTACATCTTAAGAACATACAGTAGACATCTGAGGAAGAATATAACATTTTCAATCAAGTCTTCCAGTGCAGCAATATTCAACTGGGAATTAAGTATGAACTGATATCATTGGCTATTTGGTTTCTTGGCCACTTCAATTACAGTTTCCCTAAGAATTAGTATGAAATATAGTTATTAAGACAACTAATCTCTCTAACCTTTCTCATTACCTAAAAAAGGAGGAATAGCACATTCACTGGAAGGTTGTTGTGCAGAGCGAATAAAAGTACTTACACAAAATGTCGTAGCAGGAGGCCCAAGATGGCAGACTAGCGTTCCCTCTCACACAGCAAAGTAACAAGTACACAGCCACACTGTGAGGTCAGTGATGGTGAGGGGATCCCGGGTATCAACACGAGAGCAAAGAATCCTTCACGATTCTGAAACCTGGGGTGACTGCATAGGAAAAGAAACAAACACCCCAGCATCAGCCACCCTGGCTCTGCCGTGGTGGGAGGCCGAGTCCCCCTTTGCAGGGTGAAAGGAAACAGAGGAACTCTCAGCAAACCCTCCCAGCGCAGAGCCTGGCTAGCCTGTTTACTGGAAAATGTTATGACAGGCTGTCAGCACACTTAGATAAGTAACCTGAGTGGCTGGGGGAATGGCTCAATGGTAAAATCATTTGCACTGCAAAAACTAAGGCTCCGAGTTCAATTCCCCAGCACCACATAAGCAGGGCGTAGTTTAGGACCAGGGTGGATTATACAGAAAGACCCTGTCAAACAAACAACAAAAACCCCCAAGTAACTTGAAATCTGCACAGGAGCCTGGCTTTGGAAGGCTCTCACCACCTCCCAGGGAAACCCTAGGGTAGGAAAGACAGAAGCCACCTTGAGGAGTGAGCCAGGGCCTGAATTTGAAGTGTTCTGGGGCTCGAAGGTGCTTGCATATTCCCATATGGAACTCCATCCTGTGAATGCACCTTGGTCCAGTGCAGTGACCATGATCTATGCCTGCTGCGTGCCCTGCAGTATAGGGGACAGAAGCCATGATGTGGAGGGAACGGAAGGCACTGCTCTTGAGAACTAGGAAGGGAGACAGTGGAGAGAAAAGGTGAGAGGAAAGGATTCAAGATCTCTCAGACTCTATAAATGAATAAACACATTCATTCTTTGCAGTACCTAAAAGCAGGGAGAAAAAGAATTAAGGACACAGAAAAATCTATTCAATGAAATAATGTAGAAAACCTCCCTCGTCTTGGAGCAAATACAGAGGCGCCCATGTACTTGGATAAAAATGTCACACCTCAACAAAACAAAGACCTTATGTGAGCCAGTATCCAGAAAAGGAAAAGGCTGAAAGTATTTCCTCTAGGGTCAGGAACACGACAAGGGACTCGTATTCTTGGTGCTCCTATCCTTCTGGTACAAGAAGTTTTATTCAGAGCAATGAGGCAAAAGAATGAAATGAAATCACATGCACACAAATAGAAAAGGAAGACACCGGGCCATCCCTGTGTGCAGGTGACACACTTCATGCCTACAAACACCCAAAGGCTCCACCCAGACTATCAAAACTGGTAAGCAAATTATCTAAAATAGCAGCATTCAAAATCAAGTGACAGAAACTCAGCAGGTTTTCCATACACTACTGATGAATATTCTGAGAAAAATCAAAAAGGCTGCCCCATTCACAACAGGCACACAAAAATAAAGATCCCGGGAATAAATGTAACTAAGAAAGCAAAGACCTCTACAGTGCATTTTTTTAAATGGATGAAGGAAACTGAGCATGCTCAAAGAGGGACAGACATCCCAGGTTCATGGATTCAAAGAATATCGTGGAAATGTTCATACTCTTCAACGCAATCCACATGTTCAATGAAATCGCTATCTAAATACAAGGGATAATCTTCACAGAGCTAGTAAACACGATCTAAAATTCAAATGAAAGCACAACGCACTCTGAATAGTAAAAGCAGTCTTGAACAAGAAAAGCAAAACTACAAGCATCACAATTTCTGATTTTAAGACATGCTAAGGGTCCACAGTAATCAAAATAGCATAGTCCTGGCATAAAAACAGACGCACGGACCAATACAACAGAATCGAAAACCCAGAAATAAATAAACTCATGTGTCTACGGCTAATTCTCAAAAAAACCCAAAAAAAGTGCCCAAATCATATGTTGGAAAAAAGCCTCTTTAACAAACCTTTCTGGGAAAACTGGGTATCCACATGCAGAACAGTGCAACCTGACCTCTCGTTTTCACCCTGTACAGAAGCTAACTCAGAAGGGGGTCAACGGCCTTGCTGTTGGATCTCAATCTACCAGAGTAAGTGATAGTGGAAGCACTTCAAGAAACCTGATACAGGAAATGATTTTCTGGATGCGACCCAAAGGGCACAGAGGAAACAAGCCGCATTTGGCCAGGCAATACCACGCAGAGTGACAGCAGCACACAGTGACAGAAGCCTTGCCCAAAGAATGGGGCAGCCATGTTCAAAGGAGGCGGGTGTCTGGAGGAGGTTACTGTCACTATGTCTTTTACTGTCTTCTTTTTATTTAAACATTTTCCATATGTTTGATCACCCCTTGTCAATCAGAAATCTGTGGCAGCTTCTGTCAAGTAAAAGCGCCACAGTGAGTCCTCATCCACGGTGCTCACCAGATCCAGCACTGTGCGGCTTCTGGCACATCCCCCAAGTTAAAGGGACCATGAAAGGTAAATGTGCCGAGTTGGTTCAGGACGCTGAGGCAGCCACAACGCAACTACACTCACGACAGGATTTCCCGAGCGGCTTCCGAAAATGGCAAGAATGCGGGTTAAGTGTTTGAAGCAGAGAAATATTTTGAGAGGAACTAATAGAACTACCTTTTACTGTAATTCTTTAAATTCAACAGTCACCACATTTTTGGTCACATTTCCTCAGCACATGCAGCCTTTGCTGGTGACACACGGGTGTCCCCATCCTTGCTTGCTACGACTCCTAAACATGGATGTAAAAACAAGAGACGCTGTGAGTCTGACCTGCACAGAGAAGGGCAAATGTTGGCCAAAGAAGGAGACGTTGTCTTTTTTTCTGAATGATGTGTTAAAAACAGCTGGGACCTAAATGTGGTATAAGCTGGGAGATTCTGCCCCTGGAGTAAACTTCTGCAGATGTAGCTCACGATCTGAGAGGAATCCACTTCTCAGCTGGGGCTGATTCAAACCAGGGTCACCACCGCCTATAAAGAAATCGAGAGCAGCTGGGGTAGAGCTGACCTCTAGGGCCTGGGCCTGGGCCTGCTGGATCCCAGAGAGAGACAGGAAGTGGCCAGGGACAGCCCTTGCCGAATTTATCCTGAGGCCCACATCTGTAACAGAGCCGAGGCCAGACCTGCTCCTCCTCTCCCCTGGGCTCCGCATCCCCGGGCCAGCCCAAGGCAAAGAAGCCAAGCAGTCACAGCCAACCTAGGTGGGGACAGCAGAGCCCCTGGGGGGCTCTCCTGTCCTGTGCCACAGGTGGCCCCCGACAGCTGCCTCTACTGCAGGGCCCTTCCTTTCCTCCCCGCCCTTGTCTCAATGCTTATTTATGTAAGCAGTTTGTTCAAGGGGTCCTGGAGGGTGGGGACAAAAGAAAGGAGAGACCCTGAAGCAGGGACACAGTGGCCGAGGGACCAGGTCCGAGTGAGGGCCCTTCTACACTTGCCCTGTATCAGCAGGCTGGCTAGCGTCTCCTTATTCATAGAACGGAAATATTGACACCCACACCTCGGGAACCGGTTGAGTGGGCTAACACCATCCTTGTCTGCCGATTCTCAGAACAGTGTCTGTCACTGTGTGCCAAAACTGGTGTTTATTGGAGGGTTGTTTTTTTTTTTTAAAGTGGGGCATGAACCCAGTGTCTTCACACTGAGCTTTGTCCCCAGCCCTTAAAGTCTTTTCTTGAGGCAGGGTGTCATTAAATCAGTAAGTTGCCCAGGCTGGGCACAAAATTACAATCCTTATTTGAATTTTTTTTTTTTTGAATATGAGATTTTACCCGGCATCGACTGACTTTAAAATAAAATCTTTTCAGAGTTTTTCAAGCTCATTCACGGATGAATCTCACAAAAGGTATCTCGGGGTATCTCTCCTTCTCCCAAAATAAAACATAAGAAGCTAAACACAACAGAGTATAACCTCATTTAATGTCTATGATGTTCAAAAACAGGTAAAATGCATCTCTGGGTTCAGGAAGATAGTTGGTGTCCTTAGAGTGCAAGACAGGATGTGGTGGTGAAGAGGCACTAGCAGAAAGGGTGAGGCAGAAAGTTGTTTCCAAAGTGCTGAAAAGTAAGTTCGGACACAAAACATTGTGTCTCCATCTGGAAGCATATTACACAGGTATATTCACTTGATGAAAAAATCACAGAGCTACTAGGTTGGTCAAAATATGTGTGCTTAAATTTTTAAAAACTGTATTACTTTAACTGCAGAGGGAATCCTCTGTGCATAGAAAAAAAGAGTCACAAAATAGGTAAAATCTTTGAAGAGACAGACATAGACGAGGTCTTTCTCAATAGAACACCCACTGCACAAGAAATAACACCAATAATCAGCAGTTGAAATTATATCAAATTAGAAAGCTTCTGCTTAGCAAAGGAAACAAACAGAATGAAGAGAGAACCAATAGAATAGGAAAAAATTTTTGCTACCTATTCATTGGACAGAGGGTTAATAGCTGGAACATAAAAAGAGAAAAAAAATAGGTTCCCTAAAATAGAAGAACCAATTAAAAATGTACAATTGAAGTGAATAGACAGTTCTCAGAAGTGGTACAAATGATCAACAAATCCATAAAAAAAATGTTCAGCATCTTTAGCCCTTAGAGAAAAACGAATTAAAACAACACTGAGGTCGCATCTTACCCTCCTATAAGAATGGGTATTATCAGGAACTCAAAAAACAAAGGGGATGGACATGAAGAAAAAGAAACTCTTCTACATTGTTATTGTGACTGTAAACTGGTGCATCCAATATGGAAGTCAGTATGGAGATTAACCATAAAATTGAAAAGATATTCCGTTTAGTCCATCTACATCCCTTTCAAAGGAGTCCAAGTCATCATGTAACATAGATACATGCATACCCATGTTTATAGCTAAATCTTGGCAGGTGCTGACGCACTCATCAACAGATGAATGGATAAAGAAGATGCAGTATATTTACACAATGGAATGGTACTCTGGCAGTAAGATAAACTTGAGTCATTTGTAGGAAAATGGAGGCACCTTTGGACTATTATGCTTTGTGAAAAGAATCAGACGTGACGCTTATATCCCATGATTTCTCTGAGAAACCCAGAGTATAAGTTAAAAAAGCCAAATGAGAGAGATGGCAGGAGAGAGGGAGGGAAATTTGTGACAGAAGATGAAACACGTGGGAGGAGTGACAGGGTGGGAGTAGAAGGGGTGAACATGTGATAGGTGTGTGTTCAGCTCAAGGTGAATGTGACTATTGTGATCACAAATACATACTAAGAAGAAGAATATTTTGGAAAAAATATAACTTAAAAAAGTCTATTATTAAAAAAAAAAGTCTTACTATTGATTGCCCTCAAATCACTCCCCGTCAGTCCAGGCACGCATCTCCCTTCATCCTGCCGCTTTCGAAAGCAATTCTGGATGTCTCTTCTTGATGTCTTTAGTGCACCGTCATGGCTACCTTGATGTCCTGACCAATTCAAAACCTGTACCCTTCAAGGTCATTTTTGACTCTGGAAAGAGTCAGAAGTCACTTAGTGTCCAATCTGGTAAATAAGATGGATGAGGACACTGTCATGTTCTCCCAAGCCCACCTTTCCTTTGGGTGGCACCTAGCAGCAGCATCCACGGCGTTTTTGATCACACATTATAATGACATGAAAGACAAGCAAGAACAACTGGAGGGGAGTATTCTGAGAGGAATTAACAGCAATGTGTCTTGTCATAGTTTTTAGTTTAAATGTTCACTGTATTTCTCAATCAGTCACCAAGGTATCTTTTACTGTATGTATATTGCATTAGTTTTTTTGTTTTTTTTTTTTTTTTTTGAGACAAGGTCTTGCTCTGTAGCCCAAGCTGGTCCTGAACTCAAGTATAGAACAGAAATGAGCCTCTCCCGTTCATTCATCTACAAGCACACACCGAGTACCTAGTGTGTGCGAGGCACCATTCTACATGTATGAGATCCCAACAGAAAAGGCAGAAGTCCCACTTGGTGTTGCCAGGTCAACTTCCACATCTGGGGAGCGCAGCAGGGACAGCATGACAGAGCGGGGAAAGGAACGCCCGGTAGAACTCCTGTCTATAAAATTTCAATCTCCGCATGAGGCAAATGCCCAGCCTGCTTCTCAGGGTACATGTATGTGTTCCAAACTCCATCAGGAAGAGAGAAAAACTACTCCCCCTGAGATCTCATGAGCAACGCACATTAATCTTCTGAGCAACGTTTTCGATGATTCCCTCATCGGAGACATTACAAAGGTACCCCCCGAGTCTAACTATGCTCTCTAAGCCCTCTTCAATACACTATCTAGTGAAAATTTCTAGTTACTTTTGTGGATTCAAAATTGAGAAATCTGATATGATGCCTAAGAGCAACTTCAGTAGAAGACAGTCACTAAAAAAATCATTAACTTTCAACAATATCCCCAAAATTACTTCTCCAAAAGCCATAAAACCTGAGTCAATGAGTCATATCAACAGCACACCATCAAGTTCCAGTCACTCACTTTCCCATGAAAACATTAAAACAACAAAATAAGACCCAGATAAAAACAGCTGGCATAATCAGTAGACCTACCCTACAAGAAATGATAAACAGAGTCTATCAAATTGGAGCGAAAGGGTCTGTTTTAATTAGTTTTTTTGTTTCTCTGACTCAATACCCAACATCCACAACCTAGGAAAAAATTATTTCAGCTTCCAGTTTCAGAAGGTCACAGTCCTCTCACAAGTGGGAGACTGAAAAATGGTGACATCACATGGTGGGGCTGCAGCTACAGCCAGAGAGCCAGAGCCGGTGCTCCAGAGACAAAGCTCCTCACAGCACGGCAGAACAGATACAAACCTGGGGGAAGGGGCAGAACCAGCACACGCCCCTCCAGGTCAAGCCCCAAACATCCACCCCTTTCTGTCAGGCCCCACCTCCCACTAGTACAGAGTATCCATAGGTACATGAGGCTTCTGGGGCACGCTCCAGTTCCAAATCACAACAGGGCCTAAGTGGTAACTTAAAGCCACATGAAAATATAAACGTGTTTGGTAAAGGTAAAGCCATGGGCAAATAACCGACGTCATGGAGTAGGCCTCTAATCTCAGCACCCCAGGAGGCTGAGGCAGGAGGATTGCCAAATAGAGCCATCTTGGGCAGCTTAGCGACTTAACTAAGTCACTTAGTGTCTGTCTCAAAATAAAAAAAAAAAATTAAAAAGAATAAAAACAAAAATTTTTAAAGAAGGGCAGGGGATGTAATTCAGCATTAAAGCCCTGTGCTCAATACCCAGCACCACAAAAGTAAAAAAGCACACGAAAAATCAGTACTTTCGTAATTTTAACTAATTTTTCACATAAGTTAAAAAAAGAATAAAAGCAATTACAAATCTGTGGCAATCAGTATACAATTTATAAATAATGTGTGATATCAGTAAAATGCAAGAAGCAGGAAAAAAATGAAGAAACCAAAATCAGAAATTACAAAGCAGACATTACTACTAATTTTTTTTTTTTTTTTTTTTTTGAGACAGGGTCTCACTCGGTAGCCCAGGCTGGTCCTGAGCTCACTATGGAGCCCAGGCTGGCCTTGGATTCACGGCAATCTTCCAGTTTCAGCCTACCAATTGCTGGGATGACGGGCGTGCGCCACCATGCCCGGCTTATGTGGTGCTGGGGAATCGAACTTGGGTACTCAGCACTTGACTTACAACTAGCAAGGCAAGCGCTTTAGCCACTGAGCCACTCCTCCAGCCCACAGGTGATATTTAGGGCAGTGAAACTGAGCTGTAGGACAATGGCACTGTCATGGTGGGGGCACATCTTTTGTCAAAATCCATTGAAGGGACCCCAAGAATGAGTCAAAATGTGAAAATATGAACCCGAGGCAACAATTATGTGCCTCTGTTTGTAACAAACTACTGCGATAGTGGGGGCCACCGGTACGGGAGAAAGCTGTTCATGTGCCGGGGGTGGGGGGAACACGCAGGAAAGCTCGGTGCCTTTCATGCAGTTTTCTGTGAACCTAAAACTGCTCTAAGAATAGTCTAGCCAAAGGAAAGATTGTAAGAAAGCGCCATGAGTAAGTGTATGCCAGGAAATTCGGGGACCTAGATGAGACAAATTCCTAGAAATATACGACCTGCCCAGACTGAATGATGAAGAAATAGAAAATCTGAATACACTTGCAACTACTGAAGAGGATTCAGTCAATAATCAAAAATCTTCCGCCAACCCCCTCGACCAGATAGATGGCTTTATTTGTGAATTTCACCAACCATTGAAATAACTTCCATCAATTTCTTTCAAACTGTGCAAAAAAAATTTGAAGAGGAGAAAATACCTCTTTACTCAGTCTATGAGGCCAGAATTATCCCGACACCAACACAAAGACACTGTAACAAGAGAAACTATGAACCAGTATTTCTGATTTGTGATATAAAAATACCAAGATTCTAATAAGCCAAATTAAACAGCATATTTTCTGTGTGCTCCCAAAACACGTTCATCCCCCTCAATTTTTTAATGCTTTTATACCAGAAACGTATATTTAATAAACACAGACCACATACCAGGTACCATTCTAAATTCAAGAAATGTAACAGTTTAAAAAGTGAAGTCCCTGAGCCCCGTGGGATGCTGACATCACAGTAAACGTAAGAATCTTAGAGCTGCTAATGCCCGAAGCCAGCTTCCAAAATGCCTCCGAGAAGTCTGCTCTGAGTGGCCAAACCAGGTGGCATTTCCATGGAAGGATTTAAAAAAATGACCCTCAGAGTGGATTCATTTACGTACCTACAAAATGCCAGGCTGTGTGGTAGAACCACAGCGAGGCCTGGAGCTATGGATCAACACGAGGGGGTCGCAGCACGTGGCAGGGCCAGGGCAGGAAGGGGACATCCTACGGGAAGGGTGCTCAGGGGCCTTGGATGGTGGTGATGCCGCCACAGGCCACCCAGAGCACTGGCAGGTCACGAGAAAGAACTTTCACAACTTCCACCTCCCAGCTCGGCTGGGCGATCACTGGTATATTTGCATTTTAGGAAGTTTGGAAACTAGCGGGGAAGAAGATCACTCATCTAGAAAGAATTTTACGAGGGGCCAATCACTGATCTGAATGCGTCTCTTAACTCTTTCATTCTTCCCTAAGCAACAGTTGGGGAAATTACTATTATTACCTCCAGCCTACAGTTCAGAAAACCAAGGCAGAGAAATTTCTCATCTTAGGAGTGACGGGAGCTCATTCACCCTGATGATCTACACTGTGCTGGACACTTCCCTTTTTTCTTCACACTTCTGATTTCTCTATCACACCCCTTCCCCAAGCCCTCAATCCAACCCCACACCACCCCCGTTCCCTGCCCACGGAGTCCATCTTCTCACTTTCTTCTCTCTTTTACATTTTTTTATGTTTTTTTTCTCATACTAGAGAAACCATATGATATTTCACCTGCTGTGTCTGGTTCATTTCACAAAGCATAATGGTCTCAAGGTGCATGCATTTAACTAAAATGACTCACATTTATCTTTATGGCAGAGGAGTATTCCATCGTATAAATATACTACATCTTCTTTATCCATTCACCTGTTGAGACACACTGGCACCTTCTAAGATGTGGCTATGATAAAGTGTGCTGCTATAAACATGGGTGTGCAAGGATCACTCTTTTATGATGACTCTAACTCTTGGGAAAATATCCAGAAGAGGTATAGCTGGGTCAAATGGAATATTTTCAGGTTTTTGAGGAATCTCCATACTGCTTTCAATAGTGATTGTACCAGTTTATAGTCCCAACAGAAGTGGAGGAAGGCTGCTTTTTCCCCACACCTTTGCCAGACATTTGTTGTTTTTTGAGTTCTTAGTACCAGACATTTTTACTGGCATTAGATTGAACCTCAGTGTTGTTTTGATGTACATTTCTCTGATGGGTAAATTTTTCATATATTCATTGGGCAACAGGAATTTTTCTTCAGAACACTGTTCATTCATTTCATATTTTAAATTGGGTCATTTATTTTTGAGAGTGTAGTTTTTTTCCAGTTATTTGTTCTTGATAATAGTCCTCTGAGGGGTAGTTGGCAAAAATCGGTGCCTTCTTCACTGAGTTGTTTCTCTTGTTGTGCAGAAGCTTCTTAATTTGACATAAGCCCATTTGCGGATTCTTGGTGTTTTCTCATGCGCACTGGTGTCTTGTTGAGAAAGTCCTTGCCTACGCCTGTGTCTTCAAGGGCTTTGCCTATTTTTTCTTCCAACGAGTTCAGTGTTTCAATTTTAATGTCTAGGTCTTTGATCCATTTTTATTTGATTTTGGTATATGGTGAAAGATGTGGGTCTATTTTCATTCTCCTGCATGTGGCTGTCCAGTTTTTCCAGCACCATATGTTAAAAGGCTGTCATTACTCCAGCGTATGTTGTGTGGCCCCCTTTGTCAAGGCTCAGGTGGCTGAAAGTATCTGGGGCTGTCTCTGCGTCCTCAGTTCTGTTCCACTGATCCATTTTCCTGTTTTTTGTGAGAATACCATGTGGTTTTTAATCACTATTTCTTTGTAATATTATTTGATATATGGTATTATGATACCAAAGCATAGAAATTTAAATACTTTTCAAAAGGTCAATGGGCGAATAAAAACACCAAGGCTTGTTAGAAAGTAAGGCAGACATGGGGAGCTTGATTTCACTGGGGCTGTAAGGGTCTATGGCTGACCCACTGGAATAGCCAGAGGCCCAGTAAGTCAGCCTTTTGGCCAACTGCGAGTATATGTCGGGGTTGGAGGTATGGGAGTGTGTGCACGTGCACACTTGCTAAGCTATACCACTGAGCCACACTCCCAGCCATCAGTACTTCAATATTTCCTAGCGGCCCCAGGTGACCACACATACACCTCTGGAGGCCCGTCAAGAGATCCCTCCTCCAGACCACCTTGGCGAACCGGCTGAGATGCACTAATCCACCATTTCTCTGTTCCCTGACAGATACCTCTGTGTCTGTGAGAAAGCAGGGGTGTGAGGGGAAGACAACAGCGGCCCATCTCCTCCAAGACGGCTTAGAATGTGAGGGGGGAGCTCAAGCAAAAACTGTGGTGGACGTTTAATTTTTAAAAATCAGTACAGTAAAAGACACACTTCCATGAACCTCCCTTGAAAAACTTTCCCTCGCTTCAAACACATTCATTCCATCATTCTTGCCCCTCCTGGAAGTTCTTTCCCAAGCATCCTTTCTTTTTCTGTCATGGCTGCCTCCGTGTCCTCAAGTAATTCAAAACCTTCACCTTTTATGACCATTTTGACTTTAGAGAAGAGCTAGAAGCTGTGCAGTGCCAGATTTAGTAAGCAAGGTGCGTGATGACACTGCATAATGTTTTTATATATTTAAATTAACTGAATAACTTTGTAAAGACCGAGTCTCCCTCTGTATTTTAGGCTGGTCCCAAACTAGGCATCCCAGTCTGTCCTCACACACAAATAGCAAGCCTCGTGGCTTATGCCTCAGAGCATAATGGTTTTTATTTGACAGAAATTACCATAAACGTTTGGTCCGTGCTGCGTGATCCTATAGTTCCATGAATGTTTAAACTTTAAAATGTAAAGGCACATTGCCATTAATGCCCTCTGAAATACTCACAATCCTTCCTCTCATTTCAAACACACTTCTCCCTTCATCCTCGGCTCCCTGTCTTTTACTGTAAGAAGTCGTTCTTTTTAAAAATTTAAACATTCACTGCACCTTTCGATCACCCCTTGTCCATGTCAGAGCCCCCGAAGAGTCTCTGACTCACGAAAGCATCGGTGGAAAACATTATGGCCGATGCTTCAATACCTGGGTTTCCGCCTGTCAGGGCTTCCAGCTCTCAATGACGAAGACACAACTGTGGGCGTTGCTGGGCGGTGTCTGGGTCCAAGCAAACGCCAGCAACTGCTGTCACCCAGCCTCCGGCCCAGGCCACAGCCTGGTAGCGCAGGGTGACTCACCTGCTCTCAGGGTGGCCACTCATAGCCAGACTGCAGAGGGGGAAGCCCCAGGGCTGTGCAGATGCATCTCCAGCGGAGGAAGACGGAAAGACAGGCCGCCCGCCGCTACCTCGGGGCACCTAACCCGGAGATCTTCGAGAGAAGCGAAGGCCCTCCAGCTCTTCTGAGTCATCATCGCTCATGTGCACCCCAGGGAACAGAAAGAATGATGAGAGCGCGACCCGTCCTGGAAACAGGGTCAGCAGGGAGGAGCCACCCAGGGGTGCGGACCCAGGGCACAGGAGGGAGCGGAGGAGGGTGCTGCCGCCCGGTTGGCACTTTTCTCGATTACAAAACCAGGACACCAGGGTTCCCAGAAGGCTGCAGGCTCCAAGGCGGCGGGGCTCCGTCTACCTCCGAGTCTCAGGAGTCTGAGTTCTGCCTTTAAAGGATGTGACGTCACAACCACTGTGTGCACCATCTACATGTCAAAGTCAGGGAAGAATCTGAGAGCGCAGAGGCTGAGGCAGGAGGATCATGAGTTTGAGTCCAATCTGGGCCACCTCAAAGTTAAAACCGGAAGGAAATTTAAAAAAAATTAAAAGGAGAGGTGGCTGAGGACATAGCTCCATGGGAAGGCCCTGGGCTCAATCTTAGTACCAGGGGAAAAAAATTCAGGGAAGAGAAAAACTAACTCAGGTAGGCAGGAGTAATCCTCTGCCCACCCCACCTCCTCTTCTCTCTCACAACATGCGTATCAACCACGGCCCCCAGGATTCCTCCGGGGGATGGGAGGGAAGTTTCCACTTCCGGTGGCAGGTGGGAGCTATTTCTACCCCTCCTCTTCCCCATCTTCCACACTAGACACTCAGTTGGCAAAAATCTCACTCTTGCTACTCTGTCAGAAAATGTTTCTGAGTTAGATTTGGTTTAAAAATAAGTTAATGGGCACGTCACCGCTGCAGGGGCTGGTGGGAATGCCCAAGAAAATGTGTCACCCACGATTTTCTTGGGACCCGAGGGAGAGAAAGCAGCCTGAGGGCAAGAGCCTCATCCCAAAGAAAAAACCAGCAGTTCTGAACAGGCTTGGGCGTAACTTCTTGTCTACCACGTTTGAACTTTTCTAAGTTACTTAAGCTCTGGAAGCCTTAACGTCCTCGGTCAGAAAGCGTGAAGTAATGACGCCTCGCAGATTAATTAAATGATACGATGAGGCGGTTTCGTTTCCCACGCCTTCCTGTCCCGCGTTCCACTGCACCAAAGAACCTTCAAAACCGAATAAAAATGTGAGTGCAGACACAGAGCTGTATTCCTAGTTTCTGCATGTTTCCACTTTGCTTCTATTTTACCGCATCAGGGGCAAAAACGATCAAGGAGAAGAGGTGGGTGGGAACGCGCACGTCGCCCGACACGTAGGTGCAGCCTCCCCCCGGCCCCACGGGCGTTCTGCAGGTAGCTCAGACGCTGCTGGGTTCTTTCCTCCCAATATGAAAACCGGAAAATCTTAATGGAGGCAGAAATGCTCATTTTTACTCGAGTCTGGGCCTGTGTGTGCTTACCGTCCACGACACGCTGATCCCAGTCCCGGAACACGGTAGGACGCGCTCCGAGAGCGCGTGGCCTTAAAGCCAGCACACCAGGCACACCTCCTGACGCCCGCCTGACCCTTGGTTCCGGGCAGGGCCAGCCTTGTGGGCGTCCAGCCAGTGCAGTCCCACGAGAGCCCCGACTCCGAGGACTCTGGTGCTCTGCTCTCGGGCCCTTGCCATGTTTAATTACTTTGAATTCATATTTTGTAAGTAAAGCCTGATCAGAGAGTGGCCGAGAAGCCGGAGCCTGGTTCACGACCCTTCCCATCACAGGTGCTAGGCTGCCCACTTTCCCCTTGCCTGGTGTCCTGTCATCCCGGCTCTTCTGTCCTTGTTGGTGTGACCCCGGCTGCCTCTGCTCCCTGAAGGGGCAGGAGATGGGCTTAGGTCAGACAAGCGCGTGTGCCACTCCTGGTGTAGCTCGTGAGCAGTGGCTGCGGGCTACACGCCAGCAGAGGAAGCCCTCATCCACCTGTCCCTCACTCCTCTGTCCTGCATCTGTCCGCTCACCTCATTCTGGGTAGAGGACAGGCCCAAGAGAAGAGGAGGAGCCTAACTCGGTTTCTCCACATCCTGCCCGCAGCTCAAGCAGAGCATGGGAGGCTGGCTGCCGGTGCAAACCGGAACTTCCCTGCCTGGGGGTCATGCCCTGGGCGGTTGAGGGTCTGCACTTGTCCACTGAATAGCCTCATGGCCAAGGTGCTTGGGGGGGGGGGGCAGTCTTCCTCCTCCTAATCTGAGTTGGCTTATCTCTTTTGAACAGTTTTAGGCACACGAAGGGGATTAGCCACAAAATCCACATTGTGCAATCTCAGGGACACCGCCGTGAGTTGGCGGCTCTGAGATATGAGCATTTCAAACTACTGCTGCAAAATGTAAACATGTGGGAAACTCATGTTATTAATTTAAAATGTTAATTTTCCTTAACTTGGAACATTAAATAGCAAGAGAAAACACCAGGCCAACTAAAGAAAGAGATCACGGAAAAAGGAAGATTCTAAGATCACTTAGTGGAATTTTTTTTTCCTGTTTTTTGAACCAAAATTCATGGTTTTGAAGAGACTATCATACAAACTCCACTGGGGCTCAGAGTAGCTCATGTAACCATACAGAAGTACTCAATTTTTTTTAAGCGTCACACTGGTTCATCCTGAGACCACCTTAGAATGAAGCAATAATTCTCTCTATGCCTCAGAATATTTCATTTATAATTTGTATTTATTTGTATAATTTTGCATTTTGATTCTGCCCTCAATTGTACATACACCATGAACAAAATTTATACCTTCTCTTTGTCTAATTTCTCTTAAACCTACTTAACACTTAAACATGAAGAATTCTCAAAATTTGCTCTCTGCCTGAAAACCAGCGAAACAAGGAAATGTTAGAAATACTCTCAAGGAGCTAAATGTTTTGTTATGGGAAGAAGAACACTGGACAAATAGAAATTTAAATTTTTTATGTTCAGTTTCTCTCCCAAGCTTTGGAACCAATGGGCTAGCCTAGTCACGGGATGTACCAGGGGCATTTCCAGTCCAACAAGTCAGCTCACCATGTCTACCCACCTTCCCTCCATCCATGAAACCAGACATTCAGGAAACAGGTTTAACTCTTTCCTTTCCCTTTTCCCCATATCAATCAGTTTTTCCCCACATTTTATTAATATGCATATATGTGGTACATGTTTTACATTGAGCTTGAGTATTTTGTGCACATATGTAGAGTGTCAAAACTACAAACCTTTCCCCTCTCTCTTTGCCCCAACCCCTCCCATCTATTCCCACTATCCACCCCCATTTGGTTCAGTGAAATGACTCTATTCCGGGGTTCTCATATTACAGAAACCACTCGGTATTTAACTTTCTGAGTCTGACTCACTTCACTGAGCATGATGGTCTCTAGTTGCCTCCATTTACCTCAAAAGCCTCAAAACTATCTATCTCTACAGACAAGAAGTACTCTATTGTGTCCACACACCAAGTCTATTCATCTCACTGGCTAAATATTTTCCCAGTATTTCTCATTTTCATTAGTATAATTTGCAATACACGATGGTTCCATTAAACTTGAGAATTCTGTGCACATACATGTCACATGAACATCACATTCCCTCCCCCTTCTCCTTCCTCATGCTCCCTTCCCACCTGCGCCCACCACCTTCCAACATCTCACCCACTTGGCTCTATTTCTTAGTAATACTCTGGGTTTCTCCTATTAGAGAAATCATGCTACGTTTAATCCTCGGAGTCTGACTCACTTCGCTGAGCATAATGGTCTCAAGGTGTAGCCATTTTCCTACAAGTGACTCTGTCTTTATGATAGAGTAGTACTTCATTATGTGTATATACCACATCTTGTTTATCCGTTTGTCTACTGATGGGGATTTCAGCATCTTCCATGATTAATATTAATTGTGCTGCCATAAATGTGGTTATGCATGTATCTCTTTCATATGGTAAATATTTCCCCAATCCCTTTTAAATCAATTCCTTTTCTTTCTAGTGGCCCTTACCCTCAGCTCAGAACATCATTTATTCCCTGGGCTACAACAATCACTGTGTCGCGTCCCCATTTTGATTCTTCTTTCTCTCTATCCACTATTTTTTTCAAATAATTTTATTGGGGTAAAGAAAATTCACATGACACAAATTTAACACTTTTTTTTTGTAAATACATGAATTCCAAATTCTGTAACACATTAGAAGAATGTGGGGAATCAGTACGTGCCTATGTCCACCCCTTTTCCACCCTGTCTTATCTGACCATATCTGAACAGGTGATTCCATTGTATGCCACTTATTGGTGAACTGATAACAGATGTATTAGAACAGTAAGTAAAATTTGTCAAAACTGTAATGAGGTCTCGCCTCAGATTCTACTACAGTGGCTCTCAATATGCATTTTTTAAAGAAAAGAATAGAAAATGATGGCTGGCAAGGAACTGGAGAAACTAAAATCCTGAAGTATCTCAGGTGGGAAAACAATAGGACTACCTTGAAAACCAGAGTAGCTGTTACTCAAAAAGCTAAACAGCATATCCTAGCAAGTTCAGCCTTAGGTACACAGTCAAAAGAAGGGAACAGACCAGCTTGCACATCAGTGCTCATCACACAAATCTCTGGAACAGCCTCACAAGGGCAAAAATCCAAGTGTCCTTGAACAGATGTACAGGTCCACACAACAGGGTCTACAGATACAACAGAACTGTCTCCAGTCATGAATGACGTTCTGACATCAGCAACAGCATGGATGAACTTTAAAAACATGCGAAGTGGAAGCAGCCGGACACCAGAGGCCAAGCACTGGGTGATTCCATTTACATGCAATTACTGGAACAGACAAGTTCATAGAGAAAAAGTATAAAAAGGTTATCAGGAGCAAGAGGGAAGTAAGAAGCTATTGCTTACTGGGTACAGAGTTCCTGTTTGGGTGATGAAATATTTTTGGAAATAGATAGTAGCTACAGCCACACAACACTGTGAGTGTGTGAGTGTAACAATGCCACTGAATCTCATGCTTAAAACTAATCAACATGGCAAGTTTTTTTATATGTATTTCACTATACACATACAAAAAAAAACTTTCTAAAAACCTTCAAGGATATTAAAGCAAACTTTCATCATGTGGATTGTTTGAGATTTAAAATGCATTTGTAGAATTATTCATGGCAAAAAATTATATGTTATATTCATTTATTTTAGTATGAAGAATTTCATTTTTCTTAAAAATCTATTGAAATACATTCGGGTGCAGAGGCATATACCTGTAATCCCAGCACTCCGGGAGTCTGAGTCAGGAGGATTGCCAAATTGGAGTACCACATGAATAATTTAGCAAGACCCTGTCTCAAAACAAAATAATGTGTTTTTTGTTAAGGCTGGTGTTTCATATTGGTGCGAACTCCTTGGGTTCAATATCCAATATTGCAAAAAAATTTAAATAAAATTATCTGGAATATTTTTAATTTTATGATTAACAAATTTTAGGTTTTTATATCTTTAATTCTCCTTCCTGTAATTCATAATATTTTCCTTTGAGAAAGTACTCCTTGTAGTAGTTGATAAGGCCAGACCAAAATTGAAGTTTATATATTGAAATTATAGGTATTTCAAGGCAAATGATTTCTCAGACACCTTCTAAAAAGAAACCAAAGTTAGTAGCAGAGACAGCAGTCTTGCAAGCTGTGTTGCAATTCACAGGGGAGTCTGAACACTTTTTAGATCCTTTAGATCTTACAAAGACACGTGTGTTGCAGGTTTCAAGGAGCCAGGACAGACAGGGTCGGGGTGCAGTAAGGTTGGGATCAAGGTTAAGGTTAGACTGACACAGCAGGTTGAGGCACGGCGAACAGGTACAGATTGTGCAAGTTCGCCTGCAGGATCTGGGTGAGGGTTAGGAGCGAGCTAAAAAGACTCCAGGGTACTCACCGCAGACGTTTTGGATTCCAGTCTAGGGCATATTAGCTTTACACCTAAGGCTTTGGGAAGCCATTAAGAGTTTGTAAATACACCACGTGTTTATCCCACTGTTTACAATGCTTGCCTAGCACAGGCAAGACCTCAGCACCACACACCCCCAAATTGTGAGCCAGTGTTTACAACAGACCACTCCCCAATACGGAAGTTTGGCTTACTATTTTTGAAGTTTATTTTTCCCATTTTTACTAAATATATATATGTATATATACATATATATATATGCAATACACAATGGTTACATTGAGTTTGAGAATTTTGTGCACATATGTATATCAACTCCACAGTCCCCCCTTCCACCATCTTGCCCCTCCCTCATCCTCTCTGATTCCCAATATTTCACCCATGTGACCCTATTATTTATTTGTCCTCTGTGTTTCTCATTGGAGACACCATGCAATATTTAACCTTCTGAGCCTGACATTTCACTAAGCAGGATGGTCTCAAGTTGTGTCCATTTGCCTACAAAGGACTCAAATTTATCTGTCTTTGTGGAAGAGTAGTGCTCTACTGTGTACATATATCACATTTTTTGTATCCACTGGTCTGTTGGTGGGTATTTTGGCATCTTCCACAATTTAGCTATTGTTAGTTGTGGTGCTGTCAACATGGATATAGCTATTAGAGAAATGCAAATCAAAACAACACTAAGACACCATCTTACCCTAGGGAGAATGGCGTACACAGAGGACTCAAATAGCAAAGCTGGCCAGGCTGCAGGGGGAAAGGAACACTTTTACATTGCTGCTGGGAATATAAGCTGGTACAATCATCATGGAAAGAGTCTACTCAAAAAACTAAAAATAAATATTCCATTTGACCCAGCAACACTACTTCTGGGCATCTTTCCAAGAGTTAAAAGCAATCCTATACCAGAGATTCATGTACAGGGTTTCTGAACTTTGAAACAGTGTAAAGGCAATACCCATTTAATAGAAAGCATATTTAGAATTTCAGACTCTTCCTCTGCTGATAGCACATGGTGTAACACCCTCAGGAGATGGTAGGCAGCTTCCTCAGGACCCCAAGAACATGATGGTAGCTGATATTCTATAGCAGTTTTTGTGGCTAAGTTCTGTTGTTCAGTAGGTTAGGTCTATTCAATGCATGTTCCTATATTCTTGGTTCAGAATGTGTTTGTTAGACTGTAACTGCACAGTAAGATGAAGAGTATCTGTACAGCTGGATGCATTCACTGTGCCAAAGAACACACTAGGAATCCTGAAGTTAACTGTTTCCAACAAATGCTTCCTCATTTAGACTCACAGCTGGACCCACCTTCTATGCCCACAATCACAAACCAACTAGTCAAAATAAAACAGGCAATTAATTTCTGTAGATGCTCCGGAGAGTCTTAGGACTTTGAAGCATACCATCTCAATTTTTTCAAAAAGTGCGTACAACATTAACATTTCAGTGATAGGGAAGGGACCAAGAATCCTTCCAGCCACAAAGTCGGATGTACCTTGTGTTAGCAGTGTTACTGGGGCTCCTTTCTCTACTATGAGCTTGAAAGCTCCTGCTACGTAGGCGAACACGAGACATTTCTACCTATTTGCCCAATACTCTCGAGGCTTCCTTCCCCTACCAGTTGACTAGAAGCCAGTATAGAAGAGCAGACTATCTGTCTGTCTGTCTGCCTCTCTCTCGCTCTCCCACTTTACACACGTACACTCAGCACCAGGCAACATGACTCAGAAATGAATTATTGACTTAGGGCAAAGCTGTCACCAGCTGTGTTATTAAAGGCTGTGCTACAGTAATGACTGTCCCATCCCTGAGCCCCTGTTCCACCTCCCACTGACCTGGCTACCTTTCAATTTGAATTGAAGCTCCCATTAGGGGGATCCGGGAGGTTCTTTCTCCATTAACAGGAGTGACTTTTTATCCTATACTCTCTGGTTAGTTGCCCCACGCATCTATCTTTTTTTGTCATACCCAACACACACACACACACACACACACAAACATCTGCCCTACACCAGTGTACGTGACAGTTTGGGCGGAGTCTACTTAATTCAAACGGCAAAGGGGACAAAAACGGTGAATTTCACAGTTCAGCAGTAAAATAACAGTTAGCATATGCCCTGTTATTTAACTGACATGGCCAACAATTCCTTCTTAGAAATATGCATCTAAAATTTTCTCCTTCACCCAAGGACTTTCACCTTCCCAGGGAGGCAACTAATAATTTTGCTCATTCCAAGTCAACAATTTCCTCACTCACACTCTAGACTGGCTATTTGTTCTTGGAAAAGCAAAGCTCATGGAATTCTACTTATCAGACATTCCCCAAAACAGCCCCAGCCTAGATCATGTAGATGAAATATTTTCCCTCAAGATAACAGCCTATTCCCCAAACTTTTATTTTTAGTACTAAATTGCAATAAAAAAATACATCCAGAAACAAATGATAAAATGAATAGCTTCTCATAGATGCCCACAGGTACCACGTCTTGTTTTCAGTCACTGTCTCCTCTCTCTGTTATCAGGAACTCAGAGAGCCGCTTATTTTAATGCACAAGATAAGGTGGGCACATTACAAGAACGATTCCCATATGTGTTTCCTGGTGATCATGTCATCACCAGGAAAGCTCTGTCCATGTTTTTTGAGTAGGATGAAGGCACTTACTGAGACACCTGAAGAAACCTCTTGCTATCAAGATTCAGAAATTCAAAGATTAGCTGCAGTTGGAAGAATGTAACGTAACAAATGTCACACTATTAGAATATGCACTGACACAGCTCAATCCCATACCAGCCTGTCTCTGACCCTGCGTGACCCCAAGGTGTTAACGCACGTGGTTCTCCATTGCCAACTGAAGTCACGGACATAAAGAAACCATTATGGGAAAAGGGGAGGAGGAGGTCAGAAGAAAACCTTTTCTTCATAGAAAAAAAAACAGCATTTAGAAAATCATTACATACTTATGCAACTTCTCCCTCACCCTCCACAGATGAAGGCTCTGCACGTGAAACCAGAGAAATATTAGCAGATCAAAGGAGCACGCAGTAGCTAAGACACGTTAGAAACTGCCCAGGCAACTGTGATTATTTTTGATCTTTCTGGCTGATAGATTAAATGCTGACAGGCATAATGCCCCAGTCCTGTGTTCTTTAAGAGCCCTATGTATTCTGAAGCAGTTTATTAACCATCTTCAAATTGTAGCTGGCAAGAGGAAGCCAGGTGCTTTTGAGCATGCGGCCTCGGTAGGCGGCGCCCAGCGCCTCCATCCTTCCGGCCACTCCTTCCCATCCTAGGAGGGAGTTGTGTTTTCAACGAATAAGTCTGCTTACTGTGAACAAAGGAAAGGAAGGGGTTCCAGCCCCTTTTCGAGCTTCTTCAGGCAAGAACAGCTGGACAGCATCTGTGGGAAATGGTTTTATGAAAGGGCGATTAGAGCTTTGATTCAATCTGGCGGACATGAGAGTCGGAATCACCCAGAGGTGCCCGCGTGCCCTGGCTGCTCCAGACTCCGGAATGGACCTGCAAGGCTCCGCACTGAGAGGCCACGTGAAGGAAACCACAGTCACCTCCTGAAGAGTCTCCCGCCAGGACTGTACCTGGACCCCACCCCCCCCCCCACGTGGTACACAGGGTGAGCGTCCATGATGGGTGGCCAGCCTGTCACAACCTGGAGTTAAAGGTCTGGGTGACTTCCGAGTTGATGTTCTCATCATGTAATCAACAACACTGTGACCCACCAATCCTTGCCGAGATCACCAGGAGGCCCGAGCGAGGCCTTGCCCTAGATCGTCACACCTCCACAAAACAGCAAATGAAATTCTGTGATTTCACCACTTACCAAATCTAAGGGCAAGAGAGGGAAGAAAAAAAACACCCTCAACACAAAAATACCTACTTCCATTCACTAGCCAGCACATCCTCCTCCCTCCAGAGCTACTTTACTCCTCTCCTTTCTCAAATTGGCTTTTAAGGGATACTTCACCACAAAAATACACGCTTCCTTACAAACGTATCCTGATTTTGTTTTAAATTTGAGCCATGTGAATGATTTAGCAGTGTAAAGAAAATCATGAAGCACTGAGCCTGTCGTTAACAGCCTAAGGACAAAAACCAAAGCAACAGAAACCCAAACCACACTCCCAGTACTTTTAGCTTTTCATGCCCGACAAAGCCCTAAATCCTAAATTTTCTAAAAGCTGACTAAGGTTCTCTGAATCTCAGACCAAAAGACTACTGAGGAAAGCTAACGCTGCAGAAGTGATTCAGTGATCCAAAAGTATGAGCTTCAAGAAATTCACTTAGGTCCCAGAAACAGGAAACCATGCTTCCAGACAGAGAAGGGGGCTGGGCCCAAACTAGTCAGGGGTCCCTCCTCTCCCGTCAGAACTGTGTTGACCTAGGACACTTCACAAAGCAGATAAAGCAGTAAACTAGGCACAGTGATGGGGTTCTCCCTCAAGAAGACAAGCTGTGAAACCATCAGTCTGAAGCAAAAATACAATGATGGGTTCAAGGTTAGAAGGATCAGGGTGAGAGTCAGGCCACACGGCCACCCCGGGCCACGTGTCGACGAAGCCATTTAGGTTTGGGGAGGAACACTAGAAGCAATGGTGAATATACACATAGACTTAAGTGACAGGAAGGACTTTGCTTTTTGAATTTCCTTTTCTAGTGTCTGCATGATCTCTTCTATTTTGTTTCCTATTCTTAAATGCCCATGTTTCACTTTAGGCTATGTAAGTTTTCCTTATATGTAATAAAACTTTGAAAAATAGATTTGAGCTGGGAATGTAGCTCAGTGGTAGGAAAAGTGACCCAAGTCACCAGCTCATATGTCAGAACAATCTGTATACGGCCTAAGAGTGCAAAATAATGTAGAAGAGCTCCAAAGGAAAAGGATCCTTCTCACAATGACTCTCTCCAGTCTTTGTTCCCTCATGCATTAAGAATGAGAAAGTCTCGTAACAGTATTTCCATTTTTTCTTCTAATCAATCTGGTGTGGTGTTAGTAACTTCCAGACTCCAAAAATCATTTTTTATGACTCTCAGGTCCAATTGACACTGTTATATCTAATTTTGCTAGTTAGTGTTAGTTAACTAGTCCAGTGATTCCAATAAGTCTCCAGAGAAAGAGAAGATTTTTTAATTTCATTTGTTTTTTTATAGACTTTGGAAATCCCACAAAGACGCTCCGATTTCTCAGGTTTACTAACTCCTACTTTCATAGTCCATATTAAGAGAAGTGACGTCAGAGGAAATTCTGGGTACAATCAAGACGAAACACGATTAAGCTTGGGGAAGCAGCGGTTTCACAGCTATCTCCTTTTCCCCACCAACTGACACACACACTATGTTCACTTGCTTGGTGACACACCTCTGTTCACTGGACAGCCATTCCCAAGAGCCCCGTGCCTGGGATGTCTTCTACTTATTACGAGGCTCTGCTTCCTTTGAACTTGATTAATAATCTCTGAGATATTTAGTCATGTCTCAGAAACAAGGCTGGTCTGAAAATTTGAAGGCATGTGTGACAATCCTACCCTGCCACCCATCGCTGTCTGAGCTTACAGCTTAGTCTAATCACCTGTGTCTGGGCGAAGGGTTCAGCTAGATGACCTCCAGGAAGGCTCCCAGGTCTACATTCTAAAACTTCACAATGGTCCTCCCAATTGGAACATGCTTTTAAAAAATGTTCTCCCAGGCTGGAGGAATGGTTCAGCAGTTAAAGCGCTTGAGCAAGCACTAAGCCAAGCGCTAAGTACCCGAGTTCGATTCCCCAGCACCACATAAGCTGGCCGTGGTGGCGCACACCTGTAATCCCAGCACTCGGGAGGCTGAGACAGGAGGATTACCGTGAGTCCAAGGCCAGCCTGGGCTCTGAAGTGAATTCAGGACCAGCCTGGACCACAGAGAGAGACCCTGTCTTAAAAAAAAAAGTTCTCCCACTGCCACATCTTGTCTTTGTATTTTTCATACTTAATACTGAGTACTTGGAAAGACCTAGTAAGCGGCTGTCTGTTGAATCATTCCTGCCACTGATTTATAGGACGAATATCAATGTGACATTGTCATCAGCATAGCAAACAATGGACAAACGCGTTCTCCCTAAGTCCAGGTGCCAGAGGAGGAAGGATGACCTTAGAAAAAAGCTTTCTCATGAGAAAAGAGTCAAATGATGTTTCTACAATTATTGAAAAAGGCTTATTGAGCCAAAAGAGTCTCCTTAGTTTGGATTTCAATAATGAAAATGCATGTAATACTGCAAACACCCTAAGAGAGCATGCTGGGAAGTGTGCACCCCTTCTGAGCACGGCTGTGCTGGTTATGTTCTCATTGCCTTGCTGGGCCGTAGAACAGAGGCAACTGTGGGAAAAGTTGGTACAGATATGTGGCTGATTCATACACAGACTATCAGATTTTAGTCGATCCAAAGTGAAGTTTTCTCCTCACATCCATGTCTCAGTTAATATATGAATTTATGCCACCGACCCATGTGTGTTCATATGTAAACATTCACAGCAAATTATTGAAGATCACTTTTCTTACAGTGAAAGTTTGGGAAAGCTCAAAGTAGGTCTTGTCTAGTCTACGATTCACTGAGTGGGTTCAACAATTTGGTATATCATTGGATTAAATTTTCATTGTAATATTTTTGAAGATAAACTTTTTTAAAATTCTAAATGTGATAATTTTGGTATTCTTTTTAATAAAAAGTTCGTTAGTTTTCAATCAAGAAAAATTTCTTGATTCTGTCAAAATATTCAGCTTTAATAAATACAGAAATTGGGAAAGAGAAGTAAAAATGGTAAGCACTTGACTAGCAAGCCAAGGTCCTGGGTTCAATTCTCCAGGGCCACATTAACTGGGCATGGTGGTGCATGCCTATCATCTCAGCACTTGGGAGGCTGAAGCAGGAGGATTTCTGTGTAGGCTAGCATAGGGTCCATACTGAGTTCAGGACCAGCATGGACTACATAGTGAGAACCTGTCTCCAAAATAAATAAATAAATAAATAAAAGGGCAAAGATTTTGTTGATCACTCACCCTTTGACAGACACCTGAGAATTTCTCCTCAAGAGAGGCCTATAAATGTCAAGGATGGGCCCTGCCTTTAACTACAACTCAGACCTTCTTAATACCAGAGAATCCATACCAAAAAGAAGCTCTGTAGTTGAAAAAATTGTTGCAAGATGTTTTTTAATCAAAATTAACACTGTATCGAACATTATAAAACTCACATCAGAAGAAACGCTACCAATGTAAATATTGTGGCAAAGCTTCGAACGGTAACTCAATCCTTCCTAAATGCCAGAGAATTCACACTGGAGCAAAACTACCCGTGTAGAGGCTGTGGCAAAGCTCTTAATCAGATGCCCATCCTTCTTTTTCTTTTCTTCTCTAAGAACCAAGTTTACTTTCTTTTCCATTGTTGGGCACATATTCAAGACACACCAGAAGATTAGAAATCATAAATTGCTTTGTTGAAGACTAACCAATCTCTCCTTTCTGTACACACACAAGTATTTCCAGGAACACGCACAGAAACATTTTCCTATTACAACATTATTAAAAAATGTACTGAGAGTAAACCCATGCCTGCAGTGCTAGACCAATAACATAAGAAGTATCATCTACAACACAGTCTACAGAAATTTATGAAAAGGAATATAAGGCAATACATTCTAACTTAAAGTAACTTTGACCTAGTTTGGGCTATAAGTTTTGAATATGAATCAAAAAGGAAAGATGCCAAATAGACTTTCAGGTGTGACATTTCCAGAAAGTTGTTTGCGCGTGTGTGTGTGTGTGTGTGTGTGTGTGTGTGTGTGTGTGTTGCTGGGGATGGAGCCCAGAATTTCACCCATGCTAGGCAAATGCTTTGCCACTGAATTGCACCCCCAGCCTTTCAAAGAAGGTCCCCATGGACAGGGATGTTCTTGGGAACAATGATCTAGGACATACACACAGGGACCAAATATCTGTATAAGACACCAGATACTTCACAGTGGAGAGAAATATGAAAAATGCAAAGATCATGGCAGAGCTTTGAATCAGAGTTCAAACTTTATTAAACACAAGAGAATTTGCGCTAGAGAGAAACTCTACAAAGATTGGCAAATTTTTAAATCAAAATCACAGGGCACTCAACACCAGAGAATAGATAATAGAGATAAATTCCACAAAAGTAGAGTGTAGAAAAGCTCTCAATAAAAGCTCACATCTTACTAAACACCAGAGAATTTATATCGAAAGAAATATTAAAAGCATGAAATTAGAGAGGCTGGGGGCATAGCTCAGTGGTTAATGCACCTGCCTAGCATGTAGATGGCCCTAGGTTTGAATCTCTAGCTAATCTCTAGATTAGCTGGACATGGTGCATGAACCTGTAGTCCTAGCATTCAGGAGGTTGAGGCAGCAGGATTGCCGTGAGTTCAAGGCCAGCTTGGGATTCACAGTGAGTTCAAGACCAGCCTAGACTACAGAGAGAGATTCTGCCTCAAAATACAGTATATGAGATGATAGCAAAGCCTTCAGAGATAGCTATCTGAGTTACTTGTTCATTGCTGAGACAATAATACCTGATGCCAACAACTGAAGGAAAGAGAAGTTTATTTCAGCTCAGTTCCAGAAGGTCTCAGTGGAAGCACAGGACAAAGGCATGGCTGAAGAGAAGCTGTTCCTCCTACGGGGGACAGACAGGAAGCAGCATGAGGAAGGGCGGAGCTAGGGTATACCCTTCCAGGTCACATCCCAGTGATCCTTAATCCTTCCGGGGTAAGCCTTAAATCTGGGTAAAGCCCCACCTCCTAGCAGCACATGAAGTCCATAGATATTCATAACATTCAAATACATGTGGCTCCTGAGGGGCATTCCAGATATAAACAATAACAGCTCCTGCCTTATGTGACACCAGAGAAAACCGAGCAATATTACGAATGTGTCAAAGAATGGAATTGAAGTTTGATCTCAACAGAACACTAGAGAACGCTGCTGCAGAGAAATGCTACACACGTGAAGGTTTTGTCACTGGCTGGAATATTTGCTCAAACTTCACACCAAACAACGAAGAGAGGAGAGCAAGCAGACCGTGGGAAGGATGGGGCCGTCGTTACCAACTGTTCACGTCTTAAGCACAATCACGTAATGCACGCTAGATAAAACTCATGTCAATGTACAAATTCTAGAAAAGCCAAAAAATTTGCATATATTAATTAACCTTAGAGAAATTATACTGGAAAAATCCTACAGGTATAAAGAATATGATAGCATCTTCACTGGAAATTCAGGATGTATCAACATGGATAATTTACTTTGAATGAAAACTTTACATATTTTTAAAGGAAATCCTGTGGTGAATTTTAGTCATAAAAACTGGCATATTGAGGATTTGAACCGAAGTCACCCAAACCTTCAAGAAACAGAAGGTCCAAGGCTGGAATAGCACAGCAATTAGAACATTTGCCTAGCAAGTGCAAAGCCGTGAGTTCGATTTCCCAGCATCACATAAATTGGGCGTAATAGTGCACACCTGTAATCCCAGCACTTGGGAGACTGAGGCAGGAGAAGTGCTGTGAGTTTAAAGCCAGCCTGGCTACATAGTGAGTTCAAGACCCACCTGGGCTACAGAGAGAGACTTAAAGAAAGGGAAGGCTCCATGTGTAGCTTCCATATCAACAACCACAGCCCCCAAAGCATCACGGCTCTGCTATAAAATAAATGGGATGGATTATAAAGAGTTAATGGATCAAAATTATATGGAGATAGCAGAACATTAGAATCAAGCCAACATCAAATATAATGAAAACCCTTCCCTAGAATACGGCAGATTGCCCAGTGACACAGCCCATGAAAACACGTTTTTCTACACCTAATAGTTTACCTGTGATGAGTGAGACTTTTATACATGCCCGAAAGTACTGACTACAATTAAAAATAAATTATCTCCGGATCTCTGCTTCTTAAAAATTTATGAGACCAATACCATATGAATCAAACCTATCAATCAGAGGAACCTAAACCAGAGCCACTAGAGTAAGTCAGCGCGATTGTCAGAAGCAGAAAGACGAGACCTAGCTCATCATAGAGCAGCTCTCAGCTCAAATTCACATTCCAGGAGACCACGCCTTCTGTGGCGCGTCAGTCCTGCCCCCACCCGCTCTGCCACTGGGAGCCATTCACCACCACATCTGAGCAACTCAGGCGGCGTACACCTTACCAGGAAGATCATTAAATGACAACCACAATGTCCACACAATTACCTACGTGGCTTGGGAAGTGACAAACCAGAAAGTTGAAGAGAAATGAAGTTATCCTGAGATTAGGTTTAAAAGGCGTCCATTTCCCCCCAAATAAAAGCTGTGTCTTTGAGCATAGCAGAAACATTTTTGTCATAGAAAGTCTAACATTGTGGTGGAGAAATCCTGGTTTTCTCTCTCTGGGGAAGGACACAAGCCCCATGGATTAGGGCCCCGCCTCTCTGACTCCATGACCTTTAACTGTAACTATGTAACTTTCCTCAATGGCCTCACCTTCAGCTGTACAGTCATTTTGGGACTTAGGCCTTTAACAATGAATGGGGCGGGGGAGTAATTCAACCCATGGTGTATTCTCATTAAAGCTTCACAGATATTAAGTTCATGTTGATTTATAATCATTTCAAAAGTTTCATAAAATCATCATCTCTTGGTAATTATGGAAGTTCGTTCCAGGACCCCCAAGAATGCCCAAATCTCCCCATTTCAATTCCCTCATTTAGAAGATACAACATTTGCATGTTGAATTCTGCTTCTGGGACTGTTCTTTTGGATCATATCCAGTTTGGCCATTTGATACTCTTCTGTGGAGTTCAAGCTACTTAGAGTTATTTTGCAAAGTGCTTAAACTCTCCCACCATCAACGACGCTAGGAATTCATTACGATTGCATTGAAGGATTGGAGTAATAGTACAATGGTCAGAGCACTTGCCCACCAAGTGCAAGGCCCTGAGTTCAATTCCCTAGCACCACGTTAGCCAGGTGTGGTGGAACACATCAGCAATTCCAGCACTCAAGAGGTGGAGGCAGGAGAATTTCTATGAGTTTAAGGTCAACCTGGGTTACGTAGTGAGCTCAGGACTAACTCTGGACTACAGAGAATAAGACTGTCTCAACAACAAAGATTGCACTAAATATACCATTTAATTCAAGAAAAATTCTTATACATTTTTCTTTAAAAGTCCTTCCGCATTTCTCACTTCTTATGGTTTTCTTATCATTCCACAAACTTCTTGCTAAGTTTTTCTATTTTTGGTTGATCATTGATTCTGTTCCCTGCACAGTTGCAGTTCACAGCCATTGGCTTGAGTATGTTCTATAACCAATCTTGTGACACTTCTACTGGTGCTAATCGTTCTGCTATTGATTAGCTGCAAATAATCATATACCTTTAGTCATTTATTTTGTACTGGAAATTGAATGCAGGATTTTAACATTGAGCTACGTCACCAACTTGTAAACCGCCTGCCTTACCCTGTCAGAGTGCTGGAATTAGAGGTATACCACCATGCTTGGCTCTGCAGTTTTTATCTTATTGTATTTAGGACAGTCAGCTCAAATTACAAAATAAAATTTTTTTTGGCTATCCATGTAAGTTTTTAGTTTGAATATTTCCCACATAATATTTAGATACACTTTTTTGAGACAGGGTCTCGCTCTTCAATCCAGGCTCGTCATGAATTCACCATGGAGCCCAGGCTGGCCTCAAATTCACAGCAATCCTCCTGCCTCATCCTCCCAAGTGCTGTGTTTACAGACATGCCTCACCACACCCAGCTTTATGTGGTGCTGAGAAATAGAACTCAGGGCCTTGAGCTTGCTAGGCAGGCATTTTAACTTCTGTGCTATTCCTCCAGTCCCCTCCTTTTATTTTTGAGACAGAGTCTTGCTCTGTAGTCCAGGCTGGCCTTGAACTTACAGGAATCCCACCTGAGCCTTCTAAGTGCTGGGATTTTAGGCATGTGCCACCTGGCCTGGCTATGTTGTATGGGAGAATCAAACTTAGGGCCTTGCACCTGCTGGACAAGTGCTCTAATTGCCCTACTATTCCTCTAGCCCCTAGATATAATATTTAAAAGTTTTTTGTTTATCTGAGATTCTTGTCTTGTGTTTTTATTTGCTGAATCTGTCAGATCTGCATTTCCAGCACAAGAATCATGTCACACAATGATGACACACGCCGGAATGTTCGGTCTCGCTAGGGATAACTCTACAGTGTCACACTTAATATTTTAATGGCTTCTGCTTTTAGTTCTTATAGCAAGTTTAAAAAGGCGAGGGATCATTCACAAATTTGTAGCTCAATCCCAGCACAGTGGCTGGCATGCAGTATGTGTTCAATAGATATTATTAGTAATAAACCAATAAACATTATTAGTAGCAAAGTTTGGGAAAGACAGAATTGTGTTGCATACATTGTGTTATCTTGCAAAAGTATAAAGGAAACTTATCCAAGTGGTAAGATCATGATGCATAATCAGGTCTGAATTAGCAACGAAGAGATTAGATTCAGCTGGCCATGGTGGGGCACAGCTGCGTTCCCAGCGACTGTGAAGGAGATTTCATGGGCCCAGGAGCTGAAGAACAACTTGGAGAAAGGGCATGGTCCCCATCTCAGGAATGGAGAGCAGTTTTGGATTAGCAATACTTCCTAGGATCACATTTTACCTCTTTTATTTTTTTAACTAATGTTTTGATTCTGGCCAAATATTTTCCAAGTCTCAGATCAGACATCTGTACACATGAGAGAACAATGGTAGTATCTACATCTCAAGGTGATTATGAGGATTGAGAAAATACGTAGTTATTAACATGGTAGTGGGCACAGAGCATTTCACTGAATGGTAGCTACTAAAAGATATTATCAAAATTACTGTTTAGGGAATGTTCAAGAAGAGCTTAGCATTCTAAGTGTTTTACTTACTTGGAATAAGATCAATATCCGTGTTTGTTTTCCCTACTTCAGAGAAAGAAAACCAAGGAAACGACTCAATTCACTTACAGCAATGCACTGTAGGAAGCTGAGGCAGGAGGGTCACAAATTTGAGTCCAGTCTGAGCAAATTAGTGACTTGCCAAGACCCTCTCCCAACATAAGAGATCAAAAAAAGACCAGAAAATGTAGGTGGGGTTACAGGTGTGCATCTGGGTGCCGAGTCCAAATCCCAGAACTAAATCTTAGAAAAGAAGTAGGCTGGACAAGAGCTCAGCAGAAAGCGCCAGCCCAGCAAGCGGCAAGGGCCTGAGCTCAATCGCATGCGGGCGCACACCACCTCTGATCCCAGCACTCGGGCGGCTGAGGCAAGATTCTGGTGAGTTCAAGGCCAACCTGGACTACAGAGTGAGACCATGTCTCAAAAAAAATTTTTAATAAAGGTTAACACAAAAAGTAAAAATAAAAAAATTGAAAAGATGCAGTTAGATAGCTCAGTGGGAAGGCCCTGTGTTCAAACGCCAGAACCACCAAATGGAAAAGCTAACAAGGAAAACACAATAAAATATAATAAAAATAGCTGGGGGCGAAAGCTGGGGGTTAAATCCCGGTGGAGAGTGAGAGACGGAGAGCCAGAGAGAGCCAACTGTGGAGCAGCCTGGAAATCGGTAACCAGGCCTTATGCAGAAAACAGCGATCTCTAGATCTCTAATCGCAGCCGGGCCCAGCAGCGGCCAAACCACCAGCTATGGTGACTCCCTACTGCTGCTGTAACGAGTCAGTACACACGAAACGACGAAAATCACAGACTGTAACTTACAGTTTCTGCAGTTCAGAAGCCTGGGCCCAGCGCCTCCGCCAAAGTCCCACGCAAGGCCAGGGTGGCAGCAGCTGCCCTCCCGTGCACGCACGCCCGCGCAGGCCTGCGCCCGGGCCCTGCGGAACGCAGAGGAGCCCACCTGGCCCGCACTCGCCACCCTGGCCTCGTCTTCGACCGCCTCCGGCGCGCCGCCTGCCTCCCTGACTTCAACGTGGCCCCTTCCGCGCTGGGGCTCACGTGTCTTGCCTGGCCGCGGGCTGACCCGGCTGGTCCCCTGGCTCCTCACCTGGCGTCCACCTGCAGGATCCTTTCCCAGCAGTGTCCTGGCTGGGATGTGACTGCACCGCCAGGGACTGGGGGTCGGGCGTGGTGGGACGTCTGCAGAACGCTGCCTGTGGCCCTTTGGGGACTCGTGGGCGCTCGGATCCTCTGGGCCCAGCCCTGATTGGCTGAACCAGAAGCTCCTGGGCGGCGCCCGAGCAGCCTGGGGTTGAGCACGACCTTCAGCTGGTGCCCATTCAGGCCCACCTCTTAGGTTTAGGAACCACGGAGGTCCACGAGAGGGTGGAGATAACGTGGTTCAGTTTACGAAGTTCAAATCAAGCCAAGCTCTCAGTTTTAAAGTGCCTGCAAGGAAGATCTTTTCCTTTCTCTCTCCTTCTCTCCCTCTCTCTCTCCCTCTCTCCCCTTTCCTGGACATTGAACTCAGGGCCTTCACACTGAGCTGCATTCTGCACCGCACTGTTTTTTGAGGTGGGGGGAGAGTGGTCTCTTTTAAGTCCCTAAGTTGCCAGGGCTGGGCTCAAATTTGTGATCCTCCTGCCTCAGCTTCCCAGAGTCCTGAGACTACAGGCCCACTACACCTGGCTAGGAACGCACATTACTACATCATTTGGCTTAAATGTCTGCATTAATTATATTGTTACTGGTTTTAGTTTGATTCAGTGGCAATGGATCTCAGTTGGATTTTTAATGGACCCCAATGAAAATTTTATCTCCCTGAGCAAAAACAATTTTTTTAAACATGTACCTCCTGGAAAGAGTCTAGTTCAAGGAAAAAAAATTCTTAATCACAGAGGACAGCGTGTGATCAGGAACGCAGGGGACATCGCTCACAAGAATGAGGTGGCTCCCTCAGGGGATTGGCAGGGCTGGGCTAGGCTCGCCCCCGCCGATCCAGGATTTGGCAAATGAGGCTGAGGCGAACACCGCGAAGGGCCGAGCGCAGGAGCGACCGCGAGGCCGGCCTGGAGACCAGGGTTCCACGCGGGGAGCCAGACAGTGCGGACACGGTGGTTGCAAACGTAGGCCAGGGAGGAATTAGTTCCTGCGTAAAATATTTTAGACAAATCCTTTTATTCCTCTGTAACTATATTAAATGCTCTAAAGACTGGGAAAGCAGTGAACCCTAAAGTGGCAGAAAACCTCCTTGCAAATGAAATGGCAAAAAACGGCCTCCCTGCTCTTGCCCACAGTAGGGTGCACTCGCCTAAGGCGCAGGGACCAGGTTTGTTTTGGTTTTTGGTTTTTGCCTCTGGCCTTCACATTTGGGGATGTGCAATCGCGCTATATCATACATTTGACATAGGAAGCACGGAGTTTTTGGGTTATCATTTTATCTCGCACCCCTTGGGAAATCCAGTGACGCCTCCGCAGGCCGTGGCGTGGGAGGTCCCGGGGGGCCATCTTCCTTTACAGGGTTTTGATTTTGAGCTCAGCGCAGGAGCCACCCCAGCACTGGCCTTCTTTGTCCACCGACGTAATTCAACTGGTCAGTCACGATGTCTTATTTTGTTGAGGTTTTAATGAAATTTCCAAGGAGGGCTAGATAATTGCGGAAATTGTTGACAGGCGACGGAGAGGGCTGGGCTCCGTCTATGTTTCTCACATTTTCTACTAAAGGCGTCTCACTGCCAAAGCTCCTCCTGGAGGAGGAGATTAGTTTAACACAGTACTAGATGGTCGTTCCGGCTAAGCGGCTCCTTTCCCTGTGTTTCCCAGAGCAGAAACAGTGGCCACTCTAAGATTCTATTTCAAGCTAGGAAAAAATAAATAAAAGAAGAGAAAGAAGGAGAGAGAGAGAGAGAGAGAGAACAGAAAAGGCAAGGGGCGGGGGGAGTGAACCTCAGCCGCTGGGCGTTAGGCACGAGGGTCACCGCCAGCACCCCCACAGGCGCGCACACAAGAGCGTTGTCACTAACGCGGTGTGTCAGGACGCGGACACTCGCGCTAAGGGTTAATCAAAATAACTCAGCTGGTAGCAGTGAACTCCCTGGAGAATGAGCCCTGACTCCTCCTCAGGCGCTGGCGGCTCATGAGAGAAGACGAAAAAACAAAAACAAAACCCCTGTCCCTGCCAAGGCTCTGTCAGGCTCGGGTCTCAGCTGGCACAAGGCTCAATTATCCGCTTGTAGCTTAGCGGCCAGTCAGCCTCCACCAAGGCCCTGCGGCCCCAGGCGTTTTATTGACTCATTAAATACAGGCGTTTGCTTTGCGGCCCCGCCACCAAACCCGCTGCACTACCCAAGTCCAAGGGGCGCAGGCGGGGCCCCCACTCCTCCTGCTCTTCCTCCTCCTCGGCCGGGTCCCCCCGCCCCCCACGCTTCTGCATTCCGGACCCCAGCGGGGGGGGGGGAGAGAGAGAGAGAGATTGTTTCTCTCGGAGAGACAGGCCCATCCTGGGAAATGGCGCGACTCAGAGACCTTGTCTGGAAACCAGAGACGGACCCTGGGCGGGGGCGGGGCTCACGGTGAAGGCCCAGGGCTCCCTCCCTGGTACCGCAGAAAGAAAAGGGGACGAGAACCCACCCAAGGGGACAATGAGCCGGGCGCACTTGCCCTACGGCCGCTGCCCCCACTCGTGGTCTTCTCTTTTGCCCTTAATTTTAAAAATCATATAATAAAAACCCTTAAAAAGGAATTTCACTAATATATGTGCATAAAGTATATTATAGTTTGCATGTGGCCCAAGACAGTTTCTCTCCACTCAGGAAAACAAGTTAAAACCAAGCCAGCGGCTGCAGGTTGGACGCCCCCACCTCCGTGAGCACGAACCCTTGGAAGAACTCACTCCCCATTGATGTCCTGGGCCACGAACCTTCCATTCATGCCCGGGGAGAGCTTGTTTAACGATCAAGCAAGCCCCGTACCATGAGAGGGGGCGACCTTATTCCGGGGGCCAACCCCGGCAGGCCCGGAGCCCCCTGCCTCGCGGCACCCTCCAGTTCTACCAGGCAGATGTGAGAAATGGGAGCGATGCTTTTAAAAACCACCTGCCAGGCCATTTGCACACTCACCAGCCTATTGAATTGAAAAGGAATGAGTGTTAAGATTGGACACGTGTGAGGGATGTCTTAGTGAAATCGAATCCAATCAGATGCCTAAGACAGCAAAACCTCACAGGCGTGCAACCCCAAAATCTACCTGAGAGTATACACCACGGGCCCATATCATGTTTGTGCCTTTTTACTGAAGGAATTTCACCTGAGAAAATGTATCCAGGGGCTGGAGGAATGGCACAGTGGTTAAAATGCTTACCTAGCAAGTGCAAGGCCCTGAGTTCGAATCCATAGCACCACATAAAGCCGGGCGTGGTGGCACATGCCTGTAATCCCAGCACTCGGGAGGCTGAGGCAGGAGGATTGCCGCATGCCCAAGGCTCCCCGGGCTCCATGGAGAGTTCAGGACCACCACAGATGACAGAGCGACATTCTGTCAAAAAAAGTAGCAAGAACGATGGGATAGAGCTAGGTAGATAATTTGAGGAAGATTAGTGACAATGCCTTCTACTGTAATGTATTTTTAAGATGTATCTTCTGATCACGTGTCATCTATTTCAGGAGAAAGAAAATCACGTTTTTTGTCATCATATATGCTAGGATACGTGACAAACAGTAGGTTCAGCGTGGATTTTGTGAAAGTTCTGTGGAGTTGAGACGGGTCGTGAGACAGATCGGAGCCGTGGCTGTCTGCACAGCAGTCTGCAGTCACTCTAGCACATTTTGCTGGAGAAAGTAATGAACCGGTGCCTGTCAAGCAGCCAGCGCTGCACCTGGTAAACAGGGACAGTTCCAAGACTGTGAGCGATGTGATGTCATTCGGGGTCTTGCAGGCATCCACTTAACTGGGGTTTTTTTTTTCTTACTTTAGTAGTAAAGATTTTTTTTTTAAACTTCAGGCGAAAAGTATTTTGAATAGAAATTGATTACCAGCTAAGTCTGGTAGTGCACACCTGCAACCCCAGCACTCTGGGAGACTGAGGCAGCAACATCACAAGTTCAAGCCCCAGTTTGGCCAATTTAGGGACTTAGTGAAACCTGGTCTCAAAATAAAAAATAAAAATTGGCTGGAGACGAAGCTCAGTATGAAGACTCTGGGCTCCATCTTCAGTACCAAAAATATTTCCATTACCTACAAATACATAAAAATATCTGCAGATATCAAAAGACATATGCTAAAAACTATAGACACGAGGAACCCAAAACCACTATAAAAAGAGCAAGGTGAAGTCATACAAGTACAACATTATCTAACTTAATATAAAGAAATTTAGAAACAATTTTATCACAGGAAAACAAATTTTACAACTTTTAGAATAGCTCCTTATATTTTTATAAGGGTGCTGAAAATTTCACAATTGCTTTAGAAAATATATTTATGCATTAATTTTAGGATAACATGGTTTATGTTGCCTGACATTTTTGGAATCTTTCTGGCAGTAAAATTTCACATGCTGGGAGTAGCTAAGCATGAGGCGATGGGACTCACAGTCACTGCTGAGGTGTTTTCAGGTTCATAACCTGCAAACTCACGGACTTCCAGGGTGTTTTCCTTCTCTCTCTCTTGCTAACATTTTAAGCATTTTCATGTCTGTAAAATGTCATCTAAGGTCACTGTGATGCATGAAAACTGAAGTCTTACCTTTGGTAAAGAGGGAAAGGTTATCTCCTCCAATGGGGGCTAAAAAAAAACCCTGAATTGGGTCACACCACTGAAGGGTTGCTTGGTCCCTGAGAGAGGACTGGTGCCCTGTTGTCGTCTCTGTGTCTGTATCTATTGTGTATGCTGGGGTTGAAACTTCTCCTCTAAAACAAAGATGGTTAGGGGCAGGAAGTCTTGAGATGCAAATTAAAATATGTGAGAACCTTATAGGGAAGACATTGCTACTGAAAAGCTGTCTTCTAACCAGCAACGTCCACATCGTAAGAGCTTGTTCCAGACACAGAACCTCTCCTAGCACTCCGGGAGTCGATACAGTGGGTGGCAAGTTTAGTGCCAGCTCGGGCAAGCTAGTGACTTAGCAAGTTTGTGTCTTAGAGGGGAGAGAGAGAGAGAGAGAGAGAGAGAGAGAGAGAGAGAGAGAATGTAGCTCAGTGTGAAGGCCCTGGGTTCAAAACCCCAATACTATAAAAAAGAGGGAGGAGAAGGAGAAAGAAGAGCAGGAGGAGATTGGGGCCTAGTAAAAAAAGAAATACAGAACCTCAGGCAACACCAAGTATTCAGTGTCTGTACTTTAACAAGACCACTAAGGTTGAGGAGAACTGATTTTAAATAGCTTGTCTGGGTATTGTCCTTAACAGTGTTTTTCTCGTGGAAATAAACTCATCTTTTTTCTTTCCTGTAGGCTGTTTTTATTATTCACAGTACTATGAGAAGGCTATTTTTAGTTTACTAATGTGTATTTCTTATTTTGCTATTTTTCTTATGAAATATTCATTTCTATATACTTTTTTTTTTTTTAAAAAAGACCCAATTTTAGGAAACTTACTTTATAGACTAGGGAAGAAATTACTAAAAAGGGATGGATTTTAAAGGTAGTCCAAGAACAGTACAAACCACAGAGTCAAAGATTTATTAACAGGCATTATTGACCTGATTTAGTGAAACTGGATATGGAGGGGAGGGGACGAAGCACTGCTAGGAATGGCCCGGCTGTGGGATTCCTGGCTCCGCCGGAGGATGGAGCTGGGGCCCATCCGTCCCTGGAAGATGTCAGGCTTTGGAAGGAAAGCCAGCAGTTTGCTGTTAGGACACACTGATGCCTGCAGATTTCCCAGCTGGGATGTCTAAAACACAGCTGGATACACAGGCCCGGCTCAGGAGAGAAGCTGGAGTTGTTATGACAGGGAAATAAATAATGAAACAATACTTCTGCAAGGCCCGGAGCATCTGAATAAGGCTGGTCGTTTCTCTCCACCTCTACCCAGCCCTAGTCATTTATCAACGTGGGTATCTGATTTCCTCACGTGCAGTATGCATGCAAACCTGAGACAGTGAGGCAGCGTGGATCCATTACACACCACCTTTTTTCTCATAATTATTATTATATTAGTATATTTTTGTGATATTTAAAAATTGCACTCATCTTGAGGAATTGGCACATATCTTAGTTATTTTTTTGTGGCTAGGACTCAATACCCAATAACTACAACTTGAGGAATGTAAGATTTATTTTGGCTTTCAGTTGCAGGATGTCTCAGCCCACTCGTGGTTGTTTGGCCACAGTGGAAGGATCTGGCAGAAACCTACCTGGAGAAAAGCCGCCCATCCCACGAAGCACAGGAAGTGAATTCAAGAGAGTGAGGAAGGGCGGATCTAGCACATGCCCTTCCGGGTCAGGTCACAGAGATTCGCCCCTTCCCACTCAAGCCCTGGTGATCTGCCCCTTCCGACCAGACCCCAGATCCTGCCTCTTCATAGTACAGAAAGCAAAGGGATTAACTCCATGATTGCATCACCCTCCAAACGTGAGGCTTGTGGGGGACACTCCATATCCAAACCACATCCGTGTATATGTCTATTGCATCTCAATCTTTCCTACTACCCCTTGACCTCCCCGTTGTTCCACTGTCTTCCATCCTCAGGTCCCATCTCCAAGGTCCACCTGCTTATTTCTTATCTTCTTTGGTTTTAATTTCACCTTTTTCATTATTTTATTTTGAGTTTCTCGTATGAGAGAAACTATGTTACATTTCACTTCTGTGTCCAATTTATTTTACTCTGCATTTGGGTCTTAAGGTGCATCCATTGTCTTACAAATGATTCAAATGTATCCTTCTTTATAGATATGTCACGGTCGGGGTCTGGAGTGTCCCCCTAGAGCCTCGTTTGAGAGGGGACTGGATTGTTGGCAGTAAATGGGAACCTGTAGATTGCTTTATTGATGTCATGTGCTGAGGGAAGGTGGGGCCTGCGAGGGGGGGTGTGACTGGAAGGTGTGTCTCTCCATAGCCTCGCCCTTTGCTTAGTCTGCTTTGGCAGGTTTGAGATAAGCCCCTGTTCTCCGCCAAGCCCTTCCTCTATGCCCTTCCACCAGGGCATGGACTGAGACCTCTGAACTGTGAGCTAACATAGACCTTTCCTCCCTCAACTGTGGGTGTGGAGCGTTAAGTCCCAGCAGTAAGAAAGTGACTAAGACAGTTTTAACTCCCCAGCAGAGAGGGCCTATAAACAGTCTTACCAAGCCTACCTGCAAGACGTTTATATCACAGTGGACTGGGGCCTGGCAGGACAAATCCATATCCTCCTTGATATTACTCAAGGGCAGGTGGAGGCTGGACTTCCCCCAGATTCTTCCGGCGAGTCATCAACGTGTGCACATAAGTGTATTTTCCGTCAGGAGTTGTGTACCATGGTTTTCTATGAGATATTTTCTGACAACTACATTCATACTCTTACTTCTAAAGTAAATATTGACCTTTGACTAAAGTAGAAGCACCAAAGGGTAAAGTCTGGAGAACGATGGGTAAGGAACTGGCTTTTTGTTTTACCTTTATTTATACTGTTGATCTTAAAATCTGACAATCCATCAAGTAAGAACCAAGGAGAAGGGCTGCCAGGAGGAATGTCTCAGTGGGTTAAAGCACTTGCCTAGCAAGTGCTGAGACAAGCGCTAAGTACCCAAGTTCAATTCCCCAGCACCACATAAGCCGGGTGTGGAGGTGCACGCCTGTAATCCCAGCACCCAGGAGCCCGAGGCAGGAGGATTGCTATGAGTCCAGGACTAGCCTGGACTACAGAGTGAGACCTTGCCTCAAACAAACAAACCAAAAAAAAAAAAAAAAAAAAAAAAAAAAAAAAAAAAAAAAAAAAAAAAAAAAAAAAAAAAAAAAACAACCAAAGAAACTATGTGTGCTTGGGTCTCTAACTCTGTTGGAAAAGTTACCTGATACATAATATCCATCTTAGAACTTAGATTTATTGGGATAATTTTTTTCTCTTATGGACAGTTCCGACTCTAGACACCAAAACTACTGCATGTGCAGAAGAAAAACTTCATTCATACCCACTTCAGAATGTTCCTTTAACTAAGGAGGATATTTAAATTCCAAAAATAGCTTGATTTAAGCAGGAAGGGAACAGCACGTGTTGGCCAGTGGCTCAGGTTTTAGATGAGCTTTGCTGAACAAGGACTTCCTGCTGCTTCCTGCTGTGGGATGCTTTCTCAGAGCCAGGGAAGAGGAGCTGGCTAGGAATATTGCAAGGATTGGGGGTGCCACTCAGTGGATGTCCAGTGCTCACCTTGCATGCATTAGGCCCTGGGTTTCCTCCCCAGCACTGTTAAGGAAAAATAAGAAAAAAAGAATGAATATGATCTCTGTGTTAAAAAGTATTTTCATTTGTACTCTGACTTAAATTTAATACTAATGAAGGAGAATGCAATTGAATAACATAGAAATACAATTGCTCGTTGCCATGTGGGTTTTACTTAAATGCAAAGAAAGTATCCAAATGGTTTAGTCCTTCGGCTAGCACATTTCAACTAGCCACTTGCTTACATTACCCCAGGTCAGTGTTTGTCCCCACCAAGGAGACCACAAGGGGGAGGCGGGACATGAGCCAGCAGTCACCAGGTTAGAGCTCGATCACAGCTACTTTGGTCTAGAAGGAAATTTGTCATGGGTATCACATGACTCATGCTCTGGGGAGCTTCTTTCTCCCCAAAACTGACGAGTGCAGCAAAATATGGTTTAAAAGAGAAATGGATGAGAATGCATGGCCTCTATCCCCCAGGTCATTTTTATTTTTTTTTTTTAGCAAGGCAGGCAACATTCTGGAGGGTGTCTCAAGAGTTTGTTAATTTTTCTTAGTCATGGTGACCTTGGGAACACCTATGCATTGAATTTAGTGCTTGTATATGTTTCCTCATAGCATTGGATTTACTTCACACATAGTGGCCAATTTAGTATTTTCATATGTATGCTGGCCTTTGGGACAGCATGTAGATACTTCACACAGAGCTGGGGACTATGGCACGGTGTGGTGCCTGCCTTGTTCGCACAATACTTCACATACCCACCATCTGTTCTTTGTATCGGCACTAGCAAGTTACGTCTTGGTTATGGGAATTCCTAGCACTTTTTTCTTTGTTTGGTTCATGTACATCCTTCTCGTTACATTCTGAGAAAGGACGGGCCTTCATGTGACCACAGACTGACCCAGCAGGCTGTAGCTGCCCTACAGCAGAGGTAGACGCTTAACATCAGAAGTACTGGCTCAAGGAAATTCCTGTTTGTTGGAACTTATGCTTGGATAGAGAAGAAATATTAGAACCAACAAATGTGCTAATGGAGAGTCCATGTTGGATCTATTAATAAGCCTTTGTAGAGACAAAAGACAATTTGGTTCTACTAGACTCTGACTGTCTCAGATGTCCCATTTTTAATTTCACTGTCTGGATTCACTTGCTTCTGAGGTTCACCACACTTCCTGTCCTTTGGTTTTCATCCAGAACTCTGCATCCTAAAATTATTTCTTCTTCCTTTTCTTATTAATTTGAGTAGATTAAGTCCATCTACATAAAATATTTAATACGACAACACAACAGTCTTTTAAAAAGTATCCTTATCTTCCTTTCATTGACAAGGAAATAATTTATGCAAATCACCTAAGATAATTCAGATAGTACCAAATGGAATTCAAGCCCAGGTCTCTGTGACACAAAAGCTTGTGCTACACATCATTAGAATCATTTAGATCTAAAATATTGAGCATGCTTTGCTGTCTGCTAAAGTCATCTTGCCCTACCTGGCTAGAGCACCTGTGATTTTCAGAACTTATTACTCCATCTTCTTAGATTTAAGATTCAAAACAACTGCTCCTTGGAAACAGACACGGCATTGAGGATTTGTATTTTCATCTACATCATTAAGTCCAGGGAAGTGAAACTTCCTGTTCTCTGGCTGAGTTGGCTGTCTCTCAAGGACTCTGATTCTAATTGCTTTTGCAGAACACATACATCTCAGTCAGAAAGACCCATCTTCTCCCAGAGGGAAAAAAAAATTCATTTTTTTTCTGGTCAATTTTCTATGCACAATTTATCACCTCAAGACCATCCTGATTGTTTAACTTCATGGACTCTTTCCCAGAAGAAACTGACAAATACTTTTCACTTCCTAACTAGCCACGAACCCAGCATGACTCACGTAACTTCTCAGGGGCTTAGCTTTGGGTTTAGCCATTAGCTCTCCTTTATGGAGAAGGCAAGCTCGCGCAAGTGATCCTATTACCATTCTGAGCTCCCTTGGCTCTTGTCCTGGGAGTGAGGGCTCACTTCTCCATCACCCGTATATAACCACTTTCTTGACGAGAGTCTGGATTTGAGCCATTCTTGATTCAGTCCTTATGTGCGTGGCTTAGGTTCAGATGTTTTTACTGTCCTTTAAGCAAAAACAACCATCACCTGCTAAAACTGGGGTTAAATTTGTTACACTTGTAACATCAACAAGAATTTGCAAAAGTCATTCAGATATCTACCACTGTGACAAATCACCTTAGTTTTTCTGTATTTATTTGTGTTCGTATACTTTATACCTAGTTGTACTCACAGTAGATGCTCCTTTGTATTTACTTTCATTCACCTAATCTGTCAGGAAGCCTTTTCTGCACTGCTAATTCATTTCATCATCATCTGAGTGGCTGTGTCCACTGAGATGTTAAATTTTTAGTGTTCCCAGTTACTTCTTTAAACAATGTAAAGTCTGATAATTACCAAGTCTTTAGGTGACAAGTTCAAGCTTATTTCCCACCATCTTACTCTGAGTATTGACAAACATCCACTACATATAAACCCAAACCAACCTGGCAGCGTGAGAGCTGTTCCCAGGATATTACGTTTCCCCTTCCCTGGTGCGGGGCATCAGTGTGCACCCGTCCCTTTTTTGGCAGTCCGCGAGACAAAGAGCTTTGAGAGTTTTCTCCACATTTACTTAGAATCCAAAAGCAATGGAAAAAGCAGCTGGAACCACCGCAGTGACACTGTGTACTGGGAGCGTGGAGGGACAATCAACGCCTGCCTCGATCTTCTCACCAAATACATCTCACAAACCAAGTCAGGAGTCCCTGTGCTTTCCGCGGTGCTTCTGCAGGCCTTTCCTCAGCCTCTGTGTTTGCAAAGACCCACGCAGTGTTCAATGTTTTGCCATTTGCTCCCTTCTCAGTTCCCAAGGGCCACAGGATACTCAGTTCGCCTGTTGTGAATACTTCTTGATTCTCTGATTAGCTTCCTCCTGGGCCTCTTCCCTTCCGGGACGGTTTCCATTCCAGTATTCTTGAAGAACCCCATGTACCCCCTTCTCCTGCCCTTCCTCACAGTCGCAGTGAGTTGTTTGTCGGGTTCGTGGCTGAGATCGGGTGTGCCAAGGCGACAATCACGTCACCCTCAGCCCTTACGAGCCACTGCCCAAGGTCAGGACCAAGTGAATCACTCAGCTCAAATTACCCACCTTGCCATTCAAACATTAGGCTGTTCGAACCACAGCCCATTTCCCCGACAGAGACAAGTTAAAGAGAGACAAATACGGACAGGCTCAACGTGTGTGCGGGTACAGGCGACGGTACCAAGGAGAGGGCACTGCCAAGCTTCAGAACAGCTGAATTTTGGAATCCAAGAACAGTTAGGCTGTTGAGAATGGCAGACATCTTTAAAAGTACTAGTGAGGTCCCCAAATAGGGCTCCCTGGCCTCACTGTGCCCGACCCCTCAGCGTTTGATGTGGCTGCAGTCTCCCTCCACTCCAGCCCGGATTCCCCACGCCCACGACTTCGAGTTCGTCTTGTTCCTAGGCCCGCACACTTCCCTTGGCGGTTCCACCGCCCCCTGCTCCTTCCGGCTCCTGGCAAGCCAGACACCTGTAGTGGTTTCTTCCACCTGACTTCTGGTATCACTTGTGACTTGCAAGTGTCAGAAACCTAACTTGATAAGACAGGACACAGACTGTTTAAATAAAAAAAGTTTATGCACGGTCATTAATCCCCCCTCTCACCTCGGATGCACTCACCCTATTGTTCTGGCCGATTTCTGAAGACACTCTGGGAGTCTCCGAAGTCTCTAGAAGTTGCCCTACGGTGGCTGCTTTGATGTTTGAATCAATTGAACATGTGTAACTTTCATGGTCGTTTTGGCTTTCAGGAAGTCACAGGACACAGGTGCAAGAGCTGGTGAATAAAGTGGACAAAGACACATCTTTATGCTGTTATTTGACAGAAAAGTTCTGTAAGAGGTTGATGAAGCGGTGATTACAAAAAAAACCTACGATGAATATTTGAAATAAATACAAGACACCTTGACATGCATGAGTCCTCAGAATATTCTCCCTCCATGCAAACATATTTACCCCACTTATTTTTTTTTGCACCGTATTTTTCACTGCAGTAAGTTTCTTTCAGTTTACACAGTCACCATACCTTCTGTTAACCATACCACTTGTTAAAAAGATATGTAAGGATTTGGGGCGAGAATGACGCTGGGCCCTAGATCACCTGAAGTCAGTGACCCACAACACACAGGTCTTTTCGTAAGCGTGTTTCACTTTCCTTTGTGCAGATCGCCTTGAGTTTACGTCTCTTCGGTTCCTGAGAGCAGGAAAAGGACTGAGCGGATTGTCTTGCTCCTTAGTCCAGACTTCTGGGACAGGATATCGATTGTCTCTGTAAGTCAACATCTTGAACAGATCTGTTTTGGCAAAAGGTGCAGTCAAAGGAAAGGCTTAGGTCTCCCTCTGGACCCATCAGTCATGACTGGGGGTCAATTGTATTGCTAAGTGTCATTCCCAGAGTTGACCTCCCATCTGAACACAGAAAAAATTTGCTAAAGCCGGGCACGGTGGCCCATGCCCATAACTCCATCTACTTGGGAGTAGAGAATTGCAATTGTGAGTCTAGGCTGGGCAACTTAATGAGACTTTGCCTTAAAATTAAAAAAAAAAAAAAGTCTGGGGATGGAGCTCAGTGATGCAGTGGACCTGGGTTCTATCCCCAGTACCTCAAAAAGAAAGAAAACATCGCCAGATACCGTCACATGCGGCCAGCTCAAATTTGACTAGTCTGAGAGGGATCTCATCACTTCCCCTCCAGCCAAGGTGTCATATTCACCTCATCTTTACTATTTGTGCACAGAGGGTACATCTTTTTCTCAGGGTAGAAATACTCATCTTTCAATTAATTTCCCTATCGTTGTTCTGGGGACTGAGCCCAGGGCTTTCGCAGTGAGCTACACCCCCAGGCCCTTCTTAAAAGTTTGAGCCAGGGTCTTGCTACGTCTCCAAATCATCCCACCTGGTCTCGGGTTTGAGATCCTCCTTTGTCGCCCTCCCGAAGCACTGAGGAAAACCCTGCTCCCTGCTAAGCGATCAGCTCAAGATCATACAGCTGCCAGGACACAAGGAATAAAACTGAAGTCTGCCCAACTCCAGAATCTGAGATTTTTTTTACACAACCATACCATATTTCATTGGTTCTCAAACATCACAGTGTCAACATCACACACACTACCCGCCCCTCCTGGTCCCCGCTGCACACCCACATAGGCCTGGCCCTGCTACTGGACTCTGCTGTTCAGTTCTGAGTTTTTCCTGGGAACCCAGAGTCAAGTGTAAGAAACTTAGCTTTTATTGGGGGAGCAGCACTATGTCCCTTGACAGCTGTAAGTTAAAATCTCTAATGGATTTTTCCCATTTTTTTTCTTAAACGGTGTGGTTAAATGCACTGGCTTGTTCTATTTTCCAAGTCATTCCATTTCTTGTATCTCCTCTATTTTTTTGACTCTACATCTACAAAAATCTCAAAGCACAAATACGACAGATGTAACAACTATTTGTTGAATGCTTTTAACTGATGTAACTACTTGCTGGTGACTGGTGTTTTAGACATAGCATATTTTCCTTGACTGGATGGGTAGCCTCTGTCGGCATACCCTATCATACACCTCAGTTTTGCTCTGGGGAACCTCACAGGTCTTCTGTGGGGTACATTTTTCCTTGGAACACAGCATCATCAGGCTCTCTTCACAGACAGCCTTCTGTGGAGCTCCACGGGCTATGCTTCGTAGCTGTAGTGGAGAGACTAAAATGCTACCCAGTGACCTTTGCCTCCTGCTGTCCCCTCCTGTGCAACCTGAGGTTGAGTCCAGTGGCTTTTTTTTAACCAGAAGGATACAGACAAGGTGATGTGACACAGCTTCTGTAATTAGGCTGGAAAGGGGACGGTTTCCTTCCTGGCTAGTATACACTTTGATGAGGCAAGCTGCTATGTTAACAGCCACGTGGCAGGAAAGGAGCCACGTAGAGGATCCTCTGCGATGCCACAGAAGCTTGGAAAGGAATCCTACTCCAGCAGAGCCTTGACAGGACTCTGAGCTATAGGACTTAGTTGTGCCCTCTCCAGACTTCTGATCCCCAGAAACCGAAATGTGTCGTGTGATTATGCCCTGTCATAATCTGTTACTGAAAGTAGGTAATAATGTTTAAAAATCACAGTCCTGTCATCATAGATATGACTTTTGAGTAAATTATTTTTACTAACGGTTTGCCTTTTGTGAAAAACCAAGCAGGCTGTTCCTGTGCATCCTAACAGTGGTTCCCACTCATGGCTCCCAGGATCCCACTTTGAGAACCGGGGAAGAGGCACATGCAAACTTGTGCTCGCTCGCCCCCCACGTGCCAACCCGTGGGGAGCTGCAGCAAGTGTTTCCCAACATCATCACAGGGCAGCTCCGATTATGGGCAGTCATCATCGACTCATGTGAGCACCTCACTATGACCTCTCGGCAATACTAGACACCTGACATTCTTAATACCTTCATTTTCTTGATGTAATATTCTTTTGCCTAGTTATTACACATTAACTTAAGTTTCAGGGCAGGGGTATGGCTCAGTGGTAGAACGGCTGCCTGCCACACAGGATGCTATAGTTCTCTCTCTACCACTAAAACAAAAGTTCCAAAATGTAACACTTTCTCTACAAGACTAGTAAGAACACAGTAAGAAGGAAAATCTTCTTGACTTGAAATGATTCTTGAGTTAGTCTTAAAGAGTGCAAATAAGGTAGTTAAGTAATTTATTATTGGCTATTGTAAAGAAATTACAATTATCGACTCCTTAATATGATGCTGTGACAACTTTGGCTTTAATGATCATATTTTCTGTGAGGATAAAGAGCAAAGGAGAGAGCTGAGCGTATAGCTCAGAAGTGAGGGCACTGGCCTAGCAAGCACAAGGCCCTGGGTTCAATTCCCCAGCCTCACATACCCAAGGGGTGATGGCACATGCCTGTAATCCCAGCACTCAGGAGGCTGAGGCACGAGTATTGCCATGAATCCAAGGCCAGTCTGGGCTACACAGTGAGTTCAGGACTACCGTGGACTATAGAGTGACCCTGTCTAAAAAAAAACAAAAACAAAAACAAAAAAAAAAAAACCAAAGGGGGGAAAAGGAAACAGGAAAGAGCAGGGAGTACTCACTATACTCCTATGTTCACAAATTATGGGAAGATAGTTCTTTTTGTGATTTTTCTGAGGACAGATACCTAGATAATTTACACTCATCTTGTCATTAAAAGTTGATTTTTTGTTTTTTTGAGGCAAGGTCTCACTCTGTAGCTCGCACTGGTCCTGAGCTCACTATGTAGCCCAGACTAGCCTCAAACTCATGGCATTCCTCCTGCCCCAGCCTCTCGAGTGCTGGGATTACAGTGGTGTGCCACCAAGTCTGCTTCTGTGGTGCCTGGGAATCAAACCCAGGGCCTTGTACTTGCTAGGCAAGTGCTTTAGGACTGTGCTATTCCTTCGGCCACCAAAGCTGATCTTCTATATAAGGCAATAGCCAAACTCCTGTTGGATGAGGATGTGAACAAAGATTGTTTCTCTTTTTTTTTCTCCCAGAAACCATCTTCAACCATATATTTGGGTGTGGCCCCATAAACTGTGAAGTGCAGAACGTCTGTGAATCGGATGGTCCTTATCAGGTACTGCTAAAGGTGAGAAGCCAGTGCCATCTGCAAGTAAGAAGGGCCTCCTCTCTTTAAGTAACAATATAATTTGAAACTGCATTTGAAAATCAGATGCTGGCTAGTTGCATGCAGGTTTTAGTGAATAATTGTCACATCGCCCCAGAATCCAACCCGAGATCAGGTCCTAACATGCCTGACATGGCATGTTCCTGTGACAAACTGCAAAAGCTTTCACACGATGGGCAACCGGTTGGGGAGAATGAGTCGGGGCCACAGAGTTCCTGGCCCACATCAATTCCAGCTCCCATAACACCTGTTTTCTCTGAAATTCTGTCTCTGTTTTAAATCGCTCTCTCAATGCACATTAGGAAAAGAGCACCAAGGAGGGGCAAACCTAATTTGTTGCACTTTTTGTTTTACACCATGGGAAAATACCCACAAACAGATGTTAGTATAAAGGCATTACGTCTGATAGAAGGGCTGGTTTACGCTATTTGCTCAAAGAATTAATGCGCCATTAACATTCAACACTGAACAACTTGGACTGACACGTTCCGAGTCCAATGTTAAGTGCCGAGGGAGAGAAGGCTCCAGATCTGCTTTTATCCCTGTCCTCTTCCTGGGACAGGGTCCTAGGTGCTGCAGACTGGAGACCCTCCGAGGCTGAAAAAAGGCCCATTCAGACATAGAGAAAAATAACCCTAACTTAGATCCTTATAGTTTCTGTGGGTCAGTTACAATATCTTTTTTAACCCAAAATGTTAAGCCATACCTAATATTCTTGGATTTACATTTGAGTTTTACTTTAGACACATTTACAAAAATCAGTACCAGTTTGGGCAGGGGTAAAATCAAATTATGATTGGAGAACCTACCAAGAAATTATTAAAACCATCACATTTAATCTTGTTTTATTATATTAGCATGTATTTTTGATGCATAATAATTAGCTTTTGAAAGTGATGTATTTACGTATCGTATCTTCATCCTCTTTCCTTCCCTCCCCCTTTCCAGCCCCCACACCTGTCTCATCCCCTTTCCTTCCCCAAAAAAGTCCATCTCCTTCAACTCTCCTACTTACAATTTGGTTTTCTCATACTAGAGAAACCATGCAATGTGGAACACTACTTCTGTGACTGACCCATTCTGCCAAGCATAATGGTCTCCCGGTGCATCCATATTCCTACAAACGGTTCAAATTCAGAGTAGTAGTATCCTTTCATCTGCTGATGGACGGATCAGCTGCTTCCAAGAGTTGGCGATTATAAATTGTGCTGCTCCAAAATGGTTCTGCCCGTATCACTCTGGTATGACTCAGTAACTCTTTGGGGGAGATACTCAGAGGTATAGTTAGGTCAAATGCGTTGGATATCTATTTTCACTTTTTTGAGGAATCTGCAGAGAGCTTTCCACAGTGGACTGGTTTACGGTCTCACCAGCGATATGGAAGAGTTCCAGTATCTGTCACGTGCTAGCTGCGTGGTTTTAGGCAATTAACTGTGTTACCTTACCTTCCTCTTCCTCCAAGTAAAATTCTTTACAGTTTAAAAAGTTCTATATTCTAAATTCTCTTTCAGTTTTAGAACACTAACCTACAATTTACAACTATGATATTTTCTGTGGATTTTGGATTACATAAAACCCAGGTCAAGTGGTTATATTCACTCCAGAGGCCACCCGAATGTCATTTAGATATACATGATGCTATTTCGAGAGGTAGGATATATGTTGAGATGGATGTCCGTAAAAGTCAAATTCTGGTGTGAAGGCCTGCCAAGCGTTTTACAATCCAAGGAAATTAGATTTTTAAAATTGTTCCTTAAAAATCAAAGACAGTAAGATATTAGAGGAATGACATTTGATATTGTGGGAATGAAAAACTAACTTTTTTGTGAGAAAAGTGTCCTGTAAAAATAGTACTTGAGAATAAGTAGTTTTAAATGCAAGAGATGCTCTATAAAACACATTTTCATGAGTTTATACATTGAGCTATTTATTACAGGCCTGCCTGGCTGACATTTTCCTTCCTCTTCTGACGGCAGATCCCTCCTTGTTCTGCCCATGTCCAGGTTATTAGGTCTTCTATCATGTGCTTCTTGTGGGAATTCTGATCTGAAAATCAAAATATGTTCTCCTTTCGAGTTCAGAAGGTCAAGTTTCAAACATGGAAGTCATTACCATTATACCAAAATCCATGTAAGCATCCATTCTGGAACAAGAATCTTGTCCTTTGAGCTTGAGTCTATTTTTATTGCAAAGTATTCCATATGTTTATTTTTGTCTCATGCTCTACAAAAAAGTAGCAAGTAAACATGTGATATCAGCTTTATTCCCTGGGGCAATGTAGGAATCTTGTACAGGAACACACAATGCTTTGAATACTGGCCCTAATAAAATTCATCCCAGAGCATCCCACTTTCTGGATGCCTTTTATTCACTAGGAAAAAAAGGTCCAAAACAGGCAACACTACTCACTGTTTCAGAAAATACAGATTATCCTATGCTGCGCTGAAAACCTAAGTGGAAGGCATAGGATGTGGCACTGGCTGTGTCTTGATACCAGGCTCTTAGATGTTTACCGTATTCATTTTGGAGTCCAGAGCAAAAAAAGGTAATTTAGGAAGGATCTCAAAGTCTCAGTGATGAGTAGGAATTTTTAGGAGGCAAAATCAATTTAACTTAGAAACAAACAAACAAAAAAAGACATCAACTAGTACTTTTATACCTTAAGATGAACATACAGTGAGTGTATAGACAGAGGCAGTCTATACAGGTATGGTCAAAACACACCCATGTTTCAACTTCAACAATTATTACAGTAGAAGACATATGTCCACTAGTCACCCACACAACAGTTCCGCTTGTTTAAACACTTACCCAATGTTTTTGACACATTCTGAAAAATCTTCTTTTGGTTTAGGAAGTGTGGTTAGAAACACGGTGAATGCTGCTGTGCCATCCAACAGGGAGGCTGGCACGCGCAGACATCATGGTGCATTCTCCTCACCGCTGGCACGGCTCTTCCCCAAAGTCAAAATGATCACGGAAGGAAAAATGTCTGGAATTGGGTCGGGACATCAAGGGAGCTGCAGCAACACAACTGAGGACACTAATGTCTTCCAGAACTGCTTCGGGAAGCGTCAAGAGTGGTGGGAGAAGTGCGTTCAGAGTGAAGGCAGCATCCTGAGGGAGACTAATGGGAATGTCTGGTATATAATTAAAAACTAAAAAAATTTTAAACATCCACACTTTCTTTTTGGTAGTACTGGGGATCAAGCCTAGGGCTTTCACAGTGAACTACAGCCCCAAGCCATTCTTGATTTTTGATTTAGAGATGGGTTCTCGGTTAAGTCACCAAGTTGCCTAGGCTGGGCTCAAACTTGCGATCCTCATGACTTGGCCTTCCAAAAAGCTGGGTTTAGAGGGCTGTACCCGCAAGGCTGGCTCCACCATATTTTTCCTTTCCTTTCCTTTTTTTTTTTTTCTTTGAGACAGGGTCTCGCTCTGTAGCCCAGGCTGGTCCTGACTCACCCCCATATTTTTCAATCAAACCTCGTATGTTTATGATCTGCTTTTCCCACAGCATGCAAATTCCACAAAAGCACAAATTTTTGTTTTGTACAGTTAGATCCTAAAAATCTGAAAGAGTACCCAGTACACATATAGAAGTAGTCAAAAAAAGGTTGAATGAAATTTAAATTAGCACAAGTGAGCTGTGCCTTGTGGCCTGTAACCCCAGCAAGGCCCTGACACAACAGGGGCCAGCCATGTGATGAGGAGGTGAGAGCCTGGTACAGCTGAGGATGGGCAGGAGGCCGAGGGCTGGGGCGGAGCAGAGCCCGAGACTGTTACGAGATCTCATGAAGTACCAGGGAAAGCCCGGCAGAGTTTTGGTGCAAAAGAACAAGGATGAGGAAGAGACTCACCAAGGTGGAGACTCACAAGTAGAAGGGGTTCCATGCAATTTCAAGGAGAAAATAGGAGTCAGCTCACTCCACTGCTCAGGAAGCAGAAGAGAAGGGGCAGTGAGCACTGGACAGGAGGGTCAAAGCATTAAGGAGAGGTCCCGGGGGGCAGAGCCCTGAGAGACCGCGAGAGGGATGAGAACAGAAACCCTGAGGATGGAATGAGAACCAGTAAGAGCTTAAGTGCCCCCAAAATGATGTTCAGTGAAGAGCCTTCACAAATGTAACACACGAACACAGACTCCAGCAAAGAGGACAGAGGCTGGCTAAAGCCTCTACCAGCAGTAAACTTGGAAAGAGAGAATGTGGCATCAAAATGAGAATAATAGTATCGGTCAAATCTTTATTGACTTATTAAACTCCTGATTTTTACTCCTAACCTATAGACAGATAAGTTCATAAAATAATTGCATTCTTTCAGGTATACAAATCAGAACTGGCCCAAAATGCAATGCTTCTGAATTTCAGTCATGAAATTAGATCACATCTTTCAAGGAGACAAATTCAAAAATTTTCAGGTTTATTTTCACATTGTGTATCTCGAAAGCCTTCTGAAAACAATGCCGTTTCAACAGGAAGCCAGCTAACGCTCACAGACCCGCCATCACTGGCACTGGAAGGAAGAGCCTCTTACAGGTTGAATCCTTGCTGGGTGAACTTGGAATGGTACAATCACTTGCCAAGGAAGTGCCATACTTCGTCTGTGTTCAAAGGGAAGAAGGCAGTTAGGGACAGGTGAGAAGCGGAAAGGAGGAAGGGAAAGAGGGATAGGATGATTTTAATTTGGACCGTTAGGAAGTATTCAGGCAGATAAAAAGTCATGACTTAAGTACATCATCTTTCTTTAATTGAAACTACTTCCCTCTAAATTCTTGTCCTAAGTTTCTCTCATTTGGCTCAAGTTAAAAACTGTACTGTAAAAATTAGTAAACTTATTTTATTATAAGAAACTATTAAAAACTGCAGGACCTTCTTACTTTACTTCCTACACATTTATGAGTCATTTCAGTCCCCGAGGAAAACCACAGATGTTAGAACCCTTAGAGCTACCGACAACATGAAGGGTCTTGTCTGGAAACATCGTTCGTGTTTTTTTTAAGACAGGGTTCACTCTGTAGTCCCAGCTGGTCCTGAACTCACAACGTAGCCCATGCTGGCCTTGAACTCAGACAATCCTCCTGCCTCAGATTCCTGAATGTGGGAAAATCTTTTAAAACATAAAATATGAGTGTCGAATACTAAGAATGAGACAGTATTGCTCAGAAACAACCTGCTGACTCACCATGGAGGAAGACAGCTTGCTTGCCTGCTCACAGAATCATGTCTAGGCATTTATTCCTTTCTGAACTTCCTGCCTCCAAACTCAGTAAATAGTTCTCATTTTTCTTCCAAATTGGCAAGCTGAATAAGCTTCAAACAATTTATATTAAAGGTGCAAAAAATTTACAGTATTTTAAAAGACAAATGACACATGCATATGATTGCTCTGTGAAATTCTTAAGCCACAGAACACTTCTATGTCTCGAAAGAGCTTCAAATAAGGGTAATAACAGCTTGGTATTCATTTTCAATCTTACTGTAAATTTTGATGCTAGCATCTTCAGTTAAAATGATGTATTACGGGGCTGGAGGAATAGTACAGTGGTGAAAGTGCTTGTCTTGCAAGCATAATGCCCTGAGTTCGATTCCCCTGCAGCACATAAAGCTGGGCATGGTGGCACATGCCTGTAATCCCAGCACTTGGGGGACTGAGGCAGGTGGATTGTTCTGAGTCCAAGGCCAGCCTGGGATATGCCAGTAAGCTCATGACCAACCTGGGCTACAGGGTGAGACCCTGCCTCAAAAATAAAATAAAATAATTATTTTTAAAAATGATGCATTAAAATGATGAGGGATGATAAAGAAAATCTACACTCAGATATATGGAGTATTTTTAAAATTTACCAGAACTATCTTGATTCTTTATATCACCAAAAAGAGACATTATATAGTCTAATTATTTTCTATCCCAAAAGTAATAAATGTATTTGTCTTTTATTTCCTAAAATTAGGAAATATGGTATTTCATCTGAAAAATTTAATGACTTTAAATGTCTTTGTTTACATAAATTTATAATTAATTTTATTATTATTTAGTTTCAACTACTGTCAACAAATTCATTCATCTGGCTTGTCAAGATCCAAAGTATACTATACCTTCTGTATTATTTCCTTTATTCTGTGAAGCTTTTATAGTCTGAAAGATAAGAGAGAAAGAAATTCAGTTACAATGGATAGTCATAAGTGGAATGTAGATTTGGAAGGGTTTTCAAGAGATCACAGAACAAAGTTGACATATACAAGTTCTCTAACCTGAAAAAAGTACATTTTCCCAATTTGGCTGTTATCGCCTCATTCTTTTCACTAAACAAAGCACAGAAGTAGAGTCAACAACAACAAAAAAATGCTTCAAAATATTTTCTATCAACAATCTTGGGAGCTACTGTGGGCACTGCAACTGAAACTGGGACACCATTTCCTTTCTGTTGCTTCTTTGGCTGAAGTCTTGAGAACAACAACAAAAATGAAGCACATACACATGTCATGTAAATAAAACAGACCCTTCACACTTCTTGTAATATCCTTTAAAAAATCAGAAAAATCCTATCAAGCTTCTTTACACAGAAAAAAAAAGGGCTTAAGTATCACTGGTTTGAGCGACTGCATGACCTTCACCTTCCCCAAGTGTGCAAATAACAGCCACGCTGCAAGGTGACACTGCTCTGCAATCAGGCACCTGAAATCCGACAGCTCTGTGTTTCTAAACAGACAACAGAGTAGCCTCCTTATTCCTCGACACTGTCCCACTATCTTTAAACTGTACGGGACGGTGATTAGACAAAGTCTGCTGGAAAATTTCCTGTTTAAAATTGGCAGCTGCTTTTTACTAGAGCTGCCAAACATTTCAGAGGAAGAAAATGGATGTCAGACAAAAATAGAATAACTGAGCAACTTCTCATTAGCCCACAGAGCAGTACAGAGAAGAAACAGGCAGGCTATTCTACCTGAAACACTTATTACCTATTATTTAAAAAACAGTTTCCAGATGTTTTTATTTCTGCATTCTAAAAATATATTTCTTGATTGGTAGACTATACTCGGAACATACAAAACCTTATTTTAAAAAACAAGAGATATGTCCAACACTCAGGTAACGATGACACGTGGGAGTTTTCTGGTTCATTGTTTGTCTGATGGCGCTGCCTCAGATGGGGGAAAGTTTTTTAGAGACCTCTTTTTCATATTAAAAGAAATTATATTTAAATTTGAAAATGAGAAAAATGGGCTCTTCAAAAAGATCGGCTCTTCAGCTCTTCACCAAGTTAGCAACTTCCTGAATCCTGAACATGCAGACACACACAGTACTGCGCTGTCCCCTACTTACCAAGCCTCTTACTGACAGACATCTACTGAGTTTTTATTTTTCCATGTCACTATCAGAAGTTTACTTAGGCAAGTTCTGAGTAGTGAGTTGGAAGCGCTTTCAATTTCGCTCTATTAATTAGTGTTCTTCACAATAGTTATAAAGACTTGCATCCCTATCGGCTTGTCGTCGAGTATGATGGGGTCTCTTTTTCCGTATGCTTGACAGCATCTGATATGGCCAGACATCGAACCTTCTGGCAATCGGGTAACTGCGGGACTACACTGTGTTCCTGCAATCTCACTAACCACTAGAGAGGGAAAGCAACTTCTCACATGGGAAGTGGCCATGAAGGACCACTCAAGTTTCTTTAATTCTGAACTGTCCATTCACATTTCTTATTCATTTTATCCCTTACTAAGTTAGCTTGTCTTGCTGATTTGAATAACTTGTTAATTTTGTTGATTTATTAAATACTACTCTCTTTGTTTTTACATGTAACTAGTATGTAACTAGTTTCTTTTTTTCTTTTTCTGCAACAGGGTCTCGCTCTGTAGTCCAGGCTGGTCCTGAACTCACTATGGAGCCCAGGCTGGTCTGGGCCTCATGGCAATCCTCCAGTTTCAGCCTCCCGAGTGCTGGGATTACAGGCGTGCGCCACCACGCCTGGTTTATGTGGTGCTGGGGGATCGAATTTGGGTACTTAGCGCTTGGCTGAGCCATTCTTCTAGCCCCATGTAACTAGCTTCATAAAATCCACGCTTATCTTGTATTTTATGTTATGGCATCTTTAGTTTACAATTTTCCCTCTTTACTTTTTACTCATCATTTTTAGCCCTTTACAATTTCATATACATTAGAATCACCCTGTCAAGGTCAGTGAAAACCTTATTAGCATCTGGACAAACAACACATCTATTAACTTAACATGGGAGCAATGACCATCATCATGATTAAATATTTTTTTTTAAATCTGAGTCCTTCTGAGTCTTCCATCTAGTCACGGTTTAATATTGGTAATTTGTTTTTAAAGTAAAATTTCAATTAATTTCTGTTTAGAAAGGTACTGTCAAAACATCTCAGGATTCTAACTACTTAAGTATCTCCTACATCTGCAGTTAGGTCTATTTGTTCTTAATATTTTTTTTTTTTATTTATGCCCACTCTTCTTTGTCACCTTTGCTGTCAAACGTCTGTCTGTATTACTTTGAAAAAAAAAATAACACTAGCTTGAGTTGTAGTTGATCCTCTGAGATTCTCTGCTTCCTACTGAATTATCTGCTCTACTTTTTAAAATTTTCTTTCTTCTAATGTAAAAAGATAAAGGCACCCGATAACTGTTGAATGTTTGGGTTTTTTTTCCCCTTCATTTATAACTTATACTATTAATTTTTTTCAAGTGTTATTCTTGCTGTGCAGTCCAAGTTTTAGCATTAGCTATCATTCAGTTTGAAACATTTTATAGTTTTATAATGTTTTTGAGGTATAACTTTTTTTAGCTTCACTGATATTTATTTTTATTGTTTTTAAAATAATTTTACTGTGGTAAAAAAAATTCACATGACACAAGATTTACCTTTTTTTGGTAAATACATGAATAACTTTTTGGCACTTTAAAATTTCCAAACCTCTGAGTTTGTTTCAGATTTTTTAATAACTCATATATTAATTTTATTGTGGTAAAAAATTCACAGGACATAAAGTTTAACTTTTTTAAATAATTAAATGAACACATTAGAACTACGGGGTTTGGGGAATTAGTGAGCATCTATGTTCACCCCTTTTTCAGAGGTTCACCCCTTTCCTATCTGACCACTGCCTCTCTTTCTACACTACCATTCATGTTGGGGTCTTTTTATATTATTATTTTTGTGCATTTCATAAAAGGGACACCCATTTATAGTCAGTCTTTTGTGCTTGGTCCACTTCACTGAGCATTAGTGACCTTAGGTGGCTCCTTTTCTATTCAAACACTTCCTATCTCTTTCTTTATATTATAAACAGACAATATAGTTTGCCTGACAGTTCTTTGTAATTTTTTGCAACATTACTTGTGGCTTAATAGTCACTCCATTTTTTAAAATGTCCACATATACTTGAAAAACACCTATATATTCTCTAATTATATGTCCATTAGATTAAGCCTGTAAATTTCATTTCAATCTTTTCAACATATTTTCAAAATAATATTTCAATATAGCACAGGGTCCTAAAAGTAGCAACTTCTACCTAAGCAATCAAATCAAGTATATTTAAACACTAATTTGTAAGGCAAATCTCATGTGATGTCCAGATACACACAAGCATGCTCTTTGATCCCTGCAAATGCTCTGAGCCTGGCTCCCTAAATTAAAGATCCAGCTGTTGGCCATTGAGTTCTTATGCACTAAGCATGAACCCCATATCTGTTAGTCATAAAATTAGGTCCAAGTTTTAAAGACTTCACATGATACAAGTAATAAATAAAAGAAACTGGATACAGTTGAAACACTAGAGCAGAGCAGTCCAGCTTCCAGCGGCCACAGGCTGCTGCTGGACACTCACAGCCCTCAGCTTCTCACGGACCCTAAGTATGCTGGGGTCAACTGACACAGTTCTAACCTTCAGAACAGTACAGAATTCAAACACTTACATATTCACACACAAAATCCAATAACCCTTTATATCATTTGAATTCTCTTAACGTTTTCCCCACATCTAACACCCTTAAGATTTCTAACAAAATACTTTGGCAGATACTTTCTACTTTCTTTATAAAAATGGTACCCACTAATAATCATCAATCTGTCAGCCTTCATTTTTCTCAGCTCCGGTGACAATATTTTTCCCAACTCATCTGTATATGTTGCTGGGTGACAAGTGAAAGACTTTTTATCTCAATGCTATGCTTAATTGTGTTTTGATCAACATATGTTCATCTGAGATACATCTCTTACAACAATTCTACTAACCATTCAAAAGCTTACTATATTTCTTTTTTGTTAATAGCGCAATTTTTGACTTACAAATACTTAGTAATAAAAACCAGCATATGTTAGGCTCCACTGAGTTAAAGAAGAGGTTCTGGTCTCTTTGCATTGTGACTTTCTGTGCCAACATTCTGAGTGAAAAACCAGTCAGCAGAGCACCTTTCTTACTAGCAAGATCACAGTCTCAGGCTGTGTAATTAGAGCTGGTGGGTGATGCTTCTGAATTTTCATCTTCTTCCCCTAATCTAGACACATTACATGTGTGTCCTCGTTTTCATATTTTTTCCAAAAGATCTGTTTTTCTACTAATACGATGAGAAGTCTAGAAAACAAGACACAATATAGAAATAATCTTCCAAACAATTTTAGGAGTCTATTATATTAGTAAAATATCCAAAACTAAAATAGAGTAATTTAACCTGAGATTAATGAAACTGACAGACAACAGTGAAAAAAACCTTTCGTTATCCTTTACTTCTCTCAAAGAGTACGTTTTAATGACCCTCAGATGAAGGATACTCCCTACAGACACACAAAATGACACATACTCCCGGGACACGTCCCTGGCCTCTGTTCTGACCTCACTCCAAGTCCCTTCTCCACAACACTCTGCTCAGTGGCTGTACCCTCCTTATGAATTTCTTAAATACATCAGTCGTCAGTCAGGTATCCTCCAGCTGGGCCTTGGGGCCAGAGTGCTCTTCCTTCCCACATTTACACGGCTCCCTCCCTCCCTTTCTGAGAACCTGGGCTCCCTTGCCAGCCTCTCTTCAGGCAGCCGTTCCTGAAGGTTCCTGGCGCCTTTTTAGAACTCTGCTCCCTCTTGGACCTGGGACTTTATTCTCTTTTCTTGCTCGTTTTTCATCAAAACATGTGCTGTCTCCTGAAACACTTACATATTTGTTATCTACTTCCTCAGCTGAAATGTGAGTTTCCTAAGTTTCATGTGAGTTTTTTTCTTTACTAATGCATCTCCAACACTGAAATCTTACCAGAGAGTAGGCATTAATTAAACAGCTGATAAATTAGTGAAATAAAGCTCTGCCAAACTTAACAAATTAAAAACAGCCATAATGAGCAACTAATGTTTAGGAATATTTTAGCTATTCCTAAAGTAAAGACCTACATTCACTAGTTTCTAGCTTATAATGAGTTTTTTTAAAAATAAACTCTCACTTTATAAATTGCATTTTAAACCTACATTTCCCTTGAACATACTTTATATAGCAATATTACTTAATTATCTGGATATTAATTTCTTAGTGTTCTCTAAATTAAGCATTAATTCACTAATCAATTCAGTTGTGTCTAGGCAGTATTATCTAGAGATGTATAAATACATTGCAATGATCTCTTCTGAGCTTGGGGAAGGAAAGCTTGTGAGGTAGCCTAACTGAATGAAAATAAAAAAGGAGAGACTCTTACATATTTCATTTTTCTTGGACAAAATGCATGTGTCTTAACAGCAAGTCCTAATTAATGACCTGTAACTCATGGGAACAGACCAGCACAGAGAGCAAATGTGTGTGTAATCAAACACACATGTATTTTGTTAAGAAAAACAGCATCACTGTAATTACCTAAATTGTAAATGTACTTTTGAAAACAGAACTTAAGAACTCAACTAATAGGTTTTAAAGTTTTTTTAAATTTAAATTCCCTGAATTAAGGAATAAAGTCCCAACATTAGTTTTCCAGTTTATGCTTCCCCGAAGGACTCGACCCCAGTCAGTGCTAGATATTTCAGGATTTCTGCGAGACGTCCCTGGCCACGGAGGTGACTAAAAGGTACTGTGCGCACATTTGCTCCTTACCGACTCAACTAATGATCTTGCTTCCTCTGGAGTGCAATGGAAAGGACTGCCACACACTTGTACATTTGTGCTGGAGAAGAAAAGAGAACACTATCATTAAAGACAATTAGAAAGGAGCAATTATCAAAAACAAACAACATCGACAACAAAATTCCAGATGATCCACACTGACCATATAGCTAAAGCCACTGAATAAGGAATTACAGGATATAAAAACATAATTATGTCCTGTTTTGACATTCTAAAATATGAATTCAATATATAGCAAAAAATAAAAAGACCCCCAGAGGTACCTAGAGGAGTGTACAGTGTTGTGTGCAGAAGTGATGTCTAGACTGCTTCTGAGGGCGAGCAGATGTTTCTGTAGGAAAGAAAACACCAGCGTGGAAAAGGCCGGACCAGGAGAGGGGGGGAAAATGCTTAGTACGAGAGTTGGATTAAATCCTACAACTGGAAGGGCCACCTGAAGTGGTTTTTACATATAAAAATGACATACTTATATTTGTATTCTTGTATAAGAGCATTGAATGGGATATATTAAATAAAAGAATGGTTAAGAATTTTAAAATGTAAAGAAAGTGTAAGGAACTGAATTATAGCAATTTTATAACTAGAAGAGCACTCAAAAGTAAGTTAAAACTTAAAAAAATTAGAGAACAGATGGACCCACATGAATACTGGTTGGTTGGTAAAATATACTAGTGGATTCAATCAAGTACATTTTGGTTTTCTTTTAAAAAATTTTATATGCGTACATACATGAAGTCCCAATTCTGTAATACATTACAGCAGGGGATTTGGGAAAACAGTAACCACCTATGCCTCCCCATTTTTTCAGATATTCACTCCTTTCCTAGGCGTCCACTGTGCCTCGCTCTACTCTGTCATCTGTGTTGAGGCCTTCTTATGTCATTATTTTTGTGAATTTCTTACAAGTGACACTTGTCTATAATCAGTCTTTTGTGTTTGGTACATTTTACTGAGCATTATTGATTCAAGGTGGCCCCATTTTCATTCAAATGTTTCTTATACACCTTTCTTTAAGGAGAAAAGACAGCATCTTCCACAAATGGTGCAGGAGAAACTGGATTACCACAAGCAGAATGAAATTAGACCCTTACCCATCACCACACACTAACATCAGATCAAAATGGATCAAAGAACTGGACATCAAAAAAGAAACCTAAATCTACTGGAAGACGAAACAGGTAAAACTCTAAAAGACAAAGAGGGACAGGAAAGGAGTTTCTGAACAGATCACCAGCTTGCACAAGAAATCTCAGCAAATCAACAAATGGGACTGACATTAACCCAAAAGTTTTGCATAGCAAAAGAAACAATCAACAAGGTGAAAGAGACACCCCCCCCCCCCCGAGTGGGAGATCTTCACCAGTAATATGTCGGACAAAGGTTTATACCTAGAATATTTTTAAAAACTCATAAAAATAAATCCCCTTAAAAAAGACCCCACCAAGAAGTGGGCAGCTGAAAAGAAGCTTCTTAGAAGAGGAGGTACAGATGGCCAACAGATACATGAAAAGAATGTCCTCCACCATCAACGGCCATAACAGGACATGCAAACAAGAACAACGCTGAGGTCTGACCTCACCCGGTGAGAAGGGCCTACATCAAGAACTCATTTTAGACTTCTTAAAAATATGGTTGGTAGGAACAAAACAAAACAAAACAAAAAGCTGTGGCTGAAGAGAGGGTGAGACAAATTGAAAAGGAAACCCAAATAATTTATTTTTCTGTCAACAGATTTAAATTTTTCCTAGGTAAGGACAGGATGGAATTCTCTCTGTTAAAAGAATTGATCGAAGTATCGTATTTGTTCAATGCAGCGTTCCTGGGAATACATGGATAACTATCTGGATTTTAAAAGCAGTTAAGAAATATTAGTTGGTTTTAAAGTCTTATTTAATTTACTGCAGCAGGTACTTACTGCACAGCTACTACATGCCCAGTGTTAGATGCATACAGACGGATGTGGGTTGTTCCTGAGGACCATACATTGTAGGGGTGGAGCTGACTCAGAGCTGTGTATTTAGTAAGCGGGAAATGCCATGAAAGTACACAGGGGGCCAGGAATACAGGGTGCGGGCACCTCATCTAGTCCAGGATGAGCAAATGTTTCCCAGAAGTAGGTGTTTAAACCAAGACTTAAAAGACAAGTCAGTCAGTCAATTCAAGAAAGAAAGCCATCATGACAAAGACGCCAAATGACTAACCAACGACTGAGCGACGAGGAAGCGGTGCTCACGGGAGTGACCAAGTGGTTCACGCTACCGAAGATAAATGAGGCAAGAGGTGGTGGGTGCAGGCAGTGTCTGGGGCTCTATCGTTCTTTAAGAAGTCTGCATTTTACGGTGCTTACCCAGAGATGCTCATCATGGGGAAGCTCTGAAAACACCCACCTGCTTAGACCCCACTCCCTGGAGATGCTAATGCACTAGGGTTAGGGAAAGTGATGATGGGACCAAATTTTCTTGCAGTTTTTTCCTAGGCAATTCTGAGGTAGTACACACGGGCTTATTGAGAGAACAGCTGTGACAAGCAGTGTGGGCCTACACTGAGCTGCCCGGTGAGAAACGGTTCACAAGACAGGGGGTGGGGAGAAAAGAGGGCTTGTTACTCAGTCACAGTAAATCACAAAAAATTGAGAAGTTATAATGCACAAAGGAATCCTTTTACACGGATTCACAACAGAGTATTTTTACAAATTAATAAAAGAGAAACTGGACAAAAAAGGTCAAAATTGTGAAGACTTAATCTAAGCGAAGATAATTTATATTTTCAAGTTTTTAAGCTTAAAAATCAATATAAAATATACAGGGGACGATAGAATACAGCAATTGCCCTGGTTTGGACAGGATCTTCCCCCGAGGGTCCTGGCGCTGGAAGCCTGGTCCCCAGTGCGGCAGTGCTGAAACAGTACAGTCATCAGGGGGCAGGCTGAGTGGAGGGTCGGAGAGCACAGGTCATGACGGCCCTTTCACAGGGATTCATGCTGGTGGTGTGGGAGTAAATTAGCTCCCGTATCAGCAGGAAGTTTAAAAGAGAGAGCCTGGCCCTTCTCACAGGGTTCCGTTTTTCCCCTTGTCACGATGTCTTCTTTATTTTGCCTTTTTTTTTTTTTTTTTTTTTTTTTTTTTTTTTTTTTTTTTTTTTTTTTTTTTTTTTTTTTTTTTTTTTTTTTTTTTTTTTTTTTTTTTGGAGATAGGGTCTCCTTCTGTAGTCCAAGATGGTCCTGATCTCAGTATGGAGCCCAGGCTGGCCTTGGACTCATGGCAATCCTCCTGCCTCAGCCTCCCGAGTGCTGGGATTACAAGTGTGCACGAGCATGCCCAGTTTTTACGTGGTGCTGGGGAATCGAACCCAGGGTCTTGAGCTTGGCTGGCAGGAGTGCTTTAACCGCTGAGCTATTTATTCCTGCAGCCTCACTTGATGCCTTCTGCACACGCTCTCACCATGTGACACTGCCTTCCCTGAAGCCCCTAAGAGAGCTAAAGAGATACCGCTGCCATGTTCCCAGCTCTGCAAAATGGTGAATGGAATAGAACTCTCTTTATACAGGACCCAGCTCAGGTATTTTATAATATATAGCAATACAAAGCAGACTAAGGCAGCTAAGAGAGCAGGTTTGGAATCTGATTTAATTCTTGGTCCCACTGTGTACTGTGTGGCCATAAATACATCACATACATCTCCATGTGGCCTGTTTTCTCGGGTGTAAAGCAGAGATAGTAACAATACAAACAAGGACTCTTATATGTATTAATGAAAACACACACAACATTCAAAACCTGAAACATACTGTACAGAGTTAAATAAGCGTCAGCTTTTATCAATAATGTAATACATATTAATACCTTGGGGGCTACAGCAAAATGACTCCAGAGCTTAAAAATAAAGCAGCCTTCAGAGTAAAGGTAATTAGAAGCAGCACCAAGGGACACAGGCTGTGGATTACCCAGAGATGGTGTTTAGCTCTGTTGCTGAGAAAACCTAGGAAAAAAAATCTGATTGCTACGAAGGCCTGCACAAGCTTTTCAGAAATTATGATTGGGATGAATGAGTACGTGAGAAACACACACACACACACACACACAAAACACATAAAATTTAAAGAGCAAAATAAAAGGTGGCAGGAAACAGGGAAGGACACTGTGGAGATGAGGCGGTGGGAAGAGGAGGAGAAGCAAAACCGATTAAGATGCAAGATGTACACATGTCAATTCTCCAAAAGGAATGCAATAACTATGTGTTGCAAATGTATACGAATAATAATTATGGGGCAAAGGGAAGTATGATTTGGAAGGAGATAAGTGGAGGGCATTGTGAGCCTCCACCATCTCCAACAGAGACCTCTTCACTGTGGAGGGCTCTTCACATTAATACCAAATTTCCAACCCAGACCACAGGGCATAAGTCAGCGTCCCATCGACTATGGCAGTGAGGACTCGATGATACTGAATTATACTCAGGTTGTTGCTAGAGTGAAGGGCTCTGGGATTTTCCTGACTGAGAGCGGGGGCACTGAAGTTGGGGGTGCTCTGCTCCCCAAAATGACTACGTACTTTTGCTGCCTACAGTTAGACTTCCTGAGAGTCAGTTGTTTCTGCTTCCAAATCTCTTCCTGTGAGTTGTACCTGTTACTTTGGTTTCATAATTTAAATAGTAATCATATCAATGAAACAAAACAAAGTGTCACTGTAAATTCTGAAATCACTGAGCTATGAATAATAAAAAGCCTGAGTAAAGGTGTATTGCCAGGTATCAAACTAGATGTAACATAATAGTAAAATCTGAAAAAAAAACCACTAAAAATCTGTAAGGGCTTTTAAATTGTGAGGCACTTAAAGATTACAGGATCTCTATTTCCACTCTAAATTTTTAGACTATGTAGAAAGGATTTCCATAGGATCTACAGAAAATATCTCAATCCTGTATCTAAAGATTGGTGAATAAGTATATATGTAGGTGTTTAAATTAAAATACAATGAGCTGTGCATGTTACTTCTGCTGTTTGATCTTCTCAATCATCAGCTCATGAATAAGATCATACTGGTAAGAAAGCTTTCAGTGTTCATGTCAAAGAATCATGTGATGATCATGAGAAATAAAATAACCATACATTTGGATAACTGCTGTTTTTCAAACTTCATCTTTGTACATACCACAATGCATTTCAATTAAATACGTATCTATTAGCATCTCTTACTAAAATATACATCCCTTGGGAAAAGGGATCATGTCAGTTCCAGGCTTCCCAGTGCTATATAACCACATCCCAACCTCCCCATTCTCTACTTCACCCACCCCAGCTTTTTGTTAACGTGGTACTGAGGAACAAGCTCAGGGCCTTCAAACTGAGCTATAATCCCCAGGTCCTTTTTTTTTTTTTCTGATTTTGAGACAGGGTCTCACTACATCACTAATTTGCACGGGCTGGGCTTGAACTTAAGATCCTTTGACCTCAGCCTTTCAGAATGCTGGGATTATTAACTTGTGACAGTTGGCCCAGCACCCAGCCCTCTTCTTTTATTTCTGATTTTGAGACAAGGTCTCCATAAGTCACTAAGTTGCTCAGGCTAGGCTAGAGATTGTGATCTTCCTGCCCCAGCCTTCCAGAATATGGTATTAAAGGCTTGCACCATGGAGTCTGGCTCATAATTACTTTCTAAGTAAAAAGTAATTAAAGTCTCTTTTTTAGAAAATATGAGATCTGAGCTGTATTTGATGGCTACTGCGTACTAATTAACAACAAAATAACATTACATACACAGAAAAGACAAATTCTTACCAATTTATAGCCCCTCCGTCACACTTCTTCATAAGCAATGCTTTCCAACATTCATGAGTAGATTTAATAACTTCAAGAGCAAAAGCCTAGTTCCAACCAAAATAAGACAGCAAACACGCTGTTATTGTAACACATAACTAATCTCGTTGTGAGAGTTAACTGTCTCAATAAACTCAAGAATCCCAAGAGTGTGAGCTCTGGAGCAGGCAACCTGGGGGATAAACCTGCCTTCCCAGCCTCGCCACCGCGTGTCACAGAGTGAGCACTTCACTGGCAGGCCTCAATTTTCTCATCCGTGTAAGGAGATATATTAGAAATAATCAGTAACAGTGGTTGGCAAACTAAGTCTGGTGGGTCAAATCCAACCAGTCACCTGCCTTTGGCCTGTGGCCTCATTAGCACCCAGTCTGTCAAGCCTGAAATATTTACTATTTGATCTTACGCAGAAAAAAGCTTGCCCAACCTTGATTTAAACCATAGAGTTACTGGAAATACTTAATAATACTTAATGCCAAGGCATTTAGCCCAGTAACTGACTTGAGGGTCACAGTCACATGTGCCTAACTATTCCACCAACACCATCACAACGTGAACTGCACAGAGTCTAAGGGTGAAGTGGGTGGCTAGTCACTGTCTGACGGTACAAATCCACCTAACATTTCCAAGCCTTTCAGTACTACCTCATAAGATGTCTATACATGCATAACTAATATCATATATACATCCTGCTAGATATATATTTAATAAAACTAAGCCAAATATACTTTATTGTTCCAGAGCAGAAAATTCTTTTGTTTTCCCCTACAATGTTCATTAAGGACAGTCTTTATTTATTAATTGTTTCATACTAGTTCTTTTTCCTTTGATGGCAACTAAACACACTGTGATACAAAGGAAATAAAGAATCTTATGTTCTGAGATAATGAGAAATTTGCCCCTTGAGATAAAAGTTCTCTCAGGTCTGTTGTTGGCTGCTGATGGTTTGACCCTTAGGGAGGGGGCACTGGGGAATCCTGCTTAGAGCACAGGACAAGGAACACAACTATCTGGAAGACACAAGAAAAGATGTTCAACCAATTCACTGAGATCATTGTGACTGCCAGGAACCAGTCACAGTGCTAGCTTAAAGGAGCAGGCAGGATACCCTAGAACATAAAATGGGAGCCACCTTTTCCATCACGGTAAAGACGTACAACTCAATTTTCTTAAGTTGGGGTCTATATTTTACAATGCGATGGCAAAAAAAGCAATGCATAAAATCATCGTTTTTTAAACAGAGGTAAAAACGACCTAGTCTTTATATAGAAATGAGTAAATATTTGTCAAAAACAAAGAAAACACATTAAAAACAGCTCACTCTCTATAAATTCATACACTGTCAGACTTACCTCAAGGCAATAAACACAAAAGCACTACATAGATTTGAAATTTGTATTATTTCAAATATAAAATATAGTATAAACTGACAGAATTATGTTTCTATAATTTATTTTTAGGTAATTTATTTAAAAATAGTAATTTTACATTTGTATTTAATAATTCTAAGCAAATTCCTCATGGCATTTTTAAAAAACCTACCTGTCAAAAAATACTGGGCAGCCATGCTAGTCTTGAACTCATGGCAATCCTCCTGCCTCAGCCTCCTAAGTGCTGGGGTTACAAGTGTGCAACACCACAGCTGCCTTATGCAGTGCTGGGGAATTAAACACAGGGCCTTGTGCTTGCTAGACAAGTGCTCTACTCACTGAGCTATGACCCTGGCCCTAGTCAATTCTTATAGAGCAAAATATTTCTTAAAAATTTAAGTTTATATTAACATGCCTTATTTTTACTTGTAAAACATACCTATTAGTAACCTCACAAGAGTCAGTTCAGACTGCAATTTACTTAGTGGAAATAATTTTTAAAAATACCCCATGTTTTATTTTAATTTTTTGAGATAGGTTCTTGCTAAGTAGCTCAGGCTGGTCCTGAATTCACTATGGAGCCCAGGCCGGCCTTGGACTCAGAGCGATCTTCTTGTCTCAGCCTGAGTCCTAGGATTACAGGCATGCGCTACCACGCACGGTTTATGTGGTGTTGGGGAATTGAACTCAGGTACTCAAGCGCGTTGGGCAAGCCCTTTAACCTCTGAGCTACTCCTCCAGCCTTACCCCATGTTTCTGATGTTTACCTTAGTTCTTTCTTTTCTCATCTGTGTCATACTGGAGATGCTGTACAGTAACCCTGGTAGTCCAGTAGAAAACCCCCAAGAGTCCGGTAACTCAAGTGTTTCCTGTCAGTCACGTGAGCTCAATTATGGCAGAACAGACATTTAGCAGGGAAGCCCCATGGATTTACATTGAAGATAATTTTCTCATCTTCAAAACAGTAAATAAGTCTGTTTTCCACATGCAATTTGCAAAGATAAACTGATTAGGAAATTGTTTCATTTTCTGAGATGTAATAACTGTATACAGATATAGGTATTTTTCAGGTGTGGTGATTCAATTAGATCTTGTGAAAAACTCTTTTAAGAAGATGATAACGTCTTTAAATATGTAAGCCATAGAAAGTTACCATGACAGACAGACATACGCACGTATGAACTTGACTAAGAGAAAAAGCACTGCCTAAGCATGGTGAGGGGACATGAAAACAAAGGCTGTCATCCTTACCTTGTTTTTGAATTCTCCATTGAAAGCAAACTTGTTTTCTGCTTTCCCATCTGGCACCTTATAAAATCTCAACCAACTAAGAGTAGCTTCCAGGTAACCTGGTTTGTACCTCTTGACATCATCAATATCTGTGAGAGAAGAAATAGGTCTTTTGTTAGGAAACAAAATTCATTTCACGTAGTGGTAAGAGAAAGCGGACTAACCCCAAGCAGGCACCCGGTGCAGCCGCCAGCTGCAGAATGGTTGGCACGGTGGGGCTGCTTCCAGAATGTGGACAAATCTTAAAGTTCGATTTGTTTTTTTTCCAAGTCGAGAGATCTTTATTTCTTAACTAATTTTACGTTTCTACAAAAATAAATGTATCTTAAATACATTAATCAAAACTCACCAAAGCATGAGGTGTATTTAAAAATGATTTTCTAAAATCCAAGAAAATGTCAAAAAAATTTAAATGAGGAAATTAAGACAATTGACAAATTCTATTAAACAACAAATTCTATAAGCACAACAAATCTACAGGTTTTTAAACTGAAAATTTAAATAACACTCACTTGCCTACCAGGAAACCCACTAAACTTAATTTTTTATGTTCTTAAAAACTGGACTTTAAAAACAAACAAGAAACAAATCTTATTAAATAACTTCCTGGTCCAAAAGAAATTAAAATTCAGAATATTCAGAAAATAATGATAATGAAATAAATTCAGGAATCTTACAAAAACAAGGTAAACTAAGGAAAACAAGTTTGATGTCAGCACTGAATTGAAATCTCAGTTCTGGTACGCATACATTATGTCATATTGAGAAATAATTGCTTTTTCCAATCTAAAATGGAGAGGGGAATAATCAAGATTGTTGTGATTAACATGATAGTATATAAAATCACCTAAAAAAAGAAAAATCCTTAACACTTAAGAATTAACACTTCAGTCTTCTAAAATCTTGCACATAGATGCAGCCAAAATTAAACTGCACTGTTTTAATGTTTCAAAAATAATATATATTAATGATTTAGGAAAGTATTAAATATCAGTTTCTCCATTTTTCAAATGTACAATGTTACTGAAAAATAATCAATGCAGTTAGGCACTGATATAAAAGAGTATAGACAAACACTAATAACATATTCTCCACCACTGAGTACATGCCCTAAGGAATTGGTAATTAATTTCTGACTTAATGACAGTCACATTTATTTTTACCTCTAATATTACAGTTTGTTCTCACATTATTTTTCATTGTGTTTGAGTTAAATATAAATAATTTTTTAAAACATTAAGAACAGTGAAGGAATATATAGCTACTTAAGAAAGTATATGGAGGGGCTAGAGTAATAACTCAGAGGTTAGAGCACTTGCCTAGCAAGCACCAGATCCTGAGTTCAATTCTCCAACACCACACCATAAATTACAGGTGATGCACACCTGTAATCACAGCACTTGGGAGGCTGAGGCAGAAGGACTGCTGTGAATTTGAGGCTAGCCGGGAATACTTAGTGAATTCAGGACCAGCCTGAACTAACAGAGCAAGACCCTGTCTCAAAAAAAAAAAAGTAGATGAAAACTATTTATTTCAGAAATGAGTTTTTCGCTCAGTTCAAGTATACTAATGAAGTTACCAGCAATTATAGAACATTTTTCACCTTTCTAGAACATTTTGCTTTGGAGATCCGTGACCAAGAAAGGGCAGTGAAGTCCCGTTCTAACACATCCCTTCAGGTTAGCCCACGCAGCAGTTAGCACACAGAAGCAGAAAAGAAGAACAGGATAAGCCATCTATGGAGCAAAACCACAGCACACCACGTGGACCACGATCCCGGGTATTTCAGGGACTCAGGTGCCTAAGCAAGCAGTGTAGACTAAAAGTGTGACTCCCGGCAGTAAGGACAGGACTTGATTCATCGCCCACACTGGAGTGCCTCTGAGACACGTGATACTGAGGATGGGGGGTGGGGGGGAGGACGGACTGGCAGGGGGCCGTGGGACTGGGAAGTAACAGAAATCTTCTGTCTGTGACTAACTGTGACAACTATTCAACTATATACAATTATCAAAATCCCTTCATATGCTTCAAGTGGGGTGAATCTGTATGTAAACATAAGAAATCTCACTAATAAAAAGTAAATGACAGCCTCAGCCCTGAAAGCGCTCAAAATCTAGCTGGACAGACACACGAACAAACAAATCACAAATATGTGAAATCAACGACATTTCACACAATCTAACACAATGATGTGTGAGAAAAAAGAAAAAGGAGGGATAGCTAACCAGCCGTCACTCCCCCACACATAGAAAACCATGTCCCTAAGAGAGGACATTCACATCGCAGCTGCTTCCAGGTGGACAAGGGACACTGCAGAGAGACGAAATGGCGTCTCCACGCCTGAGATGGGCAGGCATGAGAGGTGGGAGAAAACAGGGATATAAACCTCATTTCAAGAACAAATCAATGCTTTCTCCTTTGAAAATAAATGAAAATGAACCTTGTTTTACAACATTTTCAGAATATGCTCAAAATGTTCATTTCTGCTTATCAACACATATGTACAGATTTAGTCAATGATCAAGTCCAAAACATTTTATTGGGCCCTTCTGTCATGTCAGGCACTATACAGAATCGCCCCCTGGGAATGCTAGCAAGCTATACAAATTCACAAGTCTAACTTCACCATTCATTTCTATGAACTGAGAACAACCCAGACTTGACAAACACCAGAAAAAAGAAAACTAAGATGTTGCTTTCATCTGGGTTATTTCCACCAAACTGTAACACAGGATGAGGAAAATGTGGAATTATTGGAGGATTTTCCTAAGGTAACAGTCAATAACATAAATGTAAGAGTCATTTAAAAGAAGAAAAAAGTACCAGGAAATGGCTTCACCTTCACATTTTGTTCAAAGGATGTAAAAACAAAAAGATAAACAAAAACGGAGTTGACACTCGTGCGGGGCTGCACCCAAGGGAGCCGCGCTCGCTCATGGCACTAGCTAGTTCTTCCAGCACTGCCCGGGCTGCGCGTACAGAGCTGAGCGTGCGCACAACTCGCCTCTTCCAAGCACAATCTGTGGGGCAAGACCATGCGTTTGTCATGTCTGCTTTCATCTGTTCACAAGAGGCAGCAGTCCCATTCTCTAACATCCACTGCGTGCTCTGCCCGACAAGCAGCGGTCCCACCTCTGAGCACTGATTTTCTTAACAGCTGTGCTTACTCAGGACCGTGATAGGCTTTCAAGTTTTCCAGATTGTTCTGCATGTCTGTGTTTAATTCACACAAGCCACTGACCCACATCCCTAGATTAAGCCTTGGCCTTCCCTCCTCCATTCTCCTTTCCCACAAATACCACTCCTACCAACTCAAAAACCTGTAGTAAAAATACATACTTACCTCATAAAAAAGTGATGGAAAACTGACCCATTTTAAAATAGGTGTTACCAAACAAAGCAATTCTACACACGGGTATACAGGTATTTACTAGAAAACCATCTTTGAGAAGGACTGGTAGATTTTTCCAAAACATAAATATTCATTATTAATTTTTAAGAAATTTTATGTGACCAATAAAATGAAAACTATGTAGGTACAGAGAAGAAATTCAAATATTTTTCTAATCTATTTTTGATGTAAAACATATAATAAAGTGTCTAAAAGCACAGGCTTTGGGTCAGACAACTTCTAGATCCATCATTTCACATCTGCTCTAAAGCACTTTTAAAAATGTGAGAATGTTCCCAAGGAACGTAGCTCATGGACCTTGAAACTATGGTTCTATAATGTGTACGTGCACAGAAATATTACAGTGAATTCCGTTAATTTATGTAATTAAAATGTGCTAAGAATAACAGCAAAACAACTGTGTTTCTTTTAGTGCTAATTTGGAAAATGATGTAGGTCTCTCTACTTAGAGGAAGACAAGCTAAAATGGGTTAAAAATATTCACTGGAGGGCTGGAAGAATGGCTCAGCGGTTAAAGCACTTGCCTTGCAAGTGCTAAGTCAAGTGCTATGTTCCTGAGCTCAATTCCCCAGCACCACATAAGCTGGGCGTGGTGGCACATGCCTTAAGTCCCAGCACTCAGGAGGCTGAGGCAGGAGGACTGCCCAGAGTCCAAGCCCAGCATGGGTTCCATAGTGAGTTCAGGACCAGCCTGGGCTACAGAGTGAGACTCTGTCTCAAAAAAAAAAAAAAAAAAAAATACTGGAACAAGAACTCAGTACCATGACAATTCACCTGCCATTTTGGGGACAAAGCGCCAGGGCTCTAGGAAGTTGTATAACTTTTCCAAGGCCAGATAACAAGCAAAGGGGAGGATTTTAGAATTTAGGTCTCCATATTCTTTATTACATCATAGGAATATGATTGAAACCTAAAACAACTCGAAGAGGTCAAGGGTCAGAAAAGAGGCAACAGACTCCTAGTAATTTAGCTCTTAATTATAGTGCATTTAACTCAATTTGTCCTGTTACCTGCCTGTCCCCTCCTCTACCCAATCTCTACACACCCACACCTCAGGTACACCTATTAGTGAAATCAAAGGGAGAAGAGATCAAAGGGGCTATGTTTTTTACCAAACCTCTAATTATCATTATCTTACTGATGCCTAAATTATTTAAGAGAAAAGAGCACTCCCGGAGAGCAACCAACAGGGTAGCCTACCTGGTGTTCTCTGGAAGGGGAACTGGAGGTGGCAGGAAAGGGCCTGCGCCCTGGGGCAGAATGGATGTGAGGGGCTGACTTAGCAGAGACCATCTCAGCATGTATATTCCTGTCCCAGCAGCAATGAGAGAAATTACATACTTTTATTTGACTTTTCAAGTTTTGTAAAGGTATGCTGAAGTTCTACTTATATAAGACACATTAAAAACTCAGGCAACTTTAGGACAAGTGTGATACCGGCCTTTGAAAAAGTCCTGACCATCTAATTAAAAATAATTCCCTTATGCCCCATGTAACTTACTCCTCCAGAATGCACCTATACTTGCATAAATGTTCTCATTTCAAGTTTTGTTTTTCTCTTTTACACCTTAAAACCGTACAATCATACCACTAGAAACTGCGGGACAACAGAAAAAAACTTTCATTCATTTAAAGACTGAACAATAACAAAATCTTCCATGGTCTGCAGGTCGAAATAGCATCTAGGCTTAGGTCACACCCTTGCACCCTCCTCTCACCGCACAGGAAGGGTGTAGGCCTCACTGGTAATCCTGAGGAGGATCAAACGCGTGGCTGGTGGACTTGCAAAGTTCTGCCTTATGAAGGTGATTCATTTAACCAGGAGAAAAATAATACAAGTGCCAGCATTTCACAGTTCTTTAAACGCTCCAAGCAAGGCTTATTTCACAACTAAGCACCATTCTCTCCAGCGGCCAAGGTAGGCTCCAGTATCCCCAGGCACCCTGCCAGTCTGAGCAGCCCCTTGAGGCCACTGAAGTACCACTAGGAGCTTCGGGACCTGGATGGAATCTAATCACATGGCATTAAAACTCCCAGTGTTCTTTCCACATCACAGGCAGAGTCTGCCAAGCGACGACTCTCTCCAGAAGCACATGGAATTTGGTTTCTAATGTTATTCAGGTTTTTCAAATATTTGAACAGGGGCGGTTTCAGAAGGCAAAATTTGAAGATGTAAAACAGGAATGTTAAAATCAGAGAAATAGAGCCAGAAAGAAGTTTTTCACTAACTGAGGCATGTTCATGTTCTCTGGTGAAATGGCAAGTTACAGCTTGGTCATGTCAAAGTTAAACACTATAAATACTGAAACAAAACAACCTACCAAAGTCTGTAATATGCTCATTAAAATCAAAATAAAACAACTTGAAAACTTTTCAGGAGAATCATAACTTAAATGTGTTTACATTAATACAGCATTTATATTAATAGTGTGCATACACACATACACATATAAAAGAGCACATTGTCTACAAACTAAAACAGCTCTCTTTATTTCCAAAAAGGACCATATCAAATAATAAGGGTTTTTTTTTTTTGGTAAAGTAGATATTATGAGAACAGACTTCATTTTCAAATGTCTAAATGATAATGAAATTAAAAATCTGTTCATTACTATAGCACATACATGCTCAGCCTGCTTAGAAAACTACAGAAATTTTCAAAACACCCAGACAGATTTCTTCCAATTTTAATCTTCCTTATCTGTGTAGTAAAAATGCCAGAAACTATAGAAAAATCACATCTAAGCTGTCAAAACATTACTAACCCTCACATAAAGTAATTTATATTATAGGTTATAACATTATTTATATTATTAAAGTAAAAGGTGACTCTCCCCACAAAAGAAAGTCATCTCCGATATGTATGGTCTCAGAGAATCAACCTTCATGAAAACATTTTACAAAATGTGCACCAACCGACAATGACAAAGGGAAGAAGACAGACAGACAGAACCTTCCATATAGTAGAAGTAAACCTGGCGCGGTGGCACAGGCTTGTACTCCCAGCATTCTGGGAGGCTGAGGCAGGAGGATCATGAGTTTGAGCCCAGCTGGAATAGCTTAGTGATTTAACAAAATCCTGTTTCAAAAATAAGCAAACAAAAAAAATAAAGAGGCTGGGGTGAAGCTTAGTGCAAGGGTTCTGGGTTCAATTTCCAGTATGACAACAACAACAACAATCAAAAATAAAAAAAATATATAAAATAAAAAAGGGAAAAAAGAGAAGAGAAAAGAAAGAAAGGTAAAAGTAATGTAGGAGGGCAAGAAACCCCACGGTGGCTACATGACAGGCTCAGAGAACAACCTGGCCCAAACTGATCATTTGCTATACGGTATGGTAAATTACATGAATAGTGTTTACATAACAACACTGCAAATGCCACTTAGTTTTTAATTTTCAGAATCAACCAAGAAATAAAATATGAGGACAACGTCTTCCTTCCAGGCTAGAAATGGACCCTGAGCCCTGTAATGCTAGGCAAGGACTCTATCACTGAGCTAAGTCCTCAGCCAAACATTATACATTTTGACACTGTAGCACTAACAGTATAGTTGAGAAGCTGGGTCATAAGGGGCAGGAGAAAAACAGAAATTGTAATGCCCGAGGTTCCATATCAGGGTGCCAGGAGTTAGTGTTTTATGCGAATGAAGCAATAAATACAGCTTGAAGTATAATACATAATATCTAAAGTTATTAGGATAATACAGGAAGAAACTTGGTAACACAACTGAGAAACATTTTTAAGAAGTATTGTGGTTTGGCTCCAGAATGTCCTCCAAAAGTCTCACGTATTTGAATGTTATAGATTCTCTATGGAACCATGTGGTGTTGGAAGACTGGGGCCTAGTCTAGAGGGTGGATTACAGGCATGTAAACTGGATTAACGGCGTGTAAATTAGGATTAAGGATGAGTAGTGGGGGTTTACCACACCTTCCATACTTGGATCCAGGAGGCGCTAATCACTGGGAGGAGACCTGGAAGGATATATCAGCTGCTTCCTGCCTTCCGTGTATTACTAGTCTCAACTAGTCTCAATTTGCCTGCTTGTGTGTGATGTCATGAGAAGCTGCCTCCACCTCTGCCTCTGCCATGTGCTTCCATTGCTGCCAGCCACCCCTCAATGGACTGTGACCTTCTGAAACTGTGAGCTAAAATAAACCTTTCCTCCCCTAAATTTGTGGATATTAGATATTGAGTCACAGCAACGGAAAAGTAACTGAGAAAAGAAGTTAAATTACTTGTCTTTCAAAGTAGCAAGATGAGTCAATAAAACAAATACATAAATTAAGAAGCACAGATACAAACACAGGATGGACCCAATCACATGAAATTAACTAATATTTGGAGAAAAATATATTAGAAGTGGAGTAAAGGCAGGAAGAAGAAAAAAGGAAGTGGGTAAGAGATGGAAGGGAACCCACAGAATAACTAAAGACTAAACCACAGTAGGTGGTTGTTTATATTCCATGGGAAGAGAAAAACACATGAAACGTAAGAATTTAACTTTCAAATATATAAACTGAGTACCTCTCAAGTGATTAGAATTCCAGTGATGCACTTTTATTTTTTCAGTGTTTGGGACTGAGCCCTGGGCTGGATAAGGGCTCTACCACTACTGAGCTACACACCCTGCTCTTATTTACTTTCGCCTTCTAGATAACTCCAGGCTTACCATGAAACTTCTCAGCTTCAGGATCATTGGCATTGATAGCAATTAATTTCCAGTCTGTTTCATCTTCATCAATAAGGGCCAAAATCCCAAGTATCTTCACCTGAATCACATCTCCACAAGAAAGAACCTTTAAAGAGAAAAGAAATTGACCACTTGTGAGGTTTGGAGTTTATCTGTACATAATAAAAATCATATGAAAGATTAAGAGCAGTACAAACTAAAATTTCATACTTTCAATAATAAATACAATGTAAAAAGTTCATAAAATCTCCCTTGCAGTGTCCCTGTAGAACTAAGTCTATCAAAACTTTCAGTTTCAACCATGATGGAATTACTGATAAAAAAAAAGTATCCTTTTGAAAAACTGGACAAAATGTATATAAAATGACTTTTTAGATACTAAGTTACAGGAAGTACAGGATTAAAACAGAGTGAAGAAATAAAAGGAAGAGAGAGTCCTACAATTGTCTTGGGATTGTGCTCAACTCACTTCCCAGAACTCCACACAGGGAAAAGGAACCCAGTAAGAGTCAGGGCTTTCAACAGCAAACAATAAAAAATAGGGAGACATGGAAAACATTAAAGAATAGCATCTTTAAGAGCTGAAAAAAGTACACTATCCAGTAATGGAAGACTCCTTCGGACAGACTTAAGAACAAAGCAGATGGAGTAAAACAACCAATGAGTGGGTACAAAGGCAGGAGAGTAGAAACTTTCTAAACCAAAGCCCAGGGACAGAGGCTAAGAAGAAACTGACCTTAACTTCATAGGTAACAGAAACCTCAGAATGGAAAAGATAAAGGAAAAAATTTGAAGAAATAATGTCCAAAAATTCTTCAACATTTGTGAAAAGTATAAACCTGCAGACTGGGAAAGCATACAAAACAAACACAAAGAAAACTACCTTAAGGCACGTGATAATCAAATAGCTGAAAACCTGTCGGATAGAATAATTAAAGGTGGGGAGGTTATAGATAAAGGTACAAAAATAAGAACAGCTGATTTTAGAAGCAATGGAAGTCATAAAGCAATGAAATGAAATCTTTAAGGAAAAAACACCAATCTAGAGCATGTGTGGCCAAAGACTTCACACAGGTACAGAGGGCACCTTGAGGTGATGAGATGCTCCAAATCTGGATTGGAACAGGCGGAGATTGTGTGTACAATTTTTGTCTAAAGCCACTGACCTTCAATACTGTAATGTCAAGTATGCCTGAAAAAAATTAGCACTTTATTGATAGTTATACTGAAAGGGCTAAGATTTCCTATACATGAAAAACGACTAGAAATTTTTTAGAAATCATGGAAAATTCAAATTGAAAATGGGAAAAAACTATGAAAGACATTTCACAAAAGAAAAAGAAAACATCCTTCTATAGTATCCAAAGCGCCCAAATTCACACTTAATATAATCACCGGGAGATTTAAGTGAATCTTTTTGCTTGATGCTCCCCACATTCTCACATAGCGGGCGGCGGTCTGACACTGGGGTCCTTGTCTCTGCATTTTTGCTTTCTCTTTTCTGAAGGGACTTTGTCAGCTCTAAACTTACTAAAGGGATTATTTCGTTGTTCTTCTCTCTAGAGGAATGAGAAATTAAATACGCGGCATGCTGAAGTGTGACCTAAAAGCATTGTCCTATTACGAAGGAAATTTACAGATGACGGAATCAAAGGCGAGCATGAGGCAGAGTAAGTGGCTTGGAGAGGAGAGACAGAAAGCCAGCCTGTTCCGGGCAACACTCCACTCCTGTCACCTCGGCTCCCTGGAAGAACTTCAAACTTTCCCGAATGTAGCTTATTCTTTTATGTGTACCTGCAACGTCTCACATGATTAACTGGTTGATGGATTTTTATTTTGTGGTGCTGGATATCAAGCCCAGAGACTGCACAATGAGCAACATTACCAGCTCATTTTTTAATGTTTGATTCTGAGACAGGGTCTCACTAAGTTGCCCACACTGGGCTTGAATTTGCAATCTTCCCGCTTGAGCCTCCTGTAGTGCTGGGATTACAGGCCACTGCACCCATCCATGCAATGATATTTAAATGAAAAAGTTTAGAAAAAGTCATTTTACTAATTACAAACATTTAATTTATAAATCAAATGAAGCCAGCTGTGGTGGTGCAAGTCCACAGTCCTAGCTACTTGGGCATCAGAGAAGGGAGGACCACTTGAGCCCAGGGGCTCAACACCAGCTTGCACAATAGATGGGACCCTGACTCAATAAACAAAAAAATTCTAAAAATAGAAATAAAATCGCAACACATACATTTAAAAAACATGGCACCAAGAGACAGTTTATATAGTTGTAGCTTGATGCTCAAATGTAAGAATAGAAGTTATTTATACACTGAAATACGAATAAATAACCTACTAGGCCTAGAAACTCATACTAAACAAAAACTTAACCTTTATTACATTACATAACATTGGTTTGGCTTCTACTTGATGTGGGGAGAAGTGGGAAAAGGTCCAAGAGTCCTGTTTCTGTGTTTTTCTGCCAGGACCTCACTATGTAGCCCAGGATATCTCAAATTCACCAACCTCCTGCTTCAGCCTCCTGAATGCTGGAATGACAGTGTGTGCCACCATGCCCAGCTCCTGAGGATCCTTTTCAACTCACAGTATCTTTGTTTTTAAAAACTGCATTTATCAATCATGAGCAAAAAGTAAAACATATTAAAATAGAAGCTTAAGAAGGCAGAAAACAGCAATCAAAGAAGTGTTGAAGAGATAAGCACAAAGTGTTCCATAAAATGCTTGCAGATTTTAGGAGAAATCTTTAAAATATGAGAGACTGAAGGCCATGTACCATGTGCTTAAGAAAGTTACTCTAGTGACTCAGGTTGCCTATACCTACACTGTTTTTGTACCATTTTATTTCTAAAAGTTCCACTGGCTCTAGCACTTCAGTGTGAGCATGGAACCTGGGACATGTTTCAGAACAAACTTCTGCATGATTCGAAATGCAGACTCACGTTTAGAAAGTATACAAAAAAGTGATTTATGTATCCTGGAATTATTTATTTTGAGGTAAACTTAAGTCATTTTTTTGTGGTACTGGGGATTGAAAGCAGGACTTTTGTAGCCATTTTTTCATTCACTTATTTGGAGACGGGTCTTACTAAATCAGAGTTGCCCAGGCTGTGCTTGAACATGCACCCTCTTGCCTCGGCCTCCCAATCTCCTGGGAATATAGGCATGTGCCATCACTCCCACACAAGAGCACCAAACAGGGGAGCTGTCACCCTATTTTAGACACGAGGACACTGGGACCCATGAGAGTTACAGGATTTTTGCCTGAGATCACAAGGCTAGCTAATGGAGGAGCATGGACTCCACACCAGATCCGAACTAAAGCTGATGCTCATTTCAATGGCTGGTGAGTGATGGGTCACGAAGCAGTGGGAAATACCTGAGGTGACGCGTGCGCTCATTGTCTTGATTTTAGAAATGGGCATACTAACTTGAGGAAGCCAAAATAGGCAAATCTAGGACATGTTAAGTTTAGTGGTGGCCATGGGCTGGCGGGAGAATGGAGAGAGGCTGCTAGAACATCATTCTGAATGTCTTACATACCAGTGAATTTCATGTACATTTCAAGATTATTGCACATATTGTGAGTTTTACACAATTAAAAATTTATCTGGGGACTGGAGGAATGACACAGCAGTTAAAGCACTTGCCCTGCTACTGCAAGGCCCTGAGTTCAATTCCCCAGCATCATATACGCCGGGTGTGGTGGCATGAGCCTGTACTACTAGCACTCAGAAGGCTGAGGCAGGAGGACTGCTGTGAGTCCAAGGCCAGCCTGGGCCGCACAGTGAGTTCAGGAACAGCCAAGGCTAGAGGGTGAGACATTATCTCAAAAAAAAAAAAAATTATCTGAACATTTTTACTAAACATTTATGGTCAGTTTTAAAATTATCTGTAACAATGGCGCCACTCATATACATAGGGTATAGTCAACAGTGAGTTATAACGAAGTAGCTGTCATACAGTAAGCCCCAGCCCACAAGCCCTGCTACCATTAAATAATGCTTCCTTTTGATCCAACACTTACTTCGGATTTCTTTTGAAATTGAAATTTAATTACACACTACTTGATATATAACTGCAAACTTGATCAGACGTTCACTTTCTGAAAATATGCCGGAGGAAAACACAAATGCCTTTGAAAGCAAAAGAATGCAGACTTTCTGCAGAAATATTTGTTGAAATGTACCTCATTTAAATATCTGATTTAATCAAATTACCCTAATAACAGTAGATTCTAAAAACCTGAGGACTGTATCACCCCAAGCAGTAAGGCCTGAGATAATATGGTCACTAAGCTGTGAGCTTTTGAGGACACAGACAGGATGGCTACGAAGACACACAGTGACGTTCGCAGGGATCAGCATCGGAAGCACAGCAGCGCCGAGGCTCCAGAACCAGGTGCTGGGGCTTACCTCTCGTTCTGCCAAGTACAAGCTACATGAGTTAACTTCCCTGGAACAAAATTTGTTACATAAAAGTGGGTAATAAAAATACCTGATGCATAGGACAGCAGTGAGGAATAAGTAAGGTGATCTACACAGAGCTCCTCACAGAATAGTTTATAGATTAGTACTTTCTGTACCTTAGAAGAATGAAGAATAAGGCATCAGATCTTTAAGTGACATTTTACATATTATTTCTACAGTAATCTCATTCTGTAAGTGGGCATGCTAATGACAGTGTTTAGCACCTGTAAAGAAACACCAAACCCCAAATGTCTTAAGCTGCTTCTCTAGGTCTCAGCAGAAAAAGAAGCCAGCTGGTCCCTCTCCAACACTATGCTCATGAGAGCCCGGAAAGCTTCCTGACCCCAGGTGCTCCTTCTCGTGCTGGAGGAGGGCAGTGAGACACGTGCAGGCTTAGACATGGGTTCTCGTGAACTGATACCGGCACCGATGCACGGAGGCCACGTTTGATCAGCTCAGCTGCTCTTTTTACATCCCTCCAGGAGTTACTGGCTAAAGCCACCTCTGTGAAGGAAACACAGCCAGCCATACTGCTCACTAAGTGACATTATGAACAAAGGATTCCCTTTACAGTTTGGGCCTCGACTGAGAAGCTGCCTCCCAGTTCCTGTCCCCCAGCCACACCCCACCAGGCTTCTTTTTCACAAACTATTCCGGGTCCCTATCCTCAATGCTGGGCTGTGCTTTCTTAAAAGTCTAGACTGTCAAGTCCAAAAGGAAGAAAGGACAGGTATTTATGAAGATAAAGGTGATGTCTATAGCTCTGAGTGTACAGTATCTCAAAGCCAGAGCCCTCACAGGTGCTCAGGGGAATGCTAACTCCTTCAGGATGATTCAGAGCAGGACAAGGGTGCTTAGTGGTTGGGTTCTCACTTTAAAGATGGCATCTGGTGAAAAGGAACAGAGGGGACAAGGAACTGGGACACTCAGAGGAACCACAGGAACTAGGCAAAGCTTCAGGAGGCCATGGTACACGGGGCCAAAAGATCTGTTGAGCTCCTTTATAAAACATAAAAATTTAAATCTAAAGTTATCATGTAATTACCCATGGAGAGTAACCTGCTTCACTGGTTAACTCACTGGTACACAGACGACGGCTCTCAGAGGTGGTTTTGCCTTCCAAGAGACACATTTGGTTACTGTAACTGGGGAGAGAGGGAGGGGACCAGGGATGGCCCCAGGACAGTCCTCTCTAACAGAGAACTGTCCACCCACGACATCAACAGTGGCAAAGCTGGTGGCAGGGGTACCTTTCAGAATTCCTGGGGATCATATATTACTTTTAAAAAAGCACATTCTATGTTAATTATTTTGTTCATAAAATTTTGAATTTCCAAACAGAAGAGATGAAATTTTTAACATTACAAGTTTCTTAAGGGATTATATATTATTCATTTAGTGTCTAACAAAAGAGTAAACATTGAATAGCAGCATAAGCTTGTTACATTGATTCGTGTAGGTTTCATAATAATTTTACCATTTGCTCCTAAACATCATTTTGGTAGGTTTGAGCAAACCAAAGAAGTCTGGGGGCTGAGTTTTCTTTTCCAGTTCTTCAAGGTGTTAGGGCAAAGCATTTGTTTGTTTGACATGAAACTATCCCCTTTTGTGGCTTATGAAATCAAAACATGTCTTATTCAATGAAACTTGACCGTCTGCAGGGCATGCTTCCTACTTGCCTCACAGTTCATAAACAATGTTCACATCTCAAGTTTTTCAGGCCATTATCAACTCCAGCTTTCTTGTCCCTTTGCCTTTCAGCAACGTGGTCTAGAAGGGTCTTTCCACCATGCTGCTCTTTACAACTGACATGAGCACTCTTTTTGCAGCCAGACACAAAAGAAAGTATACCTTTAACAAAGGCTTATTCTTTGGCTCGTGTTTATATACTTACTCCTTATATATTAGTAAATATAGCCACCAATCTCATTCACTAAAGAAATAAACCAATCTGGCTGTAAGAGGAAATCTACTTTCGTATTTCTACTATCTGTCCATCTAAGCTTCCATAGAAATAAAGGTATGTAGCAGATTTTTGTTAAAAGTTCTGTGGGAAACACAAAACTAATTGTGTCTGACAAGTCAACTGAGATTCTGAAACAAGAGCATACGTGAACTTCAAATGGTTTAGGGGGCATCAGACTTAACTTCCCTAGCTACTGTGGGCACTTTCAAAAGTCAGAGTTTTTAAGTCATGATAGACTAAGTTGAATTCTTCCTCCACCATTCTAAGGGGATGATGGAGGTCCTATCACCTATTTCCCGTGAGGTTGACAAAAAGGCAAGGACAAAAGATGAATGTACTTGAGCCTACGAGGTCTTCTACAGATGCCATTCTCTCTCTCTCTGGTCTCTATATAAACTTATCAGGGCTCACTCACTGAAGACCAACTTGCAGGAGCTTAGAACGTGAGGAATTAGAGACAGGATCTAGAACAAAAAAGCTCTATGTTGATTCAAAATCTGAATGAGGCAAACTTCAGCTGGGCCCAATCAGCACAAGAAAACAATGAAAAGCAAAATCACTTAAAGCCTATTCCGCTGTAAACTAGGTTTCCATCATTGTATACAATATCATGATGAGCTGAGAGGCCTCAAACAGTGTAAAATTTATTTTCTCACAGTTCCCATGAGTCAGAAGTCCAGGCACTGCTGGCTGGAGTCTTGGCTCAAGGCCTCACAAAGCCAAAAATCATGGAAGAATCCATTTAAATTAGATTCCTTGCAGCTGGAAGACCAAGGTCTGTGTTTACTTAGGAAACATCAAACGGAAACAGCTCTCCAAAAGCAGAAGTCCACTGCTTTCCCTCTCAAGTACCGTCCCTCCCTTCTCCATCTTCAAGCCAGCAACGGGTACTGAGATTTTTCACAAGAGCCTTTCGCTTCTGCCACCAACCAGAGAAAATAGTCATTCCTCAGGGTTCATGTAATTACCCTGAGCTACATGAAAAACCCAGCATAACCCAGGACAGCCACTCCACCCCAGAGTACACTCGCCAGAAGTCATCAAGGGACTATCTCACCACATACACAGTCGCCAGGGATTTGGCAGGCATCTTTTGGGCACCTATGACACTCAGTTATCCCAAAAGGAATAAAAAGGGAAAACAATATTCAGAAAACATCTTTAACTGCAGCAACTCTGAAGAAAAAATAAACTGGAGAAAAATGCCCAACAAACTCAAAATATTCATATATTTATTCAAAGAGGAGAAAACTGGGAAAGATATACACAGTGTAACTTACTGGGATAGAGGATTGTGACATTAGGTTTGTCCTTGCTTTTATTTTCATTAATGCAATTAGAACTTTCCTGCATAGTAAGTACTACTGAAAAGGAGAAGAAACTAAAATATTCACATTTGGGTCAAAGGTGAAAACATTTCATTAAGGGTGAAAATAAGAAATTTATTCCTATAAAAGAAAAAATATGCATCTTAGTGATTTTTTCTGCTCAAATAGGAGCCCACAAAATCATAAGTTCTAAAACAAACTTGCAATATTTTACTTATAGAAACTGTAGTGTCTCAGAGTTCATTCTCTTTTATATGACATCTAATAATTTCATTGTTCTATGACATCTTCCCTGCTCTTGACCCATAAGTCCTTTCTCCTATACCTTATCAAATTTTGGTCTGTTAAATCTAAAATATATTCATTTTACCACTTGTAACTAATAGTATAGCCAAACAAAACAGAGCAAGTACTCAACATATATTTTAAGTAATTTTGTACTACATACCTATTATATACCAAGACACACACACACACACACATATTTGAAATGTTAAAATATGCTTTCAGTAGTAATTATATCACCTTGAGAATCACTAAAATTTAAGATCTTCAATTTTATTCTGCATATTCAGTTACTATTACATAGTTTTAAAAATTCAATCTGGCTCATGAGAGTATACTCTCAAACCAGACAATATTTATGGAATAGGCAAAGGAACAGGAACTTGAAAAAGAAACCAAGAAACAGCCAAGACGATGAAGAAAACAGAAGATACTATGATAAAATTGAAGTCACATAAAGAAGTGACTTTGCATCTAGACAGAAGAGTACAACTGCTACAACAGATTCAAGTTAAACAAAGTCTATACAACAGGCTTGCTGGCTTGACTTGGCTGGGAACAAGGTGTCAGGGACCTTGGAGAGCAGTTCCATTCTAAGGATGGTGGAGGCGGTAGGGGAAAACAGTGTGGCACCGGGCTGACAAGTACAAGGGCCACGGCAGTGAGGTAGGTGAGGGTGAGGGTGAGGCTCAACACTCTTCTGCGCGTGTATAAAAGAGAAGAGAGGAAATGTAAAAAGAACCCAACCGTGAAAGAGAAGTTGCTAATATTGGAAAGACAAAGGACAGGAAAAAAGCTTCACTTAGAAGGCAGGAAGGATACAGCTCAGGTGAGGGAGGGAAGAAACTGCTCGCAGGTACTGGACAGAGAGGGAAGAAAGGGAGTTCATGTCTGCTGGAGTCCATGGGTCACACACAGGAAAGGCTAGACGCTGCTGGGAGCGAGAACCAAGCAGGGAGAGCTGAGAGTCTGCAGAGGCTGCGCAACGGCAGCCAGAAACGCAGTACACGATGGGAGAACTGGCCAAAGACATACACAGCCAAGGAGCAGCACCAATCCCTGGCACTGCGGCTTTTGTCTTTCCCCAGTAGGACTTGACAATCTGGATGCAGGTACAAAAAAGACAAAAAAGAAAAACCATAAATAAAATAAAAGAGCAGATGGCTTCCATCAGTCCTGAAGTTCCTGCCTCACTAATGCCAAGGAAGCCTGGATTGGCAAACTTCCTAATAAAGGTCAGATGGCAAACATCTTAGGCTTTGAGCACACTGGGATCTCTGCTATGATGCATGCACCCTGCTGTTGCGGTCCACACGAATGGGCCCCTCCAGCTTATTTACTAAATCAGCCAGTGGGCTGAGCCGTACTCACTGTAGTTTACCGACCCCTGGCTTACGAGAGTGGGGTAACGCTAACAAGACACTGAACATCAGAGGAATCAGAAGTCTCAAACTTTCAAGAGCTGAAAAACTTGAGGCTAAAATGAAATTTTATGGCATGACTAAAGTAAAACACATGCTAGAATTCCGCATGCTACAGAACAGACCTTTGAGCCTATTTCACAAACATCAATAGGATCATTATCTCCACAGCAGTTGGTGTTCTTATCTTTTTCGTGAGGATCTTCCCAAGTCTAAAAAAAAAAGTCAGAAATGTAGGTTAATACTCATATAATACTTCTTAATCTTTCCACATGATCATGAAGTTTTACAGATAGCCATAATCCAAAGGGAAAATTCTCAGAAGTTATACAGGCTGCAGGCCAACACATCAGCGCATCCCTGAGCATCACAACAATGAAACCAGATTACAGTGTTTCCTCCCTTCTGCCTGTGTAAGCACATCTGAAAGTGGGTGGTTTTTCCAGACATACTTGTCTTCCACGTCTAGCCACTGACTGAACTCACACTCTCAGAGTCTGGATGTCCCGGCGGCTCTGCCCCTGTTCCTGGGTTTCTGCTGCCTATACCAGCAGCTTCTGTCTCTCACTGCTTCCTCCAACATGTGACAGCAGGGAACTCTAGCTTTTCTGTGTTTGAAAATAAGCTTCCTACTCTTAAATGCCTTCTACCAGTAGAAACAGTTCTCTCCCCATAAACTAAAGAACAAGACATTATATTGCAATACATCTTAATCTTTTGACACAATCATAAAATTTTATATCTAGTTTGCTCAATTCATTCCATTAAAAAAGGATCTCTACTTTTGTCATTAAATTTCAAGATGTTGATAAAAAATACACAAAGATGTCAGTTCCTCAGTTCCCTGGTAAGATTATACACAGCTGCCTACAAATATATGTTTTATTTTTATAAACAAATAGTGTACTAGAAATTTGCTATCAGGTTTAAATATCTCCTAGGCACAATCCCATTCCAAAAGTTTCATGATTCCACAATTCTGAACAGAATTATAAGTTTCCTAAGATTGTTTGCCTTGAACTTACAATATAAGGGATGCAAAGATGTGTCACTTCAAGGTCCAGTTTATCACTATTAGCTTGTATTTCATATTATCCAAGTTTAACATCTCTAATTTCACATAGATAACTCAAAATGTATGCTTATTTATAGCTAAACCCTAGATGGTCTCTGAGAGTTTCTTTCTCTTTCTAATTATGCCATGCTCAGGAATAAACTGATCCAGCTCTTTTTTTTAAGGTTCATGATTTTATTAGCCCTAAAACTCATACTACTAATAAAATATAAGAAGAAATAATCATACTTGTTAACCTTACATACTAGGTATAGGTGATATGCACAGAATTATACATTTACTCTGTGAGGAATAGGCCATTATTAACCCCATTTCATAAGCACAATTTAAACTTGCCCATGGTCTTAGTTTTCAAATGGCAGAGATGGAATTAGAGTTCATCTTGTGAATAATTCTGCATGCTGTCCAAATTCTGGTAACAACAGCAAATGTTTTACTCTCAGAATCTCCTAAGCCCACGCTCCATGGAGGTCCATTCTCTTATTCTTCCCACTGCTGCTGCTTTTCTTCCTGTCCCCTGTCACCAGGAACCCACTCGTCTACTGCACTGCTTGCTGAGTCCCTACTCTGGGCCAGGAGCACACATGAACAGGATGCAGCCAATACCTGGACATGGTCACGCCAATAAGCAGGGCGTTCTTTGTGACTGATACCATAATACGCTGGGACACCAGCACAGGATCAAGGAATAACTGAAGTCAGACAATATCCAAGAGATTCCTCTTCCCTAGTGAAAAATATTCCCCCAGTAAACCCCAGAAAAAGCAAATGTGATGAGCGAGAAGTCACAATGGCTTACAGAAACCCAACTAAATTCTAGACCTACCTGAGCTATGAACTCAAGCTACCTTGACTACTACATCCAGACTTCAGGGTCTTCAGCAGTAAGACTAAAGGCTCCACATGGCAATCTTTAGATACATCCAATCTCTAAAACTTTAAGATTGTCAGTTCTCACTTATAATCCACATGAACCCTACCCCAAGAATATGAAGCACAGACACATAAGCTCATTAGTCCATCGAAACCAGTGTTAATTTCAGGGAAGTCCTTCCTGAGACTGAGACAAAAACTGTGTTTCTGTGCCTTGTACTCAAATGTTTTGGTAGATGCTTCCGTTTGTTGCTTGGTTGGCATGCATTCCTCTCAAAACTCCACTTTCAATATTGCCTATTGATTTTGTTCCCATTGCTGAAGAAGAATACAAGTGCAAATTCTTGCTAGACAATGATGTTAATATTAAAGCCATTTCTTAATGATTTTCTGTATTGGCAGTAATATCAGATTGGTAATTATTTCTACTTATGTCTTTAACATTGTACACCTACAGGCTTTAATTTTTATTATAAAAAGAGATATATCTTAAATGACCTCAATTTTAACTTGAAAATACAGTGTAATTTCAATAGGATGGGAAATTCTAATTTATAACTTTGAGAGCATGCCCTCTTGTGGAATTTTAGGTGTATAACTACCCAGAGAAACTAGGGGAGTGTAGTTAGGTGAGAGGAAAAAATATCAAGAGGAGGTTTGAAATTTTAGTATTTGCTCCCACAAGTGAGAAGAAATTCACATATAGAATTTAGAAATAACCTCTACAAGTAATTAAGAAAGGAAAGACCAGGCAAAATGAGCTGAAGACATCAACAGATAATTCAGAAATGGAAACACTAATGACTTACACATTTATAAGAAAAGTACTGATTAGAGAAACACAACACCACACTGAAAAACTATTTGGAAAATTTAAAAAAAACATGTGAGAAGCCCAAACACCAGTTGGGATGTAGTACACCAGGAGCCATCTGTCACCACTAGCAGTGTAAACCACTACCGCTTATAGTGTAAACAATTTGAAAATATTAATAATTAGTAAAGCTGGCACATAACACAATTTGATTCATGAGTAAGCATATGTCTATATATAGAGAAAAATTTTAGCAGCGACTCAAGCAAGGAATAGTGAAAAGCTACATGCAACTTATCAACAGGAAAATGCAACAGTTGTCGTGTTGTATAAATTACGACCAGAATGAAAAGGAACAAGCCAGAATATACAGGTTCTGGATCTAGACTAAAACAAATCTTACCATCTTCATGCAAGTGTTTAAAGTCTTTCTTTTAATCTATGAATATTAATCAATATGCCCGTAATGACCACAGGTGCTGAGAATTCATTTCTGTGTAGCCAGTCGAAGGAGTAAGAGAGCCACTCAACCGCTCCTGCACATTCCTAGCTTCAAACTGAAGCCAGTCCTTACAAGACCCCTTCCCATGAGCCGGGAACACCACTGGCAGCAGGGCCATCCCTCAGTTAATACTACTGGGAGCTCACTATTCACTAACACTCAGCTTTGATCACCTCTTTCGTTGCTCACAGTAGCCTTGCAGGGTCAGACGGCACAGTTAGATGCGGACACGGGGGCCCAGAGACCTGACTGCTTATAGCAGGCTCTAAAGCTAATAAATACTACATAATATTTAGGGTGAATGAACCAATTTATAACGAAGCTCAAAGTAATAAACACATCTATATTATTATAACTGAAGAAATCTGGCATTTAAGGTGACTTAGTCCTTTGATTTTATGCAGACAAATACCCTATACTTCAATTCAGTGAGACACACACGGAATGGATTGTGATAGGTGGGGAATGTGATTATTTCCAGGATACACTAAAACTGTGGGTGGTACAATGTGGGAGAAGGTACTAAGGTCCAGAATCCGGACAACTAGAAGCCTGAAACACTGATGGCACAGTGATAAGCAACACACTGCGTGGAGAGACTCCCACTACACAGAATTCTGCCTCAGTCCTTCCAAGCATCTGGCCTCGGTAACTGTTCTCAACAAATTTCCTGCTGTTACAACTCACAAGGGAACAGCAAAATCCAATACCGTGTATATTTAGGAAATAAATGCACGCAAAGTTCATTCACTAATTTATTCATATCACAAATATTTATTGATCACTTCTTGATGGGAGGCAGCAGTTGGGTATCTCCATCAAAGAAATTGACGGCACACCTATTCTGATAAAGTCTGCATTCCAGCAAACTAGAAGAAGCCGGCAACAAGCACGATAAATAAGTTATACTGCAGGTTATGATTTGGTTGGTGTTATGGAAGGGGGGAAAATAAATGCATGGGAATAGGGACAAGACTTCAGGGACCACAGTCAAAAGTTTTACGTGAATTCTGTCAGACATCACGAAGAAGGTGACTGGGGACAGAGCTTAGGGAGGTGAGCTAAGTGGATTCGTGGCAGAACACGTCCCACGGCTCTCTGCACAGCAGCAGTGAGTGAGCAAAAGCAGGCAGGAAGGAAGGAGGAGAGCCGGAGATGAGTGGGACCGTGGGCTGGCTTCCACTCCTCTAAACAATCCAGCAAAAGACACGAGGTATAATACCCTTCCTCACAAGGAATTTGAATGATTTCAACTTTAAAAAAAGCATTTAGTTTAAGCTGGGCCTGGTGGCACAGACCTCAAATCCCAGGACTCTGGGAAGCTGAGGCAGGAAGATGTAAGTTTTGACCAAGTCTGAGTGCCCTTACAAGACCCTGTCTCAAAATTTAAAAACAAAAGGGACAGAGCTCAGTGCCAAAGCCCTGGGTTCAGTTCCCCACACCACACCCACCCACACCCACACACACACCCCCACACGCTACCTGACAGGCAATCTATAGAACATGTGTACGTGCACACATAAACATACAATGCAAGATCAGTTTGAGTTTGGGTTACACAGATAATAAGAGACTTGTGGCTTAAAATGCAGGTCCACTTCCTCTCTGCTTCCACTTGGCCACGCAGGGCACACTTCCACCTCAGACCCTTTTGGACCGTTATTCCCTGCTCGGTTGCTCTCCCTCTAAATATCCACACCACTTGCTCCCTCTTTCCTTCTGGTCTTCATTCCAGTAATAACCCCCAACTAGCCTTCCCCCTGTCTCAGCTATAGCCGACCCAGTGCACCTCCAGGGACACTCTGTTTTAGTCACCCCACACACCCACCACCATCTGATATTTTACTCATTTAATTCGGTCTGCTATCTGTCACTCAGCCCAGAGTTCAAGTTCCATAAGAATTTCTGTCCCTTTCGTACTGCTTTTCCTCTTGGATTCAGAACAGAAACAGTGCTTGGCAAATACCAAGCACTTGATAAATGCTTATTGAGGGACTAGAGGATCAGCACAGAAGTTAGAGAACTTGCCTAGCAAGCAGAAAGTCCTGGGTTCATTCCCCAGCACCACATAAGCTGGGCATGGTAGTATACACTTGTAATCCCAGCACTGGCTGGAGGCTGAGACAGGAGGGCTGCCATCTGTTCAAGGCCAGTCTAAGCTACAAAGTGAGTTCAAGACCAGCTTGGACTACAGAGTGAGACTCTGTCTCTACAAAAATAAATAAATAAAAAATAAAAATAAAAAAGTTTATTGAATAAAGGAGCATTCTGGAGATTAGAAATACTAGTGGAATCACAGAAATACATGGTGAAATAACAGTGAGAAGAGAGGAACATTGAGGAAGGAGCTGTAGGCAGAGGCCAGGTCACGCAGAGCCAGGAGCATGTTACCATTTGGTTTTCTCATATTTTGAATGTAACCTCGGCGTATCAGGAGACCACAGAAGCCTCGTACAGGAAAAGTGCTATCAGAGTTTTGTTTTTAGATGTTAAACAGAGCAACAAAATTTATTATAGGTTCAAAATTATAAGCAGTGAACTGAGAGATAACTAGCTGGCTGGCTGGCTGGTACTACAAGGCAACTACCATACCTACAGATCAAGCTCCTGTGGGAGGTCTCCTGCAGTGCAAACATGCCAGGAGGGCAGCCAGGTGGCAGGGACCTAAACAGAGACTGGAAGGGCTTCCCTGGTTTTCACCTCTCCCCTCTCCACTAGTAGGTCAGATTATTATTTCCTTCCACAATAAAATGACGGTTAGTGAGTGAGCAGCATACATTTGGTAGCACACTGCGTCCACTGACTCAGTCACCCCAGTCGGGCTGAGAGTATCTGGAAAGAGAAGAATCAGATGCTACCTCACCTACTAGCACACTGCTAATGGTGACTGATGAGCGCATGCCACACACCGGCCACGCGCTGTCCTAACGCTGGGAACTCAGGTCGCCTCAGGAGGCACTTTGTGCTTACAGATGTAGAAAGTGAGAGACAAAGCACCTTGCCCGAGCCCACACTGGCAGGGAGGGGCAACACCACACTCTCAGCCTTAGGTTACACCATCCTACACCTGTATCTCACCTATCTGTACAACTAAGACCTACTACACCGCCTAGCACACACCCTCAATAAGGAAATGAACAAGTCCAAGAACGTCAGCCCAGATAACTGTGCGGCTCCACTGGCTGCATTATGCCTGTCCGCACCTCAGCGGCTCCTTCAGCCGCCCTCTGCCACATGTTCTCCCCTGAGGATCCCCTCTCACGGGCGGGCTCCTGAGGAATCAGAACACCACCGCGGTTTCAGACCTTCTCCTGGGCAGCAGCATGGGAGCGCTCCTGCCACCAAGGGTGACCGTGTGGGTGGTCAGCCTGCAGCAGAGGCAGCGGCGGGACACTTGACGCACAATCTCTCTTTTCTCCAGCTGGTCGGGTTCTCCCGCCCCTCCCCTTTTCTCAGATGTTTCCCCAACGGCATCTTTGAATTTCATGTAAAATATGAGAATCAATAAAAATTAAAAAACAAATCTCTGGACAGATGGATGACCTCATGGATTTTAAAAACATAAAGGCAAATGATGTCGTCAAAACTTAGATTTTGGATCCAATCCGACATACTGACTTTTGCTTCCTAAATAACCTGGAAGAGTTGCTACTTTGTGGGAGGGAACATGACTGGGAAATAAAAGGGGAAAGAAGGGAATAAAAACGAACAGTGAGCAAAAGTCCCCCATACGAATGCCACCTGACCATTGGGAAGCGCTGTTTTCCTTACTTTTACTGCTTTCCACTTAAAGGTTATAAACTCATGACAGTGAATAATGCAAGTTACCTAATCCAATTCACAAGGCATGCTGAAAAAAGTTAATTACTTAACAGATCCACCCATTAGAGCTTTGAAAAAGAAAAATCACAGTATCATGTATGAGTATAAAAACATAATTAAAGGAACAACCACAGACAAAGCTTTGCTTCAGTGAATTTTCACTGACACTTTAAAAAGCCAAACCCAGGAAAAAAAAAAAAAAGTGCTCAAAACGCCAAATGTGAATGTTCTATCTGCCTGACTCCGAGAAATTGAGTGTAGACATATATACGGCTTGAAACAAAATTTATTGACACAATAAAACTCCACATTAAAAAATTTAAAATTTACAAATCTCTCAAACTGACATGTCCTCAGAACCAATTTAAATTCAAGTAGTTCACAGGATTTACAAGGTAATTTTTTCGGAAGACAGGAAAGTTTTACCATTACAGCAAAAATGTTACCTGAGGGAGGGCTCCGTAATTCCATATATAACCCTTGTGAGGGAAGATATTTGGCACGTAGCGAAGCTGGTCGCCCTTTACGTCTTGTTTAATGGGGTTCAAGGGCTCCTCAGTGGCAATCTAAGCAGATCACAGGGGGTGAAAAGCGGGGTGGAAAATGATTAATTTTATGTCCACATGGTACTTTTTAAACCTGCCATGTTCTGACTAAATATTCACATTGCAGCTAAATGATCAAAAGTGCTTTAAAATAAATGAAGCCAGTTCTTATTACTAATTTATAGTACTGTGTAAGAAAAACTATCTGGAAAGGAAACATTCCATTATACATTTAGGCACTGTATTACTTATGTACCCCATTATTTCTACCAAAAATAATAAAATTGAAACAGCAAGAAGATATGATGAATCAACTTGCTTTTTGTTACTCATCTTCAGACCTTTATTTTTTTTTTTGAGACAAGGTTGGTTCTGAACTCACTGTATAGCCCAGGCTGACCTTGGACTCAGGACAATCTGGCTGCCTCAGGCTCCCGAGTGCTGGGATTAGAGGCATGCGCCACCATACCCAGCTTATATGGTACTGGGGAAAAGACTGGAGTACTTAGTGGTTAGGCAAGTACTTTAACTGCTGAGCTATTCCTCCAGCCCCATCTTTAGCCTTTTATTACCAACAATCTTAGATAATAAAGTCAAAAGATGTTCACGTACATCAGTGGTGAAATACAGAAAGCCTTTTCTGTAAGATCTGAGACAAGGTAAAGGGGGTCACTTTCGCCACTTCTGTTCAACTGGTACTGGTAATCCTGGCCACAGCAATTAGGCAAGAGAAAGGAATAAAATGAATCTAACCAAAAAGGGAAGGAGGAAGTGAAATTGTTACTAGTTGCTGATACTACAATCACTTATGTAAAACTACAAAGGCTCTACACAAGCACACACAAAAACTGTTAGAACTAGTCGATGAATACAGTAAAGCTGCAGCATACAAAATCAACATATAAAAATCAGCAGCAATTCTACACACTAACAACAAACTACACAAACAAGAAATTAAGAAAATAATTTCACTTATAGTAGTAACAAAATAACTCTAAAATACTAGAAATAACCTTTTCCAAGGAACAGAAAGATCTCCTGTATTTCAAAAACTATAAAACACTAATGAAATAAGTTAAAGATATGAACAAGTGTAAAAATAGCTTAAATGAAGAAATACTGCTTATAGTAAATAGAACTTCAAAGACCCTTGGCTTCTTACCTAACTGAGGTGCTAAGTACCAAGAATGACAAAAAAATTCTAACTAAAGACCAAAAGAAGAAGCAAGTGTCTTCACCACCTCCTATCACACTGTTAACAAAGATACTATAGGACTTGGTAAAATTACCTGTAGCCTATTAGACATAAATTCTGAAAAAACAACACACCTATTGGCCAATGCCTACTGAAATACTTAAAATAATATTTGCCATCACATCACAAGTTGGATAAGGCTAGCTAACTAAATATCTCAGGGCTACCAAGTAAATCTCACCCAGAAACATAAGGGATCTTATTCAAACAAAGGAAGAACAATAAAACTGGGGGAGGAGGGAAAGATGTTCTTGATATGATTCTGGTTTTATGGAAAACCTTAAAAACTTTAAAATATTTTTAGACAAAGCTAACTAAGTGGAAACCAACAGATGTTGTTAGTGTTCAGAAATCAAGTTAGGAAACTACTTTTATTCCAGGCAGCGGAAAATTAAGTCTTCAGAAATTAAAATCACCATCAGTCTCAAATAAACATTTCTATGTATGAAGTAAACCACATCTCAGAATCTTTTTGAGTAAGCCTTGAGAATATTTGCCATCTTGTCAAAGAAAGAACTGACAAAGAAAAATAAGCACTACAAACTAGGCAAGCAAAGTTGAAGAACACTCTTTAAGGTGTATACAAAAGCTTTGAGTATTTTTCTTTTCAAAACTGAAGGGCATAAGAATATTTCTAATTGTTTTCATTATTAAGAAATCCATCAATCATCTTGCCAAATAATTAGAAGCAGTGTTTTCATATCATTATTAAGTTAGCATTTCAATTTTACACTAGAAGAGTATGCACATACCTCCATTTTAGCATTGGACCACCGAGGCACTTCCACAACCATATTAAACAAATTCTGCAATTAAAAATAAGAGACAGAGTAAGAGAACATAACACTTGTGTCTCTTATTTCTTCGCTTGAGATTAGAGAGTAAAAATCAACCCAGTCTTTATAAGGATACTTTAGATTTTTGCCCCATGAAAAAATATTTAACATTTGCACCACACATAATTTTTTCTAAAGATTAAAGAAGCTGCCTAAAACACTTCAGAATTTAAGTCCCCATGTCATGTGAGCCCCACGGCACAGCATCAGTGGCTACCACATGTCTGGAAGTACATATGGGGTGTGCTGACATAACCGTACTGGAGTCAGGAAAGGTATCTATGATTTTGGACAACTGTTCTCTCATAGAGCATTCAGTCCCAGTTTTCCATTCTGGGGGCTGAAGCACAAACACCTCTGTCCACTCAATACAAGATGGACAAGAAGATTTGTCATAAAATGCAAAGAAATGTGAAATATTTTGAAAATTTAAAAAAGAATGTTTACATCCAAGTTGCGATCATAATGTAAAATTAAGGGCTCAGTTTAGATTCACAAAGAGTTGGATGCGCCTTTCTAAACTGGGCTGGCACAGCTATGGATTTCAGATTCCCCAAAATTATACACGGGCCATAGCTCCTTTATCTTCAATCGGAGCTTTGTAAGGCAAGCATACCCCAAAGGAGACTCCAGCTCAACAGTGAGGATAAACAAATTCCCAGCGTGCGCTGCAGAGAGAAGGTCTCAGGCTAAGCGTGATTTGCACACCATTTTGGTGTCAGTGAGAAACCAGCGGTCACGGAGAAGCGAAGCTGAAAACAGCAAGTCTACATGAAGCCCTGCACCAGCGCAGGCTGCAAACTGGTACCAGCTCACTTAGCAAGGTGACAGGAATGTTTCTATCTGCTGAATCTAACAATCAAAAAACAACTGGTACGAGAATTCAGTGGTGTGAATTTCAAACCACTCACTCTGATTTTCCTTTTTTAAACAGTATCAGTGCACAACAGAAGTAAACCAAACTATTAGCCTTTCTCCATCAATCCTTTGAGAATTAAATACACTTAATTCTCAACCATGCCACGTCACACAAAAATCACCTGGTGAGCTTTAATGAGAAAGGAAGGAAGGAGACAGAGTGAAAGAGAGAAGAGAAAGGAAAGAAAAAAGAAAGGAGAAAGGAAAAGGAAAAGAACAGAAAGGAAAGGAAAGGAAAAGAAAGGAAAGAAGGAAGAAAGAAATAAAGAAAGAACGATTCCAAGAGCACTAGCATCCACCCATCTGAGTTGACTGGTCTGGAGAGGATCCAGGACACTGATTATTTCTGAAAGTTCTCCCAGCAGGTTTAATGTGCAGCCCTTTGGCTCTGAGGCTGCTAAACACTATCTGGGAAGTTTCTTAGGGAAATATGAATGCTGTGAATTCAAAGAATGCCATTTGCTCAACTCAATGTAAACACACATTGAGCCACGAAACTAAGGCGGGTTAACATTAAGTTTTTCTAGGTAAGACTAAATGCTACACATGGCAAACTGACCGAATCTCAACCAGTGCTGCGACCCGGCACCAGGCACTGTGCCTTGGCGGGCAACCGTCCGTGCAGCGCGTTTCCTTTCATGAGCTGCTCCCTCACTCTCCCCCTGCACCTGTTTAAATACGTCCAAAGAAGCTGTTAAAAAGAAAAACGGAAGCAAATGGCAGATGTTTCCATAATGTATTCATTCCAGAAAGCCTGGCTATACAGAACAAATGTGCGGGCGAGAATCCTCGAAGATGACAGCACGGACCCTGGGGCGACAATCACCTCACACAATGGCACCTAGCAAACCCACCGGAAGGGATGTGAATCAGGCCTCAAGGACAACAGATGAGGACCGGGTCTGCATCTTAGGCCGGCAAGCCACTCTCCCTCACCAACTGCTCCTGATCAGTTGTGGCTTAAGGCTTTTCTCCTTTCCGACTAAAATGTATTTGCCTTGCAATTTTTCAAAGGCAAGGTTAGCCTGGCTTCCCTAAGATTAGTGTTAATTATAAACCAACAATGGACTTCCATAATTTATTTAAAATATCAAAAAGACAAAAGGAGGCACAAATCAAGTCAGAAAGTTAGGTAGGTGTGAGGGACAATAGGTTCTTTTGTTAGCCCTTCCCTTTCTCTTTTTTCTTTTATTCTTGTTGCACAAAAATAAAACACCAGGAAAAAATTTTGAAACAGCAACCATAAAGTTGTATGTATTTGGGTCAAAAAAAAATTTTTCCCTTCCTCTTCAGTGCTTCAACTATGAAAAATCACATAGTATGACTGCATTATCAGAATTAAACTTAACATGACGGCCTGGAGTCACAAAGGACTTGTCTGTCCCACTGAAACAAGTTTTCGAGTATGACACAAAGCCCCTAAGAACTATGAAACCCTGAGGCCCTGCCTCACGTCTGGGGCAGTGGCCCTTATGGCTAGGAAAAAAAGCCCCAGGCACACTCGCTCAGCTGGTAGCCACCGAGCAGAAAATCTGGCAGACAAGACACAGGGCCAGGAATCTGAATTTTTAACATGCACTTCATGTGATTCTAGACCAGACATTTCAAGGACTATTTGGCAAATGCAGATTTATTAAAACATTGGAAAGTAACCGGCAAAACTCATGGGAGTTGTACAGTTCTCCCACAGCTGTATGTGGAACTGAATTCAGAGGCTGTAGCCAAAAGCTTCAGTTAGCATGGAGAACAGATAGGGACAAAACTAAGAATAGGGAAATTCCCAGGAGAGGTATGACTGGATCAAGGGGATATTTATTTTTAGCCATCTGAGGGAGTTCCACAGTTGTTGTCTCAGGTCACATTCCCACCAGCAGTGTAAGAGGGCTCCTTCTTGTCCATCGCCTTGCCAGCACTGATGGCTGCTTGAGCTCTTGATATACATCATTTCTCTGGGATCAGATGGTATCTTAGTGATGTTTTGATTTGCATTTCTCTAATGGCTAAGGATGTTGAATACCTCTGCATGTATTTAATGGCCATTTGAACTTCCTCATAGGGAACTGCCTATTCATTCCCAGTGCCCATTTTTTAAAGCATCATATTAACAGAGATACATGTATACCCAGCACAACTAACAATAGCTAGAATGTGGAAGACACCCAAGTATCCATTAACAGACCAATGGATACATAAATTGTGGTATAAATGCATGACGAAAACTACTCGTCTATAGAGACAGATAGATTGGAGGCTTCTGCAGGTAAATGGATGCCAGCTTGAGACCATCATGCTCAGTGAAGTGAGTCAGATGCAGAAGGTTAAGTACCGATTACACTCATTTTACAGAACTAAATTGGGGGGAATAGAGGGAACTAATGGGGACGGGGATGTGGGAGGGTCAAAGAGAGTGGAAGGATTTCTAATTTTGATGAGATATATATGTGCACAAAACACTCAAAATCAATGAAAAACTAAATGTATTGCATACATACATATCAATAAAGGGGGGGGGGGTGGTGGTGAACTAAGACTAAGAAAGTTAAATGAGCCACCAGGGAAAGCTGCCTGGAACCTGCAGGACAGACGGGCACCCAGAACAAGGGGTGGCGAGACGAGTAATCAAATGTTCTGGTCCGAAGTGAGTGGCTATAAAAGGTGTGACAGTGAAGTAATCAAATGAGATATTGGCAATATATTTTAGCATATAGGTGGTATATATTTCTACTCCCAAAAAGCTCCTGCTCCATGACTCTGAAGTGGACTCTCAAACTATCTTCACTGTTAAAATTTTATTTTCATTGATTGATTAATTAATTGATTGATCTTTCCATATTGTAGATCCAGCCTAGGGCCTTTGTACTGAGATATATCCTCAGTTCATTTTAAAAATTTCATATTTTCAAACAGGGTCTCACTAACTCAGGAAGGTACCCAGGCTGGGCTTGAACTTGTGATCCACCCATTCAACCTCTCAGAGAGCTGGGATTACAGGCCTGTGCCAGGCAATTTTCACAAAGTACATTTACCAGGGGTGTCCAAAATGTGCAATGCCATTTTTTTGCCCTTGATTTAATGTTATAAAAATTTTTTTCAGAAAAATTTAGAATCTATACATAGTGCCCTAACTCTATCATATGTTTTTTTCTGTGTACCGAGATAATTTCCTTTTGCTCAAAAAACAAGAGCCCAAAAAAACGGTGCGCTGGAGGTTGGACACGGTATAGACCATTTGATAAGGCTACTGAAGTATTTTGATTGCCTCAAGGATTCCACTTAAAAAGTGAACTGGCAAAAAAAGGACCTAAAATAGCCAAATTTAGAGTCAGAGAGCAGCAAAGAGGTTACCAGGAGCTGGGAAGGCAGAGAAGGAGCTGCGGGAGAGGGAAAGTTGCTGTTTGATGACTGTAGAGTTTCAGTTTTGAAAATAAGAAGTTCTGGGGATGGATGAAGGTGACCCCTGAACAAGAAGTGTGAGAACTCAATGCCACTCACTTGTACACCTTAAAAAAAAGGATAAAATTTCACGTTATGAATATTTTATCACAGTAAAAAAAAGATTAAATGGTGATGCTAGTTCTGAAAGAGACGCTAGAAAACAAAACATCAGATGCAAAAGAAAGTCTCACCAGGGAAAACATTCAAAAGCACTTTAGAAATGCAAACTATTACCAAGACCTTTAACAGACAGTATAAAAAGGGCTCCCCAAAATAAAAAACTTTTAGATATACCTCATATTCATCACTCCGTGCTTTCTTTGTAGGAATGCCATTTTCCTATAAAATAAAAAGATGGCAGTTGTGATTGTAATGTATCACAAAAGCATATTGATGTGCTGCACAGCCACACAAACGTGCTGCTGTATACACGTTCTCTCCCGGAGGTTGTCGAAGTCTGACTCAACAGAAAACCTACCAAATGCCCAGTCAGTTTCCCCTTGGTATTAGTATCCCCACTGAACAGAGCATCAAAGTGTTTTATAAAATAAATGATAAAATCTTTTTCAAGCATATTTTCCAAGTTTCTATAAAATAAGCAAAGGCTCTGTTCAGTCTTTAAGGAAAGACTGGCAGTTTCCAGTGATTACTCTTAAAATAGTCATTTCATTATTGAAATGAAACTCCAGGGAGCTTGACTATCAAACCATGCAAGTACTTGGCTGCTCCTCCTGCCTATGAATTCTACCAAGGTGTGATTGCCACGGCTCCACTAAGCATTTTTAAATTAAACCAGGCGATGTGGTGGGGTAGGAAAAGTACACCACTCACAAATGCTCACCCAGCATACATAACATTTACACACCAAAATGCTTACTGATGAAGGAAACAAAATAAGCAAAATAAATTATTCCAAATTGGCCATGAAATGATTTCTTTTCCTAACATCTACCCCCTAAGTATAAGGTGCAAACATTACAGTCATTATTGGCTGAAAACCAGGGAAACCTACTCTATAGCCACAGCGAGTACCAATTTCCATGTCCCCAGAATAGAGGCATGTCCTGTTATAATGGGTCTTAACCTATCTTCAATTTTGTCTAATCTCAAATCTCACATTCCCCAAAAGCACCCTCCTTAGACAAAGGGTTATTCACCTGACATGTTTTTCTTTCTTTCTTCTTTCCCCTTCCTGACTTCTTTCCTTTCTCCTTCCTTCCTTCTTTTTTTCAGTACTATTGCTTGACCCCAGAACCTTTATACTGAACTACATCTCTGACCCCACCTCTTTTTGAGACAGGGTCTTGCTGAGTCACTACACTGCTGAGGCTGGGGACCCCAGGGGTGCATCACCATGCTTGTCTACCACATGTCTTAAAAATACAGCTTAATTACTGTGATTACTATGAAGCACGCAGATTTTGTTATGATATACCCCAACAAGACCACCCACGAGTAATTCTTTCTCTATCTGTGTTTCCCTTTAAAGTGCCTAACACTATCTGATTGACTCGCTTTATGGTGTGTCTTTTCCAGCTGAGCATGAACTAGATCTATTCACTATCTTCATCACCCCTGCACACCCAGTTCCTAGAGGCCTGTCTAGCTTATAACAAGCATGAAATTATTATCTATTGGATGAATAAATTAGTAGAAAACATACGTATGCATATATTAGCCAATGCACACACACATACACACTCTCTCTCTCTCTCTCTCTCTCTCTCTCTCCTCTCAAGGAGCAACACACAGCAACACTGAGTTATTTCTGCCCTCTCCCTCTCTTTCTAGATTATATGACCCCTAGTCCTTCCCTAGTCCTTGAGTAGCAAGCTGGAGGCACAACATAGTGAGGGAGACAAGCTCTGGGGGTTAAGCCCCTAAACTAAATCACACCTTCACAACAGTCTAGATCTGTGACCTGGAGGAGACATGCGACCTCAGGGGTGAGACAATGCATGTGAGGCCCTGGTAACAGGGATCCCAAGGCTGACTAAGCCCCACAAGCACCCAATAAATCCTCACTGGCACTCCCCCAAGGGCCACTATCACCTACAACTTGATCCTCAGTCCAGGGTTCTCTTCCTTCTTTTGTTCACATTCTTTATGCCCTTCCAGTTGTCCACAGACTCCTAACAAACATATAATGGTTATTTATCAAATAAATAAAATGAATGAGTTCTAAGAGATTATTATTCAAGCACTCTCATGTTTACCACAGCCTTATTTTCTAGCACTTGTTTCACAAGGGAGTAAAGGAGTGTGAAGTCTATGGTGGGAGGTGTCAGCTCTAAATGGGCTCTGACCAGCTGTGTGAGGCTAGAAAAGTCAATAAAATGCCTTCCGTGTCAGTGGCCTTGGAGATAGTCACTGTCATTTACAGGGATTAAGCGAGGTGCTCAGAGTAGCTACTAACAGAAATAATCCACAAATGTTAAACAATTTTATTAGTAAAAATAAGCTCACTCTTAATTTTCCAAATGATTATCATTTCATCTTTACATTACCAAATTCTAAACAAAGCTCGGACCACAGCTTTACTAAAACCCCTTTCCCTAAGTCCTCCTGGAAGAATCCTACCCTTATACTAAATTCCTTAAAGAGGTTTATAACCCCATCAAAATTCCACAGTTTCTCCTCTGGACTTTTAACCACATTGTTTCCTTTTTGGATGCTTCCAAAAAAGCATTTTATGTCTATTATTATTGGAAATTTATTATTTTATGGCTATTATTATTAGGAATAGCCCCTAAACAAGCGAAAACAATACCTTTTCAGACTTGACCTTCAGAGGAATATCATGAAATGGGGAAATGTAGTGACCAGCAACATTCTCTGCAAAGGACAGAATAAAAGGCAGAATTAAAGCAATGGATGCATTATTCTTTTTAGCAAACATATTCTTATCTACTTTTAAGTTTATCCACTTTTTTTTTTCCTGAATTTAACTTCTAAAACTTGTACCTGAGAACATGGAGAAATCCATACCAGCCAAACCACTAGGTTGCTAAAATAATTTATCCATTCTTGTGGCTTAAAACACTCAAAGCATAAAATGCCTAAACAGCTTAGAACCTAAAAGTAACTTGTTTCTACTCAAAATGATAAACTAATATTTCAGTAAGCTTAAAACAAAAACTTCATTAACAGAAACTATCTTATCTTAAAAGCTGTGTACTAAAACGTTTATTTAAAATAATTTAAAAGCATATATTATTTAAATAAATGCAATGACTTATATGCACGTTGACTGGAATGTATCTGTTTCCAAAGGCTGGACGGACTTCTATGGCCATATAAATTTTGTGACTCATAATTTCCTGAGTCAAGGTTTCACCTATGTTCTACTATTTCTTTGGCAAAATTTTCAACTTTAGACTTTAAAAATATTGTAACAAAATGACAAAAGGACTGGCTAACATCTCAACAGCAATGTGCACACCCAACACCCAAATCTTGTTTCAAATATCATCCTCCGATAAGGGAAATTAAGGCCCTTGGGAGAGTAAGCCTACATGATGGGGTAGTAATCGTGGGGTTAAAAAAATACACAAAATGAATGTGGAACACCTTGTCAGGTCAGAAACCAAAGGGCTGATAGAGTAGCTCAGAGGTAGTATTTGCTTGTGAGTTCAAGGGCCTGGGTTCAATCTCCAGCACTGCAAATAAAATAAAATTAAACTAAGTTAAAGAAATCCTGAGAGCCAAGCACAGAAGTATAGGCCTTGTCCTCCCAGGTACTCAGGATGCTGAGGCAGGATTGCCGGAGCAGGGCAACAGAGTGAGACTTTAATCTTAAAACAAAAACCAAATAACAAAGGGTCAACCAAGTATTTGAAAGACAAATGGTGGCATATGAGCCAAACTGAATGAGCTTTCAAAAGTCATGGAGAAGACATGCTTAGCAATAAGATAAAGAGTGAATTACTGAACCAAAACCTGTAAGTAGAAAAAAAAAATTTAAGAATGTATACTGACACAAATAAATGACTGAGTAAATAATTAAATGAGGGAGAAGAAACAGATCAAAGCCTAACCAATTGCAAAAGATTAGAGGAGACTATCTGATCAATGATGTGGTATCCTGAACTAGATCCTGGAATGATAAAACTGTTTCAATGGAAAACAAGAGGCGTCAGAGGAAAACTTGAAGCTGGGCTAAGACCAGGTACCAAGGGCAGCTTCTTAGGTATGACAAATGTACAAGGGTGAGGAAAGATGTAGTGAGCGGGAACCAGGTGAGGGGTATACTGGACTCCTGAACCATCTTTACAACTTTCCAAGTCTAAAGTTCTTCCAAAATAAAAAGTTAACAGCAGCCATAACAATAAAAACACATAGCTCTGCTTTCAGGCCAATGAAAACAGACGTGTATAACCTGACGACAAACTCCGCCTCACCAAAGGTTTACTCGTCCCTCCCACGCCACGTGCACCTGGCAACTATCCACGTCACTTGGCAAAGTAGCTTGTATTATCCTTAGCTGGCGTTCAATAAATATTTGCTCAGCAAATACTACTAAATATTACTCCCCACTATTTCTTTACTTTTAATTTTCTAAACTGTGAATTTTTCTTTTCCCATCTTGGCACCAAGGTGATTCCTGCAGGACACGCACACTAAGTAGAGACGGATTTGGGAAAGGAGGCACAAATAACCAAGTGAATAAAACTCTTACATCGATCTACACTACTTTCTAATCAGTTAAAAGGAGGCATCAAACAAGCAAACAAAAGGTTCCCCTTGAGTGCTCTACATCAGATTTCAAACTACCTGTTTGATTTTCAAAGTTATCCATGAGCAATTCAGAAATAAAACAATTTTTTGCATGACCACTGTGAATGGCCTGTGCTTGCTGATTCAGATATTATATGCTATCTGGATCATAAAAATAGTACTCACAAATGAGCAAAGAGTAAAGAAACTAAGAATAAAAACAACTACTTCTGAAATAAAAATATAGCCTTAGATCTCAGATATGCTTTAACTAGTAATGAACTACAGATTTACACAGCAACAAGAAATACAGAAGCTAAGATACTGACTTTTAGTTACTGAGCTTCATGAAGTCAATTTTCTCAATGGTTTGTTCTGTTAAGGAACACACGGGGACAAAGTGTTTTGTATGTAAAAAGTAACACACTAGATCCTGAGATCTTTAAGTCGGAAAAAGACTCATGCCCATTGCTGAGACAAAGCTCATACTACAGGGCCATCAAGACCTCACCTGGTAAGAGGTCTGGTTCACACAAGGATTCCTCTCAGGAGACTGCGGGGGCTGGTCCTTTCCCTTAGCACCCACCAGGAGGGAGGACTCACTAAGTTTCCTAGTGTCATGCTGTGGGTATGAGATTGCCTCTGCTTATACAGCATCAGGACTCTCTAAAGGCGAGCCCCCGACCCTCTCTAAAATGCAAGGGATAATCTGTGTTGCACATGCAAGTCACAGGGACACACGGTGCATGCAGCAGGAAACCCACACCCTTTCCCGAAGATGGCAGAGCTGAAGGGCACACAAGACAGCCCCCTTCAAAGGGCCAGAGTCGATCAGCGCTGCGACTTTCAGTATATGAGGCTCAGACTTGTGTCTTTACAGTTGAAAACAAGCTAATATTGCCAATTTACTTTTTAATATATTCAGTTTGTTGTTAGATCAAAGTTATGCACTTTCATGGTCAAAAAGAAAGTCCCTACCTCTCTCCAATACAGATCCACTTCTGGGAGCAGCTTATTTTCACCTCTGCAATTCACTGTACTATCTGTCAGTTACCTTCACCCCTAGACAATATACTATTTTATATGTACTAAGTTCAGAAATGATTTATCCATTCCAACACTGAGAAGTAAGAATTTAGTTCCGTTGGTCCCAGCTGTTGGCCTTGAATGCCTAGTTGGTTAATATAACACTTCAACTCCCTGTTCCAACCGAGTCCCTGGCCGCCACTCATCTGCCTTGCACCTGCCTCTTCTGTGTCTCCCTTGGCATTTTCACCTTGTGCACTTTGTTTCTTCACCTCTACGCTCACTGAATGTTCCACAGTCACACTAAGTTTTCTAGGCTCCTTCTACTGGCATATTTTAAGATTTCCTAGACTCAAGAAAACCTAGCACTCCTGTTAAGACGCAGTTCCAAGAAAGACCTGGATATTCAGTTTTAACAAGAACCCCAAGTAATTCTTACATTCAAGCAACTGTGAAAGTCACTGTCTACATGTCGACGTTTGGCAAGCAGGAGGCCATAATTACATTTCCTTTCTTTCTCAGCTTCTACTTTTGTGTTTCTAATCACCCTTCCAGCATTATCTGTCATAATCACATCTATCTACACATTCTTCCAGTATCATCACACCCGGAACCCTCTTTACCCAGAACCTCCACCTTCCTGCTGCAACCTCACTGGACAGTCTCCAGCACCCTAGGGTGTTTCTTTGCTGTGGAGCTGACGCAGCAGCCATGCAGCAGGCCGACTCGGGCTCTGGAGCGCACTCTGCTGTGTGGACTCACCCACCCGTGTTGCAGGAGCACATCCCTAAGGTGGGTTCTGGAAGAACAACCGCTTGGGAGGCAAATTTCTCAAGTTCGTTAGATATCTAAAATTTACTGACCTGTGGCCTGCTTTTTTTTTTTTTTTGCCTTTGTTTTCTTTCTTTAAATGTTAAAGTAAAAAACAGGCTTTAATATTTACATCTGTAATTAACTATATTATATACCACATATTTTTATATGTGATTCAAGACAATTCTTCTTCATTCAAAAAATAAAAACAGTGGGCTACAGATTGGACACAAGTGGCTCAGTTCCCACCTCACACTGGTGGCTGGTTGGGTCAGTCATTTCAGGGGAAAAATTATTTTCTTTCAATAAAACTTCCCTGGGGCCAATAGTCAGGGAGCAGTTTTGTTCGCATCCCTTTGCAGGACTGGTCCTCCCTCCTCCCGTCCCGCCCTTCCGGCCTCCTTCTGGAGGCCCCCTGAGCTCTGCTTCCTGACACCGCACAGTGGTGTGACCAGAGCTAGAACACTCGGGTCTGTCTGTCCTTAGTGCTCTCTTATTATCGCTTTGCTAATTTCCTCTCTACTTCACCCGCTCTTTCTTAATCGATGTGACATTAGTCATAACACTGAACATCCTGCAATCTCCACGTATCCTCATTTCTTCTCTTTTTTCCTCTTCCTGAAACTAGGACTTTCTGGTAGACTTCTTCATCTCTTTTTCCCAACTTATCTGTATTTGTTTAGTTTCTAGGACTGTAACAAATTGCCAAAGCTTTGCTTGCCTTAGAACAATAGAACACAATTCAGCTCACAACAGTTTTACTTTGTTTTTTTAAATTTTTTTGACAATTTAATTTTTATGCCCAAGAGCTCTTGACACTTCCTCTTCACAGCCTCCTCTTCCTTTCTGCAGTCCTTTTAGTACAATTTAAAATCTTGGATGACAGCCATTGTCTTTACAAGATTCAAGTTCTCTTTTTTCTTTTTATTCCGGTGCTGGGGATCAAACCTAAGTCCTCCTATATGTTAAGTTTTCCTTTCTGCGTTTCTTATTAAATTGACAATTTTCCTTAATTTAATTCATTTAATAAATATTTCCTGAACACATATACAGTAAGTATTTACTGAACACTATGCTATGTGACAGGAATCCAAATTCTAATTTCCTGCTCTTACGTAACTTAAAATCAAGAGTCAAGAGTGCGGGAGCAGATGCGATGAACATGTACAAACGACAGCAGGTGTGATGATAAGCACCTACAAACAAAGCATGCAAAGACAGGACAATGTGGCTGGGCCGGTGGTGGCGAACTGTAACTCCAGCATTCTGGGAGAATGAGGCAGGAAGATCAGCCTGGACAACTTAACATCCTAGTGAGATACAGTCCAAAATAAAAAAATGAGAAAATGGGCTGCGGATACGGCTCAGTGCAAATGCTTGCGGTTTAATCCTCAGAACCACACACACATACACACACGCACGCACGCACACATGCACGCACACACACACGCACATACACATAAGTAACAGAAGGGGTAAGGTTTTATACTGAATGGTCAGGGAAGGGCTCCTTGGTGGGCAACATTTCTGCAAAGACCTAAATGGCCGAACGAGCAAGTGGGTCAGGCAGGCGCGGCGGGGAGGAGCTCTGCGGGCTCAGAACGCCAACAGGGCTCAGGAGACACACAGGCCAAGACAGCAAGCAGGCCGGGATGGCAGGCAGACAGTGGTCACAGGGTGGACCAACCAGAGAAAAGCCAGCAAGGCCTCCTGTACACACAGGTAAGCGTTTCATATGTATTTTTAGGAGAACAGAAAGCCTGTTGACTTTGAGCAGCACATGGACACTTTAAGAGGCTATGACACAACTGTAACTGATCAAGTGAAGATGGTGGTGGTGAGGACAGTGTGAGGAGGACTGAAGTGGAACGGAGGCACTGTATTCTGGAAACATTTCAAAAGAATAAGCTAATGAGCTCGATGTGGGGCCAACAAGGTGACTGCGACGGATCCCAGCTTACTGGCCACGGCTTGTTATTCCTCGGGACAGCAGAGGACAGGCTGGCCAGTGAGGACACGTTAGAGCCAGGTGTGGGGACCACGCTCTGTCCTGTCCTACTGGATGGCACAGTGGCCACAGCTGTTAGGAAAGTATTGCAGTTTTCAAAATACCTTGAAATAGTAAATGTCTGAGGTGAAGCATATGCTAATTATCTGAACTTCAGCGAGGCTAAAGCATAGGGGGCAGGAGTGCGATCTGGACTCTTGCTGTGTGTGTGTGAACTTTGGGATGCTTCCTAGACACTGAGAAACACCAAGGAGGAAGCTGGATGTGTACAACCTGAGCTCAAGAAGAGCCTGAAGCTAACCGCTCACCTCTGGGATCACAGGTGACTGCGCTAAGGAACTTCAGGACATCACAACATCAGCAAGAGCAATGGGCCAGCAAACAGTCAATGGGCCAAACCCAGCCAATGGGTTTCATTTTTGCAAGCAAAGACTTGTTGGAACACAGCTGTGCCCACACATTCGCTGCCTGTTGTTGTGAGCTAAGAGGACACAGCCCAGGAGCTGTGACAGAGACCCCACAGTTTACAAAACCTAACATGTTTCCTTCCTGGCCCTTTACAGTAAAGGCCTCCTCAATTCCCTTCTAAGAGCAACAGTAGTATAGAGACTTGGGCTAAGAAGGGGTTCAAAGGTTACATTCAAAATATGAGAAGGGTCTAGCCATGGAGATGGTGAAGTAGACGCCATCAAAATAGAGTAACTCAGAGAAACAGTTTCGAAAAAAGAAAAAAAAAGGTTTCAAAGAAGAAAGTGATGGACTGTGAGGAGTCCTCTGGAAAGGTCACAGGAGGTGAACTTAAAATTGACCATTAAATTTGTAGCATAGAGATACCCGGTGGCCTTCACAAAGGCAGAGTCACAGGATGAAAGACTGACTGAGGTGATCCTTGACAATCTGGTTTATATTGGTGAATAAAAAACAAAGAAAGCTAACTGGGAATTCTGTGGCCACGGTACAAGCCTGACGAAGGACCTGCTTCCCACAGCGATGACAGAGAAGCAGGTGGCTGCCAGAAGGCACAGGCCTTGACCAGGCAGCAACACCACTGGGCCACTGCTCCTCCCTCCCCAAAGCTTTCCAATTTCCACAGAAGGAGCCAGAGCACCCCTCAAGCCCAGACCTGTGGTAAACATTTGGGTACCCCCCTTCCCTGTGCTCTCCACACCTCCATGGACATGAGCCAGCCTCTCTGGGGCTCTAAGAAACTGGGCCTTCCCCTAAGCTCCACACCCAACTCCAGCATATGCACCCAAGTGGGAGACTCCTCCAACCCAGTTCACATTGACCACACTGTCCTCTTTTAAAAATAGTCTTCAATATTTTTTTTTAAATCTCAAGCTCTGACGGCTCTTTCTTTTGTTGTTCGAGGATTATGCCTTCTTATCCTCACTTCCTACCCCTTATTAAGAGAGCGAAGATAAACAAGTGCACCACCACCACGTCACTTTGGTCTTGGTATCTCACTGTTGTCCAGAGTCAGGCGTCAGTTAATGAATGCTACCAGGCCCACCGATACGCACAGACATTGCCCATGTCAGAACTTGCCCTCTGACTGGGCTAAACTGAGATTTTAGTATATCACTGTGTATGCTACCTACTGCTTCTTCCTCGCACACTGCTGGTAATTTATTGCTTGTAGTGGCAAGGGAGAACGCTGAATGCGAGGCAAAGCCTGCATGTTCCGTGAGAACACTAAATAGCTATGCTGTGCCAAGACCCAACATACCAGGACACTCTCATTAAAGCCATCCATATTTGCATTGAAGTGTTAATGGTGACCAATGCTGGCTTTATTTTCTGGCAAGATTAAGAAATTTACATAAGTTTTAAAATCAATTCCCATAAAAATATATCTTCTCTTCCATGCAGATTGTAAGATTTGCATTTCACGGCATTTCTTTTAGAAAAGTGAGGCTGCTTTAAGGACCAGAATTCAAATCTAATTTTTCTGTATCCACACAACAGTCATTACGCTTTAATGTGTCAATTCAAGCCCTATTCTGTGGACCAACTTTAAAAAGGTTGCAGGAATTTATTCACAGGAAGTTTTATTAGTTCAAATGGGTGGCATACTGAGTGGTGCACTTCACCCAATACTCAAATGATGTATTTAAATAAAACTTCCAGTAACTTCAACCTAAGCCCGGGCTCACTACAAATGATGAAGCAAAATAAAGAATAGCATGATTCATTGTTGGTCTAAGTAATACAACCTGAATTACGCACGGCCCTCTGGGTAAACCAGCTGTCCCCCAGTAACAGAAATACAAGTGAGGGAAAGTGTAACCTTTTCTTGTCCTTTGAGAGAAGTTTAAAATCTAAATTAAGGGAGTTTCAGGGTATTAACATAACAACTTTTTTTAAAAATCCAAGATATCAAAAGAAAATCAACATGCTAATTTCTTTCTGATTTTACAGTTAATTCAAAAAATGGCCATACCCATGAAAATTTTGATTCCATCAATTCTGGGATTAATAACTAGTGACATTTTCATTTTATTTTTTGAGATGGGGTCTCACTCTATAGCCCAGACTGGTCTTCAACTCAGTATGTAGCCCAGGCTGGCCTTGGACTCAGGGCAATCCTCTGGCCTCAGCCTCCCAAATGCTGAGATTACAGGCAAGCAGCACCATGCCCGGCTTCCTGTGGAGCTGGGGAATCGAACTCAACACACTCTCTAAGCAAGAGCTTTAACTGCTGTGCCACTCCTCCAGCTCCGGGAACACCTGTAAATATTCAATTTTACACACCTTCCATTACTTTCATCCTTCACAGAATTTAACAGTAAGAATTAGTCCACGGTCTTAAAGTATAAAAAGAAATAACATACACTAATCTCTACCTGTGTGAGACGCTAACCATCTTTGCACAGTCCCACTGTGCTGCCACAGCAATTCTCCTGAATCATTAAGGCTGTGGGCATGCTTGGTAGAGCGCTTGTCTAGTAAACACAAGGCCCTGGGTGCAATTCCTAGCGTCATACAGTGCATGACTATAATCCCAGGGCAGCCTGGGCCACATAATGAGTGAAGACCAGCCTAGACTAGCAAGACCCTGTGTGTGTGTGGGGGGGGGGGGGGGGAGAGACAGAGAATAAGCTAAGGGACGTCCTGAGCCAAGAGACGCCAGCTGGTGGTTAGTTAGCCACGTGGCATGTCCCAGGTGGAGAAGCAGGACATTTCCTGCTCGATCCTGCTCTGGGCCTGGAGCTGGGCTGTCACAGTTGCTGGAGGTCACCCCACATTCGCTCTCCACACTGCATTCCACATAGCTCACCGAGGCTCACAAGTAAGTACGGCTCAAAGAGTTTGCTTACTTCACGTGGGAACAATCTAGTACTTTACCGTGCACCTTATCACTCCCCCACAAGGCAATAAAGTAAGACACACTTAAGTCTATGAAGCTGTGAAACCCCTTGTTCAAAAGAAAACCTAACACTAGCCCATGGGACGCTTGTGTTCAACCAAGCAGTCATCTAGCCCAGTGTTTTAATTAAATGAGGGACAGACGGGTGAAGTCACAGGCCCATGCAAGTTACTGACAGGGCCCAACTGGCATCAGGTGGCCTGGTGAGCCAGGATGCTCCTTCCTCCTGATCAACCTGTTTCACTGCCAAACTTTCTTCAAAGTTCTGCCTCAAATTAAAAACCACTTATTAAACTTGGCCTGGTGGTACAAGTCTGTCATCGCAGCATTCTGGGAGGCTGAGGCAGGAGGAGAGCAAATTTAAAGCCAGTCTGGACAACTTCATAGCTTAGTGAGACCCTGCTTCAAAGAAACATGCAAACCCATTAAAAAGGCCAAGGGGCGTGGCTCAGTGCAAAGGCCCTGGGTCAATCCCAAGTACTTCCCCCCCCCCCCAAATTATACCAATGATTTATCCTAATTCTTAATGGCAGTAAAAACAACTGCTTACAAAGGTGAAGCTCCAAAATGTTGTACTTCCACTGTGCTGGTACTTCAGAGTTGGGACGGATATGGGCATGTGGTTAGTGGCTTCTCTAATGAACACCACCATTTCACTCCAGGAGTGCTATGCACAGTTTTCTTTGAAGTGAGACAGAATTTACACCCACGTACTCCACCAGATGCAAGTATCCAAATGGTGGATAGAATATTCGCACTTATTTATGCAGCTGTGCAGTAATAAGCAGTCTGCTTTTCCTTCTCCTCAATCCCTTCATCTACGCGCTGGTGACCTGCAACTCTTCTCCGGTCACTGTGAGCACCTCCACGCGCCGCAATTCGATCACTGGTTTTTCCCTCGTCCCAGGCACCCTCCAGTAGCGGCTTGCAACCATTCTGCCCCACCTCTTGCACTAAGTAGAAAACAGTCCTGGGCCAACCTCGCCATCTGCTGATTAGTTTAGGAATTGCTTAATCCAACATCTCTTCCAATTAAACTGCACCTCGCCATCTGGACCCGCCCCCAACCTACACTCCTTTTCCCCAATTCTTGGCCATTTACCTCAGTAAAACTTTTTGCCTTCTTTCGCGATCTTAAATTGTGACATTCTAGTTGGATAAAAAAACGTGAATCTGGAGTGTACGTGCCGCCATAGACGCAAACCGCAACTTGAGGCCCACATGGAGTCAGAAATAACCCCCAGAAGCCTCGAGGCTCTTAAAATCTCGATTACACATTCCTTCAAGGAATGCCAGCGCCAGGGAGGACCTTCCAGGTCACTCCAAGGTCATCATCTTTCCTTACAAGTGATGGAACTGCCCTTGTGAGAAAGTGACCGGGTGCAGCAACCTGCACAGCTGCTACCTGCGGACCCGTGACATAGTCTACGACTCCGTTTCCGGGTCCAGAGTGCAGCCGGGTACACTGAGGCCCCGTTTACTCAAGGCTCTTTATCAACCAACACCCAAGTCAAATATTTTCAGAGGTGTAACGCCCTCCTTAATAACTCATATGAATAGTATGACTCTTCTTTTTTTCTTTTTCTCCAGTCCAGGGCCTTTACACTGAGCTACATCTTCAGTTCGTTTTTTCTTTCAGTTTTGATTTTGAGACAGGGTCGTGCTAGGTGGCTAAGTAGCCCAGCCTGGGCCGGAACTTCGGATCCTCTTGTTTTAGTCTCCCGAAATGCTGTAATTACAGGCCGGTACCAGGCCTGGCTACCGTGTGACTCTTACGGGCTAGGGCTCATAATACACCTCCCAGTGTCTGACACGCTTCGTAGATATTAATCAGTCAGCTTGTTGTTTATTCCCAATTACTAAATTTAACTGCAAATCTGGAATACATTACGTGGTAGACAGGCTTTGAAATCTGTTCTTCAGGGGTTCTTAGCAAGGGCCATCAAATTGGATCAAATGCTAGAAAGACGATTAACAGGGCAAGGAGGCGGGGAAGCAACTCATTTGTAAGAAAATACAAATTTTCGTAGCGCATGCATTACAACCACAAGAGTTCAGGCAAGCAAGCTCTGTTCTCCCTCAAAATATAAACCCTCGACCCTGAGCTCAGGCGGAATAACTATAAAGACTTTATAAGTCACCGGAATCCGTAACGATTACAGGCCCTAGGAATCCGGATTCATATTCCAGGCGGGCTGTCGGTCACCTGCACTCAGGATGCGCTATCATCCTTGCAGCCTTGATTTACAAAAAATAAAAACCCGGAGGCTGAGCAGGTCGGGAAAGTCGCCAGGGGTCGGGCTCAGGGCGGATCTGCGAGCCCACTGGGCCGCGACTCCGCCACCGGCTGCGCCGCCTTCGCATAACGGTCAACGTCGCGGCCCCGGGGTCCCTTCCCTCCGGCCGGCGCGGGGCGGAGCCGGGGCCGCCGCGCAGGGCCACGCGTGCCCGAGGGGCGACCCGGCCGCCCCGCCGACCGGCCGGCGGCAGCGGCCTCGGCCGCCATGCCGCGGAGCGCCCCGCCCGCGCGTCCCTCCCGCCCCGCCGCGAGCCACTCACTGAAGAAAACGCGGTAGTCCGGCGACGGCGGCCGCCCGCACTCCTCCCTGCGGTACAGCGCCATGGCGCGGCGCGGGCGGGCGGCGGCCGGGGGCCCCGCGCGCAGCAGCCGCAACAGCGCGCGCATGGCGGACGCGGCGGGCCAGGGCGCGCGCACGCGCGCACGCGCACGCGCGGGCGGCGCCCCCTGCCGCGCGGAGCCGCCGCTGCGCCGCCCGCGCTCTGCGGCTGCTCCCGCCTTCCTTTGCTACCAAAATGTGTTTCTACTGGGCTAGAGGTCATGGCTGCCCAACAGCCCGGTTTATCTGGGCTCCGCCGAGGGAAGAGGAATTATCTTGGGTTGCCTATAAAACCTATAGTATAGTTAACAAATAGACATAGCATTTTTTACAGCTTGACTTTTTAAGTTGTTTTGCAAAATAATACCACAAAGCCAGGCTCAGTGACCCGGTCCTGGAATCCCAGCACTCTGGGAGGCTGAGTCAGAAGGGGTCCTGGATTTAAACCCTAGCACTGCAAAAATAGATAAATTAGTAAGTTTATGATCACTTCAATTCCCATCTTTTGCTTTCTGCAATTTACTAAAGTATTTGAGTATCAAAATTAATAGGATATAATATCAATGAAATAAAATAATAGATAAACTTGGTTAGCTTCTTTATTTTAAATGTGAATTTCTGAGGGTAATGTACATTATTCACTCATCATTTCAAATCTAGACATTTGGAGTCTAACACCTTGGCTTCCTTTATCCACCTCTCCTGCTGACATCACGTAGCAAGTACAAGTCTTAATTCTAGGAGTTCATGAAATGGGAAGTAAAGACAGATGCCCACAAAGCTGTCAAATAATATTTCCAGCATTTATAACATACAAGGCACTAGAGATTCTTGAACAGAGAACTGACTTTCTAAAACATAGGATTTAGAAAAATTGAATTATTAGGCACAAACTGGAAGGATCAAAATAGGAAATAAAAAATGTGTCCTGGAATTAATGATGTCTCAGATACCAACTGATCCAGACAATTGTTCTGACAGTGGAAACAGAATATTGGGTTGGAGAAAAACAGCAACAAAACCCTGGTGCTTATTAATACGGAAGTAGCAGTATGAATGTGCTAAAAGGGGAAAACAAACTCACCGTTTTTATACAAAACAACTAGAAGCCACGTGGTTTTGTTTCTGGAGACATGGAAGAAAAAATGGGGAAGAAACTTGGGACATAAGATGATTCTTGGCCTGGGCACGTTGTGTGTGAGGCCATACAGGGTTCTGGTTGGAGATGAAGCTGCTTTTACCAGTAGGGTTCTCTGAGAAGCGGACTCAAGTTACTAGGATTGATAGGTGCGGTGCTTATTAGGCTGCCCCCAGGGCGCTGATAAGGGGTTGGAATCCAAAGCCATGATGAATCTCCAAAGAATAAGGGGCCCGGAAGCTCCACAACCTCACATGCATTTACCATCATCAGGTGCATAGGAAGTATTTTTAGGGCAGTAAAACTACCCTGAGTGAGGCTATCATGGTAAAGATCTATCTGTACATATTCATGTACATGTATTTATACATGTGGCCAAACCCATAAAACATACCAAACCAAGAGTGAACCCTAATTTAAACTAAGGAATTCAGTTGATACTGGGGTACCAAGGTCGATTGTGTTATACAACCACCTGGCCTTGTTGTAGGATCTTGATGGTGAAGGAAACACTGTGTGCCTAAGTAGGGCAGAGAATCTGTGTTTTCCGAACTTAATTCCACTGTGAATTCAAAACCACTCTAAAAATGTTCTATTTAAAAACAAATTTTAAAAACCAGCAAAATAGGATGTCAAGAGACTAATACCTCAAAAACTATGGAACTGTTAGCTAGGGCATTAATTTAAATCTAAAACAAGTTTTTCTTCCTTTTCTATTGTTATTGACTGTTTTCCTTTATTAGCTAATGAAAAAGCATTGTTTTATTTTAGCTCTGCCATGGTGCCTGTACAGGTCACTAGTACTTCTAGATGTTCTATGTAGAACATTCATTTTCCATTAAATTAAGCTGCCCTTGCTGGACTGTCACATACTTGCTATCTTTGCAGGGCAGGCTACTGAATCGTTAGTCACCGAATGCTCAGTGGAACCAGGTTCCCTTCTGGCCATCCCGCAGGTGATCTCACTTTTTCAGTGTCTCCCAGACTATATTATTTATTGTTCTTGTTAAGAACATGCTATCTAGTTATATTTTAAAGAAAATGTCCTTTGTAGTTTTCATTTGATTGAGTTTTGCTCACCTCCTTCACTACCCACACCTTCAGTGAACTAATGAACCAAGCATACAGTCTGTGGCCCTTTTTGAACAGTTTCTGAATACCACATTTGAAATATAAAAATTATTTTAAAATAGATACAGCTATTAAATTGCACCTGATTTTAGCCTCGAATTTCAGGGATTTTTAATATATAGGATAAGTTTCTGAATGAGGCAGTAATTCACTGGTAGTCATTTTCTCTTTAATTCATAGATCTCATGTCTGCCAGTTTCATGCTTGTATGATAATTCAGCAGGATGTTTCTTTGTGTGTTTAAAAATCTTCAAAAAGATTTTTCAGTTCAAAGATGAGGACACAGCTCTGGGTACCCTGAAAGAAGGAAATACATATTGGGTCCAGGTGAAAAAATTAATTCCTTTGGGCTTGGTGCTTCTGACCATCTGACGAAAGTCAACGATGGATCTCAGAAACCTCAATTATTATGGCTTAGTCTTTAAGACATCTAACAGCAAACTACATTTTCTTTTATTGTCTGAAGGAACATGGTTTTAACATTCTTTTCCTGACAGTTTACTGTCAGATGAACACCTGAGAACAAATGAATTTGTTCCCTCAACAAGCTCCTTAGAGAAAGCCACTGTGGACGGTCACCTGCCTGAGTCCTCGAGCAGTCAGATCAAGCCAGGACATGGGCCCAGGAGGCAAGGCTGGGAGATCAGGGTGGAGGCCAGTGTGTTCCCCCAAGTCCAGCAGACAAAAACCCAGAGATTGAAACACTAAGTCCCAGGCATCCTCATTCTTCTATTTCCCTCACCGTACAGAGCCCAAAGGACTGATATCAGGATCATCTTTTGAGGAATCTGTGTTCATTTAGAGGGAGAAGGAAGCCTTGTCCTGGTGTTTTAGTTTGACCTGAAGTCAGTTTGACTGCAAAAGATGCACTACACGCATTTGAGTACCACGAGAGGGACTTTGGGAAGAATAGGAAGATTTTAACCAGATTTTAAGGAAGTTTTATTATATACAGTGACGTATAACCTTGGAAGCCTGCAGGCTCACCTGTATTACTCATTAAGACTTTTGGACTTAGGCTTATTTTGTAAGGAACATGTACCATGCTGAGGATGGCCTCTCTGCACTTCAGATCCATGAGAATTACATCTATATTTAAAGTCAACCTTATATAGTATCACAGAATACAGAAATTTCACTTAATTTTAAGAATAAAGCATGGATCCTCAGAGAAAGCCATGATTCAAGAAGCAGGCTCTCACAGGCTTTCGAAGGAGGAGTACTGTTCCCGAGGATGTATTTTTTAAACTGTCGTGATGTTTTCTGGTGTCAAATGACTAAGCAGCATTAATGGGGGCTATAGACTAGTTGCATGTCCAATAACACCTTAGACATCCTGTAAAAGATGGGATTGTACTGCATTCTGCCTTGCTTTGGAATGTCTCAAGACATTCGTGCAGTTTAAAAAAATGATCACAGCCCCCGAAAACTGTGCCATTTTCTATTTAAATGCAAAGTGTTTTTTTTGCAAAGTTTTAACATATTCGTGTTATCTAAGTCACTAATACCATATACTGTGTCATTCTGCATTTATAGTTCAATTCACAGCCACTGTAGAGAAACAAGCATGTGAGTACCTGTCTCAAGTATTGATGCCTATTGGCATATCGAAATGTCTAAAATTTTGTTACAAATTATTTTTATTTTATACCTTCTTTATACAATAAGTATTATATTTTTGAAAGTTTTGAATGTCTATCAGGTTCATTTTGCAAAAACTGAAGAAGCTGTAACAAAAAATATTAAAAGAGAAGTTTCACTTGCCCATTCACCTGTAATTGGAGCTTGGATTCCATCTTTTGGTAGGTACAAATGATTCTGACATAAACAAGTTTCTGTGTGGACTTATGATTTCATCTCTTTGGGTGAGGTACATGACTGTGAGTGGGTTTACGGGGTCACTGGGCGATCCTGTGTTTAGCTTTTTGAGAAACTGCCAAACATTTCACGTTAGTTGCACCATTTTACATTCTCACCTGCACTGTCCAAGTTCTTGTTCATCCCTGTTCTCAGAGACACTTGTTCTGTTATGTGCTTAACCTTATTATTATGGTTCCCATGAGTAAGCGCTCATTGGGATTTTGCTTTGCATTTCCTTAATGATCCCTGAATCTAACCATCTCTTCATGCATATGTTGGCCATTTCTATATCGTCTTTGAAGAAATATCTATTGAAGTCCAATGTCCACTTTTAAGGTAGGTTGTTGGTCTTGTGGTTGAGTTGAATAAACATTGTGATACATACATACAATGGAATGTTCGCTATAAAAAGGAGTGCAGGCGTGACCCATTCCACAACTTGGGAGTACGTCAAAAGCTTAGTACTAAGTGGAAGAAACCCCCCACCCCCAAAAGGTCACATTATAGGATTCCTTTTACATGAACTACCCAGTTAGACAAATCCATGGAGACACACAGGAGACAGTGGTTGTCAAGACATGGAAGGGAGAGGAGAGGGAATAATTCATTAGACAGGGCATGGGATGTGCTCTTGGGGTAGCGGAAATATTTGTAAACCAGAAAGAAGTGGTGGAAAGTTGCCAAGATTTGCAACTATTTTGGCTGCACTAAATTTTGCAACATTGTACATCCTCAGGTTTTGATTATGTGTTAACATGAATTTCACCACAATTTTTAAAGGAGTTGTATTGGTTTTTAAATAACTTCTTAGGGATTCTTGTCCATTTTTGTTCCATGTGCCCCACTGGCAATCTTATCAGGACTTTGAAATTCTTCTCAAAATGTTTTCAAATTAATAAAATAAAACACATAAAAAGAACCATTATATTGAAATATATTTACAAAATATTTTGGAAAAAATCTTTATGAGCTAATAAAATATTCACTTCTTCATTTAGACATTAAATGGCTAGACCTAGCACTGATCTAATAACTACCATAATTTTGAAATGCAATGGGTGTCAATTATATTCAGAGACATCTCAATGTCTAGAAATTGATGTAGTAGTCTAAATGCCATTTCTATTGCAGACAACAGTCAGAGGTACTACGGGCGCAACTACAGGAGGCCCTGCCTCCTTTCACCAATGCAGCATTCATGAAAGTCAAGATGAAACCTTCTTTTAGAATTTATGTTCAGTGGCCCCTAAATTCTATCTCTGAATTACAAACACCTGGCAAATGGAAGGGCATACTTTTTTTCTCTTTCATTCTTGGTGAAAGTGATTAAGAAGAGCTGAATAAGAGAATATGGAAGACAAAGCTAACAAAAGAAAATAAAATCACAAACCAACTACACTGGATTCCTCTTTAAGATCATTATAATTACAGAACATACAAGAGACCTATTCTTGAATTGAATTATTCTTCAGAAATGTGTTCAGCCTTAATTTAAAAGAGACTTTGATCCAACTTTCAATGAAACAAATGGCCCAAGATGCAGACACATTCAGCAAATAGAGACATAATTGGTTGAGAGATGAGAAATTAGTTTAATTTCCTCTTGTCTGAAAAAAAGAGAGTTGTTAGCACGTAGACATTCTTTTCAGACTGATTTCATCTAAGTAAAGATAAACCCATGTGCTGAGGGCCGTATAGCTCTGAAAAATAGAAAAAGGAACAATCAAGTCTTAGCCTAAGTCCCAATGATTCTCAGAGCATATTTTGTATTTATCTTCCAGTATTTCTGGCTATTTACTAAATTAGACGTAATAAAATTTATCCATCATGCAAGAACCACATATGGCTTAACTACATAGTTAAATGGCACGAATGAAACAAAGTTTAGCTTGATTAAGTATTATTACTGCTTCTAAGCTAAAAGAATCATGGGAAATTCAGCTCCAAATGATGCATTATAAATTCCTTATAATATTATAAATACAGTAATCATTGTAGTACTGTAATCCAATTCAAGGGCTGAGCTATTAAATTGGTAATAATAGGTCCTAGATGAAATCTAATGAGACAGCCCGTGTCCTCTGCCCTCTCTCTAGGTTTTAGGCCTCGAGCTGGGGGAATGAATGCTGTCCTTAAATTATTAAGCAATGGAACTTCTGTCTTCCTCCGTGATGTGTATTCTAATTATGTGGAATAATGGATTTCAAAGTGGATCAAAAAGGATCGAGGGTTCCAAAGGCAATTCCTTGAAATAAATTTTATGTAATCCATTGCAAGAAACTGTGAACAGGATTGAATTATATAAAAACTCATGCCCACTCCCGAAAACATCCCAGGGTCCTGCCCCTCGAATAATGCAGAGCAGTTTTATAATGTCAATTAATTATGCTTGTGATGAAAATGGTTGGAATCATAGCAGCTGAAGCATTTTCTTTGTTCCCAAATTGCTTTTTTCCTTTCATTTTCTCCTTTATTCAATCCTTCATTCATATGACTAAATTTATTAACTATGTACTGTGCTTCTACAGGTAGCACAGTAACTGAACAGAGAACAGAAGAAACATAGAGGAATTGTCTGTGCCTTAAGTATTAGTATTCTGAGAGATTCAGGCATTTGACAAATAATTACAAAAGCCTACTAATAGAATTACAACCTAAAATAAATGCCATGAAGGAAAATATAGGAAGCCACGACAGAGAATACAGAGACCTGACTTAGACTGGAGATCAAAGAATTTCTCTGTCAGGGTATGGCATTTCAGTAGACAGCTAAAGGAAAAATTGTGGAGTACATCAGTATAAGGAAGAGAATGTGCAAAGGTCCTCCAGCGGTCTTTGTCTGAGCAATGCTTTCTGACAAAACACTTGCCAAGTATCTGAAATATATATTTGCTGCAAGTTGGATTTTCCACAGAGAAACTGACCCTAGTATACAGAATATTTATCACAAGGTGTCCTTGTAAATAGCAGTTATAGACAGCAGAAGACAGATTCAGAAATTGTCAGAGGGAGAAGTACAGTTATCACAGAAACCCAAGCAACAGCTCTGGCTGACCCTACAGGGAACCCTGGAGGTAAAATTGCTGGTCAGAATTATTTCCTGATGAGCCACAATGGCTGAAGCTCCATCATGGTTTTCCTCCTTCCGGTCAGTCCTTAGATGTGAGCCCCTTCGCGGAGGCAGCGGGCCGCTGGGGGTTGCCTGTGGGGCAGATGGCTGGGGGCTGTCTGCTCACAGCGTTCCTCACAGCCAAGACGGGAAGTCCTTCCCTGAAGCGGGGTTTGAGTGGCATATCTCCATGTCCATCACAGCTTTTGATTTTTCAAAAAGATTCCGCACCTCAATGAAAAAGGTAAACAACTTCATATGGGGGTAAAAGAATTCCCAGGAAACCACAAATTATGAATAAATATTCTCAATAATCATGTGTTGTTGGTAATAGGAAAATGAAAATTAGCATAAGAGGACTTTTTTTCTTCTGTGCACAGCATTGACAAAATTGTAGTGACTGAGACTACCCGTGGGGAGGACAGTGTGTGACGGCCTTGCTGCTCAGCCCTGCACCCGCCTTCCCTCGTGAGGCTCACCCGGTATCGGGGCTCACTGTTACCAAGGGGACAACCTCATGGGGCGGGGAGGGGGTTAAGATCAATTTGGAGTAGTTCCTGAGGCTGTCTCCACAATTCAAGAGCGGAGCAGACAAGAACCCTTCCAGCAGGGGCTTTGTCATAAACCCATCTCCAATTCTAGCCTTCTTTTTTTCTGAGGTTCAACCACTTCTAGAATTGGAATTATAATGTTTTTGCCTATCTGACCAAAATTACCACGTTTTGCTTGTTTGTCCAACAAGTGTGATAGAAACATCCCCACTGTGGTCAGAGAATGATGAGAGCCGTGGTCTAGCGGGACAGCAAAGATCCCCAGGGCGGAAGCAGAGAGCAAAAGGAGCACACGGGGCAGTGGAGATCCTGAAGGCGGAAAGATGTCTAGATATGGAGATGGGGGCCTCAGGGTTGGATCTGCAAGGTCCCCCCAAGTCACCTCATTTGGAAGGCGATTCATGGGGTTTAATCCATTCCTTTCCTGTGCTGTTTAGCGGTGGGGGCCTGGTTGGACGGGGTGGACCACTGGGGCTGACTGAAAAGAGAGGATCTTCCGAACTGGAAGGGATACCTCTTTCGCTAGCTCTGCCCCTCACTCATTCTGCTTCCTGTTGTCATGCTGTGAACCCCTTCTCTCTAGCCAGGCCTCTACCAGACCCTTATGCCATTGTCAGCTGCCCATGAATGGACTGAGACCTTTGGCAACTGTGAGCTAAAATAAACCTTTCTTCTCTTGTGAGTGTGGGGTATTCTGTCCCAGCAATGAAAAAGTAACTACGACAGGGGACGGGGTGAATAACCTGGACACAGAAAAGAACACTCAAAGGGAAAATGGAAGTAAAGTTGATAGACGGGGCTGTAATTTGGAGGACTTAAAGCAGTAGAAGTCTCTAGTGAGCACCAGTTAAGGAATAATCTGTGTATTTTTAAAAAAAACCTGCAAGGTATTTATTCTTAACATATTTATTAGGAAATCAACATCTGCCACCATATTTGATTGACTGTTTCTCTTACTGAATAATGTCTCTTGTGTTCTAAATTATCAAAATTACGTATGGATTCATTGTGGTCCGGTGTGATGCAGGACATTTGAATAGAATTTGTAGTGGTGGAAGACAGTCCTACAACTAGTTCATCATGTCTTTCTTGATTTACCCTCTGAGTACTTAATTATAAAATATCAGTTTTAATTATAAAATTAAAATTATACAAGTATAATTTATATGACATAATTATGAAATATAATTATAAAATGTAATTTAATGTTATGTTCTTTAAGATAAGAGACCTTTCTATTGCAAATGAGACAAACAGCATGATCCCCATGAATCACCTTCCAAAACGGGACGCTTTTTCTCTAACACAAAGAAGTGCCCTTTAATTAACACACTGAATTAAATGACTTTCATGGCAGTTGCCATAATTGGAGTTTTCAATTTGATTTTTTAAAAACATCACTCTCCTCAGTGCTGTTTCTGGTCTTGGTGCAAAATTTCTCAAGAAAGGGACGCCGAGAGGCCGGGATCTGTTGTGCGCGGGATCTGGAGCAAGGCCTCCACGTCTTAGTCGTGCTGTAGAAGATAGCTGGAGTTATCAGCGAGATTCGTGGCTGCTGGGTTTGCAGAAGACCAATCCGCGCTCATAACTGATGGTCGGGTGGTGCCAACATCAGACCCGCCTTACCTGCCCAATGGTGGCAATATGCTGTGTGCTGCCTGGGATTGATGTTGACCTCATTTGAAGGATGACAAAAAAGAGTGAGTAACTGAAATTAGGTGAAGGCCTGGCTTACAAGGGTCCACAGGCCGTGGCTGCTCAGGGCCCCTTCCAGGGGGGATGCTCACAACCTTGGGGTGTGAGAAGAAACGGCTGGAAAAGCCACAGCAATAGTGACCATTGCAGGGGAGTATGACATCAGCTAGCATACTAGTACACTGAGTAAAACACACACGCACATTCACACACACACACACACACACACACACACACACACACACACACACCCCGTGCTTCTCTTAGAACATCAATTGTGTCCTCCATTACCAGCTTCCTCACTACAGCAGAACATGGCTCCTAGCTACTCTTGACACTCTACATTTTGCGTTTCCCAATGTCGTAATCTCTCTGATCAGAAATTCACAACATTCAGTGATGGGACTGGCCCGGCTGGTTCGGGTCTGCCAGCCAATACTGCACAAGACAGCTGTTTCTAAGGTCCCGATCTGTCAGATGGCAGCTTCTGTGCAAAGTACACAGTGGGCAGAGGATAATAACGGGCTCTGTTTTAAAGAGGCATTGTGGCCAAAACGAGGTGTGGGAAGGCTGGGCCTGGTAGCACGGGCCTGGCATATCAGTACTCTGGGAGGCTGGGCAGGAGGATTGTTGAATTTGAGTAGTGTCTAGGGAACTTGGTGAGATACTGTCTCAATAAATAAATAAATAAATAAAAATAAAGGTCTGGGGACGTACCTTGGTTTGAAGTCCCTGAGTTCATTCCTTGCATGAAAAACAAAACAAAAAACACGCAAAAAAATTAAGGGGAATGGTATGACTTAGCCAGCCTCCATTCATGCAGATCACTTAGCACAGCTACTTGAATAAATGAGCAATATGCACTAGCATTTACGGACTAATTCAAAATTGTCAAACGTGCCCCCGAATCATCACTGAGAACATTACCTAATGCCCATACAACTACTTCATAACCCATGACTGCAGAGCTGTCTCATGTTAGTGTCTACCAATATTTACCCAAAACTCAAGTGTCACGTAACATGTCAACAGATGCTTATTGGTGACACATGCTTTGGACAAGCTAGTGAAACCTTGGGATTTTTCTTGCTTTTTTGAGATGAGATATTTTTGGTAAAAATTCCCTTTATGGTCTTGCAGCCCCTTTTATCAAGCAAGCAAAGGAAACTTGCAGATAGTGTCTTTCATGTGTTATACCCAAGCAAACCACCGTAAGATCCCGGTGCACCTTCCTCACGGGGGAAATTATATATTTTGCAACAATAAGGATGGCATGTTATATCTTTCCTCATTCACATACTTTAAAAAATAAGAGAAAGTTGCCTTCTGTTTCACTTAAAATTCATGCAGAAAATTTCGAAGTTGCCAACACCCCCTGTTCTCCATCACCAAAGCAGCAAGTGGGTGAAATCCCTGAAGCCGACAGGCCGAAGGTGTTCTGCTCTCCTCGAAGGAAAGCAGCAGATGTCACAGGAGGCAAGCAGAGACTAGAAAAAAGTAAAGAGAAAAGAACCTTAGTGGTCAAGCCATCAGTGACTCAGGACCCAATTTCTTGCCCTTCCCTTCTGCTACGAACGGGGTAGGACCCACAGTGGGACAGTCATGGACTCAGCGCCCCTGAATTGCAGCCCTGAAATAATTTTGTTGCTCCTCTCTGAGGGCCTGAATTACCTTAGTACTAAGAGCAAGTGAATTCCTGTTGTTTAAAACGACCCACTTTATGGTGTGCTGTTATAGTAGCCCTAAAGGACTAAGAGACCAGGCCAATAAAAGTCCTTCCCTGGGACTGTTAAAACAAGAGCAGAAAGTGACAGAGACTTGAGTCTGGACAACCGGCCACCACCGTACCCACCCAACGTACAGGAACCCTGACTGCAGCAACAAGGTCCAGAACTGCGAGAGCCTGGAGCTGGTCCTAAGGACACTCAAGCTCTTGGTTCCAGTACTGAAAGTCCTGAAGCTGCCAAATCCCCACCTTGCCAACAGGGAGGCCATCAAGCAGGAAAAGAAGAAACAAAAACAAGAAATAAAAACATAGAGATTACAAAAGAAAAAAAAGAAGTTAAGCATGGTATTGCAAATAAAATGATGATATAGATAGAACTACTAACAACCTATAAAAAGAAATTACTTGCTGATCAATGACCTAGTCCTATCAAGGACTTCACATTGAAGCTAATGTATGGGATCTATTGCATGTCTAGATATTTGTAACACAGCATTTGTAATACATTATGCAGCATTTTCATTGCAATAGTATTTCAAATATAATATTTTAAAATATAAATACAGCAAAATACGTGCGAGATCAGTTTTCTGAAAGACAAAGAAAGTTACTGAAACAAATTTTAAAAGTCTAACTTGATGGAAAGGTACACCACATTTGTAGACTCAAGAGCCTATATTGTTACAATGACAATTCTCTCCAAATTGAAATGAATCCAAGCCAAATTTTAAAATGTTTTTTAACAGCAGCCATCAAAATTAGAAAATGTATGTGGACATAAAGATCTAGATGGCTAGACAACCAGGCATTTCCAGAAAAGAAGAAAATACCAATGAATTCTAAAATTTACTGTAAAGATACATACACTATTCATGCATGACCTGTAGATGAAAGACTAGACACGCTGATGAATGAAACATGATAGAAATTTCAGCAATAGACATACATATAAAAATAATAATTGATTTTCAAGAATGATATAATCCAATGGGAGAAAAAATAGCCTTTTTAAAAATAGTGTCAGAACAATTGACTACACAAATGCAAAAAAATTAACCTGGACATTAATGTATTGCACCTATCAAAGTGGGTTAAAAATCAATCACAGATCTAAATTTAAGGGGGAAAATCTCTAAAGCTTTTTAAAAAACATTTTTTTAGTGTTTTTAAATCTAAGGTAAGTGAGGGACATCAAATGTATAAGCATTTAAAAAAAGATCAACTTATGTTTATTAAAATAAAAATTCTGACTGTTTCAGACATTGTCAAGAAAATGAAGCAAGCCACAGAAAACAAATGCATACTAAATATTTTTGACAAAAGAATTGAACTGATATAAAGAACTTGGAGCTGGAGGAATATCACAGCTTTGAGACTACATGCCTAGCAAGCACAGGCCTTGAGGTCCATTCCCCAGCACCACGTGAGCTGGGCATGGTGGTGCATGCCTGAAATTCCAGCGCCTGGGAGGCAAGAGGATTGTAACGAAGTACCGCAACATACCAAGTACAATGGCGGGGACTGAAAAGCCTGATCCCATGAAGTATTGGAGAAGATGTGAATAATTAAAATTCTTTTGCACTGCTGGAGAAGATGTACAGTTGTACATTTTGCCAATATATATGACAAATATTTTTCTATATTCTGTGAAAAAGCACAAAGCACATAAGCACATAGATTACAAACAGAACATTGTCCAGTAGTCACACATAATATCAAGTGGTGACTTCAACAAGAAAAAACACACAACAGCCAAGAAAGAAGTGTCCAAAAACATCTGAATTTTGCAAGATTTAGAAAAAGTATAATCTTATTTTTTCTTTTTTTTTTGAGACAAGGTCTCGCTCTGTGGCCTACGCTGGCCTGAATTTACTATGGACCCCAGGTTGGCCTTGGACTCAGGGCAATCCTCCTGCCTCAGCCTCCCGAGTGCTGGGATTACAGGCATGCGCCACCACACCCAGCTTATGTGGTGCTGGGGAATCGAACTCGGGTACTTAGCACTTGACTTAGTGCTTGCTCAAGCACTTTAACTGCTGAGCCATTCCTCCAACCCCAATCTTATTTTTGCATTGCAGAAAAGTCAAATATTATGTGGCTGTACAAGTTGCAATAGGATGCAAAAAAAAAATTTAAAAGTTACAATATTTCTAACAGACCAGGTCAGTATGTTATACAAGACATGGCACGGCCAGCCTAGCTGTCCAGGCATGACCTTCAGAACAACATGATTTTAATTCATTTCCCGCTTGCCCTGAGACTATCCCAGGCAATGACTGCAGCTGCAGCATTTACCTAGGATAACTCTCCGATTTCAGTTCTAAACTTACTCCCAAAGTTTGTCTTTCCCCATGAAAAATCTTGCGTATATTATTAGTTTCACATTCCTCCAGTTCACTGCTAGTCTTTGGACCGAGAAGTTCCATTTATAACATTCTGCTTTCAATTGTGCCATTTCCATTTGTGAGATAATGTGACGGGGTGGAAAAGATCGCCTAGTGTAAGTTTGTAAGTATGTGATCGATACGTAAATGAATCTGTGTCAGAAACGTGCAAATAAAAGGTTTTCTAAGAAAAGCACTCTGATGTTCCATTTCGAACTGTTCCATGCTTTGAAATATGTTACACAAAAAACTATTAAATACAGATTATCATTCACAGTTCTGTTACATCTGGATTACAGACTTATTCTATTTAGAAATAATTCCAAAAGCAACTTTGAATTCATTTTCTCATTGAAGGCAGTCAGTTTGCTTCATCCTCAATAGCATATTTATGTAAAATTCCATGCACGGTGGTAGGGAGCTGTATTTTTGTTCTACATGGGAAATTTGGGAAAGATAATGGGTTGCAGAACTTAACTGCAGAAAGAAATAGCCTAATATCCATTATTTTAATTTTTAATCTGCTTGGGAGAAACAAATTAATTCTTCTACCCATCTCATACTCAATTGAATGTTAACCCAGATTTTGTGAATGATTGAAAAAGTAAGTTTTTTCTTTTTTTTAAAAAAAAAAAACAGTGTTTCTAAAATGTTAGAAAGATACCAAATTAAGTAGAGTAAAAATATTACACAAGAGGCAGGTGTGGTGGCAAACACTTGTAATCCTTGTTGTTTAGACACTGAGGCAGGAAGAGTACAAAAACTTTGAGGTAGGCTTGGGCTACATTGAGACCCTTTCTCAAAACACACACACACGCACACATGCACACACACGGAAAGAAAGTGGATATACATATACACAGATATTATATTTATCAAACTCAATGGGAACATAAAATAAATTTAAAAGTATATGTAATCAATGTTCTATTTGTATGTATTATCAGGTATTGAGTATGTCTCCAAAAAAAAGAAAAAACAAACAACAACAACAACAAAACAGAGTGGTCATACTAAATGTGCAATTGCTTTTCATTTTTACAAAGTAAAGTGAGTCACCCATGTGCACCCTCAATGTAAATATGAATTTAGTAAGTTAAATACATAAATTTAACAAGCTAAACATTACATATTTTAGTTATTGCCCTCCATACATAAACACTCTTGTGCACTAAAAGACACATAATCAATCACAAATATGCAGACCTAACAAATCCATGCTTCTCAAGGCTAAACACAGTGGTCCTCGCATAGGTCCTGACGTGTAGAGGGATTTGATTAATACTTGTTCAATGAATCTTCCAAGGTTAACTATCGAGAGGGAAATGACCTGTGGAGTTCTGGGAATACAAGCAATGCCATGATTTATACATGTGCATTTTCTAAAGGCAACACAGAGGCATGACAGATAGTGACCTAAGTGGAGTTAGAATGTTCTTTAAAAAGTACAAAGTAGCTAGCTTTATCTAACAAGTTACAAGTTAACTGTAATTTAAAAAATCAGTGATAGTATTTTACCTTAGGAAGAACAGCTGTAAAGATTTCTAATACCAAATCTAGCACTGGCAGGGCAAAAATAAACCATACATTTATTTCATGGAAAAAGCCGATCACCAGACTGTGTAAAACTGTGCAATACAATAAAAACAGGTCACATTTTTTCACAGTTGTAATTTTGTTTCTTATTTTAGAACCTATGGATAATAATGGGATATAATGTATTTAAAGTTCGTAATTTTTTTCTTCCTTATATATAATGATATACGAAGCAATAGTCACTTTGAAAAGAAAGCAGGTTTTAAATATTCCCAAGCTTGCAAGGGTAGTTTTGTATCTCAAGGAATGTACAATTTCATGAGGGTAAGAAATATTGTATTCCCATACTTCGCACAATTAAAAACCATAAGGACAAGTAACAATGTATGTCTTTTATCAGTACAATTGAAAAGTACTATGTATTAATTAAAGCTTAAGATTAGATTTTTTTCTGATATTCAGCTCAATAAGGAAGTTCAGAACTTGAGCAAATAAAGACTTATTAGTGTTTACCAGGACCTTGAACTTTGCCTGCTCTGAAGCTGCGGTGCTTGGCAGTAGAGGGTGCATGTGAAAATCATAGCTCAAAAGTCCTAAGTGTGGTTGCTGACTATTTTTTTCTTATTTGCACTAATGGAAAACACATAATCTTACCATTTTATAGTTTATATTATTCAGCATCACCAAAGATGTTAAATTTTTCAGTATCCTTGTATATTTAGACCCTTTTTTCTCCAGACATGTTTAAAGGCTTTGTTTGTTTGAAACAGGGTCTCATTAAGCTGCTAAATTGCCCAGTTTAGGCTCAAACTTGTGATCTTCCTGCCTCGGCCTCCTGTTGATATAACAGGCATCTGCCAACACACCCAACTGCAATGTATTTTTCCCCCTGGTTATCTTGTTTAGAGGTCTGTCTTCAATAAGTAGCTTTTAGAATGTTCCATATTTATACGAATATTTAGTTAGATCAGAGGGGAGTTAAGGCAAGGCCTAGTGCGGAGCCCCTGCAGGAGCCCCAGCCCATTGTCAGGACAGCCTTGCTCATCTCCGCAGAGTCCATCCTCCACACTCCTCCTCACTCACTCCTGCTTTTCTTCTTTATTCTCCTCTGTGCCGTCTGGACTATTCACCAGCCTTCTCACAATAATCACCTTCCAGATCATCCTAAGACCGGAATGTGCGTGGGACGCCAGCGTACCCAGCCAGGAAAGCCATTTCTAGCCTCCGGTACCGAGGCATGTCCCTCGGAGGAAGTTTTGGCCAAAAAGCAACGTGGAGAAGGAGGAGAGTTCAGAGAAGACATCTGCGACTCTGACGGCAGAGGGAGCACACTGGGCCGCCTCCCTGATGCCCCACTGTGCAAGTTACTGTCACTGTGCTTGTGCCAAAGGCCATCTTAGAAGCCAATGCTGATCTGGGCCCAGTCCTCTGGGAGGCTGAGGCAGGAGGAAAACAGGTTTGGGCCCAGGCAACTTCACCAAACCCTGCTTCAAAGTCAAAAATAAAAACTTTTAGCCTAGGGATGTAGCTTAGTGCCAAGACTGTAGGTTCCATTTCCAGGACCAAAAAGTGAGAAAAAGCCAGTGCTGGTGTGGTGAAAGAGACTTAGAGACACCGGGTGGGAAGGTGGCACTTGAAGCACTGGATTGAGGATTTTCCTATGGCGCACAGTGATAGTTTCAGTGGCAAATGGAAGGGGAGGCCACTCCACGCTAAGGAAGGGACGTTTCCCAAGCTGTGGGCCGGCCCAAGACAGCTTAGGAAGGGAGGTGAAGCGCTTCCCTGCAGCAGCACCAAGGAAGTCTGCTTCCCCACAGTCATGAGCAGACGAGCTATGGGCCTCAGCATGCCGTCGAGTCCTCCTTATGCCACCTTCGCGGGGCAACCCTGGAGGGAGGGGCTCAGGACAGTAATGCTCTGCCCCCACTCTGCCCGTCTTCTATTCAGCCATAAACTGGAGCGTAACGACTGCCTACTTAACTAGCCCAGTACAGCCAGTCAGCAGGCCACGAGCATGCTACAGGCCATGGAAACCGGGTCTACAGGGGCTAAAAGACAACGTCCAGAAGAAGGGTCTCACCAGTTATCTTCCTGCCTCCCCGTAAGATCCACTCACATCACATCACTAACTTCTTAAAGCAGAAGCCAGGATTATCCGAGCTTTTCCTTTACTCGAGATTCTTCGCTGTGCCCCAGCTGTGTGGCAGATCAAGTCCCAGTGCAGCGCTCCAGGGCCTCACCTCGGGCTCCAGGCTGCGCTCTGACGTCACTGCTCTGCAATCCTTCCCTATGTCACATGCTGCGACCAAACTACCGGGATCATTACTCAGTCACTGCCTGGTCCCCGGCCTTTCCACTCCCTTTGCTCCACCTCCTTGAACGACAACGTAGTTCTTTCTTCCTTGCCTGCAAAAAAGCTCACTGTGTGTCTTACCGCGTAGCTAACAAGCCATCTCTCCTACGGGAAGTTTCTTACACCTTGAAGCAAATACATCTCTCTCTCTCTCTCTCTCTCTCTCTCTCTCTCTCTCTCTCTCTCTCTCTCCCTCTGTCTCTCCCCCTCTCCTTTTTTCTTGGGCATTTTGTTTCTACCCTTCACATGGACTTGCTTTGTGTTTATTGATAACAAAATCAGGGCTGATTCTAATCATAGAGCGAGAACTGGATAGTTCACACAATGGGCTGACTTTCAGATCTTCGTGGACGTGCCTGACCTGGGATTGGCCGGAGGTTTGGCTGTAACAAGAGCGAGGAGGAGAGAAGTTGCCAGGGATGACTCCAAAGTTGTGTCCTGAGCGACCAGCAGGGTGCAGCCACTATTTACTGAGAGGGAGTATGTTCTGGGGAGCAGACAAGGGGTTGGTACAAATTAAACTTCGAGAACGTGGCAATCATCTCAACACTGCCAGAGAGCACCAAGAGCAGTTCAAAACTAACCTGAACCTCATGGATAACAGAATTGAGGAAAGAAGAAAACTGGGTTTTGTTTTTTCAGTACTGGGCTTGAACCCAGGGCTGTCTCCTCGAGGTACATCTTCAGCTCCCTCTCTTCTTCCTCTTTTTTCTTTTTTCCTTTTGAGACCGTATGCACTGTGTTGCTAAATTGCACAGACTGGGCTTACGCTTTTGGTCTTCCTACCTCAGCCTTCCAGAGTGCTTTAGATTAGACGTCTGCACCACCACATCCGTGTTTTGTTTTTTAGGCAACTAACTCAAGTCTATTCTGATTCATCTCTGTATGGAACCGTTTCTGAGCCTACTTGAATCTCTGCAGACCTAAGTTTCTGCTGATCCACAGGCGCCTTCCCAGTACGGTCGTTCTCACGGAACCACACAGCATCGCGGGCCATGCCCGTCTTGCCGCTTCCCTTCCAGTACTGCGATCATCAACTAAATATGTCCCCTTGTCCCTCTCTCTCTTTATGTTCTTTCAGGAAAAAAAGCCTACGAAGCCAGTTAATAAGTTTAAATATTTCCTTTGAACAGTAATTATAACTTCTTGGAAATGTGGCTTTGTTACCACTTGTTTCATAAACATTTATAGAGGCATATTCCATTTCAGTCACCAGAAAAGTAAAGATGAACGGACGAGTCCTCGGCTCCAAGACCTTCCAGAGAGCGAGCCAGACCTACAAAGTGTTAGAACTGTGGCATCATGATGTTACATGTGCCATAAAAACATACAAGAGAAAGGGCGGTAGTTTGCACAGAGGGACTAAAAGTACACACAGAATCCCTACAGACACACGAGCGATGATGGAAAAGCCTCCCGGGAGGCACGGCTGCTGCTGACCCTAAGTTTGGGAGGTTGCTTGCGTAGAGGTTATCTGGGTAGACATGGCAAAGGCCTGGAGGGCTCTAGAAAAAAGAACTGACAAGAGGAAATGCACAATATGCAAAGGAGATTATTTTCCCTCTTCTCTTTCAAATACCTTCTTTGATTCCTGACACTTAAAAAAAAACCTGTTCCTTTAAACAATTGAGAGTCATTGCTAATGTATGCAAAACTGCTCAAAACAGAAGGGATGACCTGTAATCATAAGCATAAACAATTAATTTATAAACTACCACTGGGTTAACTAATCAGTGTTTCCGGAACCAGATTTTGGTTTGCTAAAAAACGATCATCTATGGGAAGGTGGAAGAAGGGCTCGCTCACCAAGATTTATGTGCAGGAACATCCCAAGTCATTTTATAAAGAAGAAATAATGGGAATCTCACATTCTCATTTGAGACAGCTGGCTATATAAATTACATTGATTCATGTGTGGTATTGGAGTATGCTCATTGCATATTCTTTATTAAAAATTGCTACCAAGCCAAACTTTTTGGTACAGGCCTGTCATTCCAGCACCCTGGGAGACTGAAGCAGGAGAATTACAAGCTTGAGCTCAGCCTGGACAACTCAGTGACATAGTGAGACTGTGTCACAAAACCGAAACTTAAACATGAAGGTCCTAGATGCCATTCTCAGCAGCAGAAAAAAAAATCTACCAAAATCTACAAAGTGTGACCTCATGTGTATACAGGTATTTAGAAAAGAACATAGAAACAAACAGTATTCTTTCTAGGCTTTTGAACTAATAATTTTAATTATTTTGCATATGTTAATACTGTATATAATGACTACATCTCATTTCCTAACTATGACAATAATAACGTTCAGTGACAGTGAGTGGTTGAGCGATGCACACCTCTTGGTAGCTTAGTAGAGGTGCAGCAGTTTGCCTCTAACATTTCTTTGTAAATATAGGTCAGAGCTAAATACAAGAATTGTCCTGCTTATCTCACAGAAGAAAATCCCTCTTTTTTTTTTTTTTTTTAAATTGCAAGTGACTGGATAAATGTTTGAAACAATCAGGGAGAAAGGCTTTACTTTCAGAAGGTCACAGTTCATTCACAGGTGGCTGGTAATGGTGAAAGCACGTGGCAGAGGCTGAGCAGGAGAAATGTAGATCCCATCATGGCAGACAGGAAGCCAAGCAACGGAGGAAGAGCAGAACTAGCGTGTGACCTTTTGGGTTGTTACATACCAGTGATCTGCCCCTTTCAGGTCCAGACTCAGTGTCTGCCCCTTCCAAGTTAAGCCCTCATGACCCACCCTTTCCCGGTCACATGATAATAAAACTGAAACTAAAAAATAAAAACAGATCAATGAATTGCAAAGTTGATTCTTCAAGAAAATAAATAAGATTAATAAACCTCTAGCTAAACTAACCAACAGAAGAAAAGAATAAATACATATCAATGCAATTAGAAATAGAAAGGTGAAATTACAATGGACACTGTTGAAATTCAGAAAATCATAAAAAACTATTTTGGATACTTACACTTCAACAAATTGAAGAATTTAGAAGAAATGGATAAATTCTTACAGGATACCAAAATTGAACAAAGTAGACCTAAAAACTCTGAGTAGACCCAGAACAGGCTTGGAAACTGAGGCAGTAATAAAGTCTCTACCTACAAAGAAAAGTCCAGGACTGGATGGGTTCACAGCAGAATTCTCCCAGTACTTCAGAGAAGAGCCAGCACCAATACTTCTCAAAATGTTCCATGAAATTGAAAGAGATGGAACACTGCCAAACTTGATCTGAACGCTAGCATTACCCTGATCCCAAAACCAGACAAAGACTTGACCAGGAAAGAAAACTATAGGCCAATCTCCTTAATGAACACAATGGTAGAAATCCTCAATAAGATGCTGAAGAATAAAATTTAACCAATCATCAGAAAGATCATACACCACAATCAAACCGGCTCCACTTCAGGAATGCACTGGTAGTTCAACATACATAAATCAACTAATGTAATACACCCCACAAATGAAATCAAGAACATAAATCACACAATCATCACAATAGATACAGAAAAGGCCTCTGACAAAATCTAACATCCCTTCATGATTAAAAAAAAAAAAACCCAGAGTAAAATAGGAGGACCTCAGTATGTTCAAGGGCTCTGGGGGTTTGCATTTCTCCCTGGGAGCAGTCCTTCCGGTAGCCTCACTGGAGGTATTCCTCTACAGAGCTAGCTATACTCACCAATCACCTTCCTGTGATATCCCAGCTCATTGAGCATAGAAGTAATTTTTATAACAACTTATCTCTCTGATTATTCCTCTTATTTATACCTCTTATTTCTAAGGCCATGGTTGGTCTATGGGGATATACAAAGTCCTCCTAAAACCCAAGATTACCTATTGTCTTTGATAGTGCAGATGTTGGGTGTTCCACAAAGACCCATGTGTTAGGCAGGGGTAGGAACATGTGGCTGCTGGGCCAAATACAGTCCACGAAGTTGCCCAGACCTGGCCAAGGCCCTGACAAAGAGAGGAAATCTCAGCCATCACATCGGGATGCGCTAATTAAGGGTTCTACCAAGCACAGCAGCTACTTTTTAAATTGATAATTTTGTATGGTAAGTGAATGATGTCGTAAATATCTATTGGCTCTTGGCTGATAAAACATTCCCTACCCCTGCAAGGCTTGTTCCCTAATGTGGTGGCAGCTGGTGGTCCCTATGGGACGTAGGGGTAACTGGGAGGTTGTGGGTCACCGGGATATACCCTTGAGAGAAATCATGGGATCCAAACCCCTTTTTGTTTTGCTCATGGCCACAAGTGAGTAGCTTGCTCTACCATGGGTGCCCTACTGTTGACATCTAGCAGCCTTAACAGAGCTCTAAAAGCAGTAGGTCTTCTTTCACAGACTAGAGTTTTTGAAACCATTATCCAATATAAGATTTTCTCTTTAGAACTTAATTAATGTGTTTTGCTATTGCAATGTAAACATTCCTAATACACTGTCTAAAATGCAACAGTGACAAGTTGTATGTAGTACCACATGGTTACCGAGTAAATTTGCTCCAACTAGTAATCAGTGGGTGGTTTATTATTGAGAAACACTAAAAATTCCAACCAAGATATAGGCTTTAGCATAAAACAGCCTGCAAATGTGAATTGTTAGTATTAATGTCACTTGCAGCAGGCAATACAGAGAGAATAGTATTTTTAGGACAACTTCAGACTTTTATGATATTTCCAGAAAGAAAAATGTCAGTGTGTGTACTTTAAAATCACCTTAGGTTGTACCTGCATAAGTCTGCGGATACTTCAATAACACAAGGGCAATTATCCATTCCGTCTTCCCTATTAGCCCCATGCTATGCTTTTATGGGAATTGATGCTTATCAATGGAGGAAACAGAACCAATCTGTGACAGAGGCTCTTTAGTTATCTTTGCTCCCTGGTGCATGAAGGACAGTAGGAAATGAAGAAATCAGAGAGCAGATAAGGTGCAATACTTCATATTTCTGATGCGCACTTTTCAGGATAATATAAGGTTTGGGAACTCTCATACAACTTTAATTTATGGAAAATTAGAAAAAGCAAAACATGTCATGGTCTTGATCCAATTACTTTGACAGATTATGTATCTTATTTCAAAAAACATGTGACCAGTGCCATTAAGGATGCAACACTCACCAATTGTCCCTGAGGTCAGCATCAATACAGATTATTCTACTATGTGATCACAAGCTGAACTCACTTTGGCAACCCCAATGAGGCAGGAGTTCAGAGAAATCATTACTCCGTACCTGGGAACACTCCCGTGCACAGTGCAGGTTTTGATCCGACTCAGTGTCTTCTCTTTTCACTTCGATTTATCTTCAGGACATATGATGACATATGATGACATAAATGACATATGCATTCTTCAAATTAAGAAATCACAATGGGTCTCAGTGAGGGTGCTAAGACTTGAGCACACAGACGAATGTTGCTTGTCAACTTGTCACAAGGTGACGATCTCATACAGCCTGATGGGGACACTTTTTAGATCATCGCACACATTACTACACCCATCTTTCTGTCTATGCTTGAGACAACCCCACACCTCTCTCCGCTCATAGATACACACAGTCATACATCTCACCATTATTATATATTAATTTTTTTCTCAAAACAGGGTCTTGCTCTGTAGTTCAGGCTGGTCCTGAACTTACTATGTAGCCCAGGCTGGCCTTGAGCTCAAGGCAATCCTCCTGTCTTGGCCTCCTGAGCACTGAGATTACGTGTGCTACCATACACAGCTTATATGGTGCTGAGGAATCCCAATCAGGGCCTTATTCCTAAGCAAATGCCTTATTCTCTGAGCTGAGCTCCCAGCCCCGTCTCTTTCACAGTCTTTGGTCACTGGACGGTTAGGATACTCTTGGTTTACAGCCACCATTTTCCCTTGGCAATGTTAGTAAGTTAAAGCTGCTACTCATTGTTTGTCAAAGGACTGACCAGGCTGCGCATGGAATCTCCTTGCATAAAACCCTCCCCTTGGACGGAAAGAATCTCATTTCAGAGTGTTCAACATATTTCTCCTCTCTTGCCTTATATGGTCTGACCTGACCTCTTTTATTATTACCTACTTCAAAATCTTCTATTTTCTTTGCTTATTCTTATTCTAAAAAAAAAAAAACCAAAACAACTTTTTTTAAAATTCTGAATTTTCAGAGCCTTAGAAGTCCAGTCCCAAATGGCGTGCACATCCTGTTTAAAGCAAGTAATATTGGGTCAAAAAATTAACACATTTAAATTCAGATGGCATATCTGTTTTTAGTGTGTCTCTGGTTCCTATTGATTCACATAAGTATTGCCGCATGGAAAGCAGAAAGAATTGCCTAAACTTTCAAACCTTCAAGGCAACTTTTCCAAAGATCCCTGGTGAAGCTGGCTTGCTTTGCGCGTGCCCAGGTAAACACAGCAAGTCGTGTATGCTGCTGCTCCTGACTAACGTGCCTGGGACCCTGAATTAGATGTATTTTTTAAACACCTGTGTATGCTGAGCCCCTCACCTGTCTCAGACCCGGACAAATAGGTCTGGCCCATGTATTTCATCCAGAAATTCTTGGCCAAAGTGAGCTATTTGCTCTCAGGAGTCTAGCCAAATTATGCTACAGCTTGCAACCACGAATGAAATTATTTTCTAGATTAACAACATGTTGTAGCAACTGGAGCAGTTTAGGCACCAAGAGGAACAGCTCTAATTCTAGGGTGGCAACTCGCCAGTTGGACGACCTTTCACAACCCATCCCACATTTTCAATCTGAATTTCCTAAAATGCTAAATATGTAGATTTAAGATGAAAATCTAGTTCAATTGCCAGTTGCCATGACAAGCTGGCATTATTTTCAATTGGAGTCCACTACTTAGAGACTCCAGAAAGGCTGGTGTAAGTTATCCTTATTAGGAAGCAAATGTTCTTTGATGGAGCTGGCACAAGCTTTAGAACCTGACATACCTGGGTTGGAACCTCATGGCTGTCTCAATCAGATGATCCAAGATGAAGTTATATCTTTCAGTCTCATCTCTGCACCTGTAAAACAGGAGTGATCATATGCAATCCTCAGAATATGACAATATTATGGTACTAAGTAGATGCTCAATTAATGATAATTCTTCTTACAAATGTTCTACTTACTGATTTGAAGAGGAAATAGTATCTAAACTGAGTGACTTAAAAAAATCAGTGCTATAAAAAAAACCTTATAACCAGCTAGGTTATTTTTAAAATGAAACAGAAATATGTAAGTAAAAGAGAGAAATTTCCCTCACTTTCTCTGTTGTTTCACTGTCCATATTTGTATATGTCCAAAATTTTTCTGTATGTGAAAGTATATGTACACAAATATAACCGATTTTATAAAAGGGACATCATGCAACATTTATTATTATATCAAGATATTTGGTGAATGGTGAATGTATTTATCCAATTTGCATAAGGCATTATGAGTGTGTGGACCTCAGGAGAAAGAAAATATCCTCCTGAAGGACACTAGGCCTTTTTGCTATAAAGCAACTTTCAACAGTCTTACAAGATCTTGCAGACACAGGATCATCAGAAAAATCTATGGATTCTCTGATTTTGTTCCTCTAAGTGCAAAATGACCTAGTTACAGTTGTCATGGATACTATAATTTTGAAGTTAATCATATTCGACAGAGGAGTAGAGGTGCAGCTCTACAAAATGATGAGATCAAGCTGAAGCTCAGCCTTGAAAGATGAGGAAACTGAGTCAGAGGACACCATGAAAACTTTTGAGACCGTGCTCACCATACAGTCTAGTCTGGCCTTGAGCTTGCTTTGCAGCCCAGGCTGGTTTGAACTTATTGTGTTCCTGCCTCAGCCTCCCAGGGGCCGGGACTATAAGTGTGCCACAGTGCCTGGTTGTTACTGTTTGCAGGTGGAATCTCCCCAAAGCCTCATGCACTCGGTGGCTTTGGTGTGTTGTTAGGAGGTGGGCCCTGGTCAGGAGGGGAGGATTACAGGTTTCTGGTGGATTACGGGTGAGTGATAGATTGTGGGCATGTGGCATGTTACTGGACATGTGGTGCACTACTGCCCTGCAAGGGTATCGACTCTTGCTCTGGCTTCTGGAAGTCCCAGATCTTTCTCTTCAGATGTTCAGAGCACCTGTTCTTTGCCAGACTCTTTCTGGTATTGCCTGTCAGACATGAATGGACTGAGCCTTTGTGAAACCGTGAGCTAAAATAAACCTTTTCTTTCTTAAATTGTGGGTGTTGGGTAATGTGTTCTGGAAATGAATAAGTAACTAAGACTCTGGTCCAAGAGGAAAATTGGAAGATTCATAGGGAAATCTCATAATTAATAATGCTAAAGTATATGACTACTGTCAATATATTTTTCAAAGTCAATAGAGCCATAAAAAGGGCTTCTTAGCCTAAGCGTTTTCATTATTTTCTTGTTGCTGGGACAGAATAACTGATACCTACAACTTCCAGGAGGAAAAGTCCACTTTGGCTCACGGTTTCAGAGGACTCAGTCCATGCATGATCAGCTGGCTCCAGTGCAGGAACAGTATGACAAAGGAAAGCCGTTCACGGCCGTGCGGATGCAGAGAGAAAAAGGACAAGCAGGGAACAAGAATATACCTTTCCAGGTCACATCCCGGTGGCCTGCCTCCAACCTGCACCACCTCCGCAGAGCATATTCTAAACTCACCAGTGGATCAGTATCTGATGAGTATAGCTGCCCTAGGATCCAGTCACCTTCCAAACACATGAGAATTCTGGAGAACAATTTAGATTCAAACCATAAGAATGATTTACAAAAAGACACAAAATAAAACAGTCATGTGCATGATTCCTCAATGCACTTAATAAAAGTACACTTTTACCAAATCACCCATAGACACTACTTTTTAACTCAGTGTTCCAAAAGTACAAACATCTGCTTGGAGTCAATGTACCAACATCTCACAACAGGTTTCTGCACACAGGAAAATCAACTGAAAGAAAAAAGAAAATGTGTGTGATGTGGAAGAACAGAGGATCGTTTTATTTAACTTGAGTCCCCAGGATCATTTGATGATTGTAATTTTATGAATCTGCAACATATAAAACATGGTACTATGAAGTTCAACCACAAGATTAGATTTTCAACTTTAATTTATTTTTAAATTGTTCATTATTACAGTAAATAAAAAAACCCATGAAGCTGGCTGCTTATGGTCAAAAAGAAGCCCCATAATATCAATTAGGAGCCAATACAAGACAATAAAAATGGAAGAAATTGGATAAAGGGAGCAAACACACAAATAAACGAAAGTACTCTAACTTCTCCCTGGAAAATGGGAAGGGCTTATTTCCTGTGTCAACTATTTTGACCCAAGTTGTTGTTCTGTGGATGAACAGTTAAATGGATTCTGGAAGATCGCAGACAACAGGAAATTGAATCCAATGATCAAACTTAGGCCAGGCATAAGTAAACAGATAGCTTTCAATGATTCTAATGGCACTTTTTTTCTTGCTTTTGAGGCTGGTTTTGCTCATAGCCAGGCCATTCCATTCACTTGCAAAGATATTTCCCCTTCCTAAGATAAATTTCCCCTCAACAACCTTGAAAATACTGTAATGGATGATTCATTACAGCTGAGACAAAGGCCCGAATCTGATCATATGTCATTGCTAAAATTACTTCAGTCAAGAGGATAAAAACATTAGAAAGTTTACCTCCTCCAGCCCTCAGCTCCCATCCATTGTTTGCTGACAGGATTATTATGCTGCTGCCCGGTCAGTGCATTAACAGAAATTGTTGCTTTCAGGAAGCGCATTGGTGGGTATAAAACACAGCTATAAGATAGCAGAGCCACTATGCCACTATGAGCAATTTATAGTTAAGTAGGAAGCTCACAAAGCTGCTTTATGATTATCTCACAAATGCATTAATGACCTCATCTTTGAGGAAATAATATTCTCTATTTTTTCTTGTTTCCAGATCTATACTTTCCCTTTCCAGGAAAGAAGGTAATTACACACACACACACACACACACACACTCTCACACACACACACATATATATTATCCAGTTCCTTAGCAAAGAGTCTCCCCATAAATTAATTGGCTGCACAGATCTTAAGCTGCTATGACCAACAACAACAAATGATTATTGATATTTTATTGCTAGGGTTTCAATGGCAAATTTCTTTTGCCTTTTAAAGTATGTGATTTAACTGAAGTTACAGAATCTAACTGAAATCATAGAATTGAAGAGCTTCCGCTACCCTGAAAGAAGTTTCTTCAGAGAAGAGAGGAAGTGATTACCCTTTAGGGACAGGAGACAAATGTCACAGAGGAGAGAACATTGACACCAACTCTTACAGGATGTGCAGAATTTTACCAGATGGAGAAGCAATACTCTAACACAGCTTGAACAAAATCAATCCTAAAAGAATATAAAATATAGAATATACAATGGGTGTGTGAGTTAGACTGCATTTTCCCAAGAGAGCCACAGTGACTTTGCTGTTTCCGTAAGATCTTCTAGTGTGATTTTGGTACTACTCTCTTCGACAAGGCAGAGCTCATGTTTCTTCCTCTGTACCTCTGTACTATGTGTAGGCTTTAAGCCTGTGGTAGAAGTGACAGTATGTAATTTCATAGGACAGATCATAAAAGATGGCAGTTCTGCCTCATTCTCATGGGCCACTCTCTTTTGGAGCTCCGAGCCACCATGTGTCAAGTTTTTCGGCTGTGATGGAAGCCCAGCTAGATCCCCTGGAGGGAGCAAAGGGAAAGGCCCTGCATGCGTGAAGGTCCATCTACTTGCACTCTCAGTTTCTACCAGTACTGGCCAACAACTACATGAGAGATCTGAATTAGAGCCACTAAGATGACTGAGCCTTTCCCAAGTTTCTGACCCACAGAAACTACGATCATGAATGCAAGGATAATTGTTGTTTCAAACAACAAAGTCTTGGGGAGACAACTGCTATTCAGCAACCAATAACTAGAATAGTAAGTAATTGGAAATGATACTGGACAGCCTAATGGAGGCCTAAAGAACATTTGGGTTTCCACCCATGAGACGTGCACTGGGGAACAATCCAACCAGCTTTTTGACCTAAAGAATGACATGGTGTGAATTACAGAAACTTAAGAAGCATTGGGCAAGATGGGTGAGAGAAGAAAGACATTGGCGAGCAAGAGAACACTCACAGAAATTCCCCAAGCTGAGTGGTGCATAAAAATTTCGTGATGTGACTGATAAAATTTCAGATTCCTTGGACTAATTCCAAAGGAAAAGAGATAAAGGGAAATTGTTTCTACTTGCCTTGATTGGAGACAAGAAATGATATTTGTCGTTCACTTGCTGTCAGCCAGGCAGCTGAAAGGGCCCTCAGCAGGTAGGTTAGTGACAAAGGCCACAGGCTTTCCTGTAAGAAGGACCTGAATTCAAATCCTTACTCCACTATTTACTAGTGTATGATCTAGGCAGCGTTCCTTACTTCTCTGAACCTGTTTTCATAGATGAAAATATGGATATTATTGTACTGTCCTCTTTACCTACATATAATCCTTAAATAAAATAATTGCTCAATAATAATAAATCACTGTGAATTTTCTCAACAGTGTCATTCCCACATGTTTTAACGTTAGCTCTTTTAATGAAACGTTTTCTGTCCTGGCTTCTGCCACTTTGCTGAACTATTTTTGAAAAGCTTATAAATAATCAGCATTGTGCCACATTAAAGAATCCCATTTTATTTCCACTGTATTGGCCTTTGGCAAACCAGCTACCCCTGGAGTTTGGAAGCAACATTCTATTGCTTTCCTTCTACTTCATTGATTGCTCTCCACTTTCTTTGCTGGAGTTTTCTCCAAACATATGTCTAACCGTAGAGATTTAAAGCTTGGTCCTTCCTTCATGAATACATTTTCTTTATACATGACCTCTTCGATATCTGGATTCAAATTATATACATATTCTTAAACACAAAATTTAAATAGTGACTCAACTTTACATCATTAGTCAAGAGATGCTATTTCTGTTTTGAAATTATAAGTTTTGCAATCTAATTATACTCTGAGTCTTAGAATCCCAAAGTCACACAATGCTAGACTTTAAATATATATATATATTTACATAATTTAATCTACATTCTGCATGCGTAAGTTGTGCTACAGTAATAAATAAATCAACAGCAATTCTTTCATGTTCGAACCACACACCACCATGGAGCAGCAGAGGGCACTGTTTTGAGTTGGCTACATTTGAGGACTCATCTTAGTGGCCAACTGCTGCCTGGAATCTAACCAGTCCCTGTGAACGAGAGAACAAAAAGCCGAACACACTGAGCTCTTACACTTTTATCCACAAGGAAAATCACAACTTTTAATCATTTTCTTTGACCAAAGCAAGCTACATGGGCAAGAATAAACTGAAGGAGTACACAGTAGCATGATTTTCCCATATGCCTAAACAAGAACGATACATATTTTGTCAATAGCAAGTGACTGTCTTACTCACTCTTTGTTGCTGGGACACAATACCTGACATCCACAACTTAAGGGAGGAAAGACTTGTTTTAGCTCACAGTTTCAGAAGGTCTCACATAGCCCGTTCATGGGCGGCAACAGTGGAAGCACACGGCAGAGGCCTCATAGCTGGGGGATGCTTCTCCTTGCATAGGAAGCCAAGCCAGGCAGGAAGTGGGAATTAGTGTATACCCTTTCAGGTTCTGTATCAGTGATCCAGTCTTTCAGGGTCAAGGCTCAGTGTTCTGCCCCTTCTGGATTATACCCACAATGCACTACACACTCATGTTCCACTCCTCCCCACCACGCCCCCCTTCCCAACAGCACACACTTCCATAGCTACTTCACAATATCCAAATACGTACATACTCAGACTTCACAGTGAGGCAATCGGTACCTAGAGTGATCATGACAGCTACAGTGTCACCAAGCTGACTTGTTCATATGTCATAGCCAAGACGAAAACTTGGTTCAGTGCTTGTTCTGAAAAATGAACCAGGAACTACTTGTTCTCTAACCCAAATAAAAACATTTAAAAGTTACAGTATTAGTATTTTATGAATTTATGTGATATAAGCTACCCATACTGGAACACTTTTGAAACTTCATCAAGAAAATATACAAAGATGGATAGATTTGAAATCCTATTCCTCATTTTGCTGATATCTAACAAGATGTCCATTCAAATTCTTTCCAAACTGGCTGTTTTCACTCACAGCAAAATTAAATCATGCTGGGGATTCTGAACACACTGGCTTAAGAAATGTCAAGGATATAAGCAAGACAGCTGTGAACCCAAAGGTATATGCATGGTCTATTACATCCAAAAGACATGTGTTCACAATGAGAACTCACACAGTGGATCAGAGAAGGGAAGTTAATTTTACAATAATAACAAGAAGAACTGGGGGCATAGCTGAGTGCTTAGAGTACTTGTCTCACAAGCATAAGGCCCTGGGTTCAATTCCCCAGCACCCCATACATTGGGCATGGTGGCCCACACCTGTGATCCCAGCACTCCATCTGAGAAGGAGGACTGCTGTACATGCGAGGCCCGCCTGGGTGACATAGTGAGTTCAGGACAGGCTGGTCCACAAAGACCCTGACTCAAACAAATAAACAAGAAAATAAAAACGAGGAAGCCTAACGTGTATGGCTGCTGGTAGGTTCAGCAGCACGATTGCACAAGAGCAATGCACCTCCTGGTTGTTCTCATAGGCAGGATGGCGGCGACTGTTCTACATATTACACCTGTGATCAAGTCTGAAGCTGAGGCAGAAGCCAGCTGTGCCAGCCTGTTATATTAGAGAAGCAAAAACTTTTCAAGAAACAGTAACCCCACCCCTCACTTCAGCAGATAGCCAGAGAGATCCCATTTGCCAGCCTTTCCCTGCAAGAGAGACTGGGAGGAGAAAGAAAAATTAGTATAGATTGGCCAAGCCAAATGCTGCCTGGAACAAGGAATGGCACGAGGAGGAGGCGGTAAGAATGAGGCCACAGTCAGCAGCTCGTTGCCTCTGCCTCGTGCACTGGCTGGATAAAAGTGATTTTGAGAGAATTTATGTTATCATTTTAAGTTTACATAGAAACTATTGTGAATACATAACATATACCAATACCACTAAAATCACTGGTATGTATCATCACAATTGGTAAAAACTGAAAAATGCGACAAATCTACTTGAATAAAGTCCACTGTAATATTTCTTTTTAAAATACGAGTTTGTTTCAGTAAGAAATTAGGGAACTGTTTGAACATAACACAATTTCACATTTGAGTATGGGAAACCCCTCAAAATACTTGGGAAAGAATGAAAAACATATCCAGATAATGCAATCAAACAGGAATACACAAAATTTACCCAAAGACCATCCAAATGTGGCCAGTGATCTCAGGTCATCGCCTGTGCTGTGAGCCACACCCACTCATGTCTGGTGTCGTATATGTCTCTGATTTCATATGAAACTTCTCCCACCATTCCACAAAAACTCACAAACTGCCCCTGAGGTGCACTTCCACAAGCAAAATGCCAAGACATTCTATGATAAAGGGTCATACTGATTGTAGCATTTCTATATTTCTTAAACACTTATCGTATGTAAAACCATGATAAATGGATTTTGTCTGGTTTTATTAGGTTTCTATTCAGTTTTTAAGGAGCATTGGCAAAGTTTCTGTGGATTGTGTCTCTAAATCTTCTATTTCCATGAACTGCTATGGTTTGAAATGCAAAAGTTTGCAGTGCTACTATATCTCCATAGTATAATTCTAACATAAATACATACGCAGAGTTATACTTCTATCATTTAGTAAAAGAATATAATTCTGGCGAATATATTACCAATACTATACATACTACCATTGCAAATACATATGAGTATTTAATACTAGAAAACAAGACATTTTTAACATAAATTTAAAAAGCTCACTTACATCTTAGATATTTATATGACTTTAAAAGTATTTATTAAATGTACTTGGGATGGCTTGTTAAAAATAGATCATCAATTACATTAAATAAAAGCCATTCAATTTACCAAGCTATATACAGATGTCTCTATAGTGAGTGATGTGGCATTTATCTTTTTAGAAAATTATATAAATTATATTCAGCCTACACATCCCGAATCGGGAAAACGACTTTACTCTCCTTTTCTTTATTTGTAAATTTTGTCCATCCAGAGTCAAGGCAGATACAGTATGGGCAGTACAGATCTGGGTTTTGGTAGTCCCTTTGTAACAAAAGAGAATCTATTTTCCTCCCTAGGGTCTCTCTTTTCCTTAACAAGGGCTTACAAAACACTCAGCACACTCCCAGCGCTTCTGAGCATCCCCTCCCCTGAGAGGTGTCAGCAAATACATGGAAAAACAACTTGACAAAGTAATGAAAGGCCCCTTGCCCCTGCCCTTCTCCTCCCCAACCCTGTCCTTCACGCTTTCAGTCCTTTGGAAGCCGGGTCTTGTTGCTGTGAGGAGCTGTCTCCTTGCTTCTCTTGGTCCTCGTTCATTTGATGAAAGGATTCCATCAAGACACACGTGTAGGCAAGCAGCAGTACAGGCAGAATTTACTGGAGACAGAGGGAGCTATAACGCCTTCAGGGACGGGGTGGGCAGTGCCTGAGGACCTCTGCACAGAGTTCGAGCCTGGCTAGAGTTATGCCTGGGCTTCAAAGAGCGAAGGTAATTATAGTGCTTGTCACCATTTTACGTAGAAGTTAGCGTGGAATTGCAAAACGTCTTTCTGTCTTTTTCAGATGGTCAGGTCTCTTTAGAGGCCTAATCATTTAGGAAACTTATGAAAGAAATTTACAAAAGATAACTCCTTAGACCAGGTTCCAGCCCAAGGCAGGAGGGCCTTTAAAGAATATTTTCTTCCTTGATGTCACTGGGCCCCAGGTCATGGTGACCGGGAATGCTGTCTGCCTTGTTCTAGAAATAGAGGCCCTGTGTTTTTTTGATCTGAGACTTAATATATGATTATATATTCTATATTGAGGTCTCCGTTCCTTAACTCTAATTGGCAAAGTGTACTGTTTTGTACTCCCCCAGGTCTAGTTTCTCTGACACTTTCTATGTGACTCTCTAAACCTTTTTTCTGTTCTCCAGTGAGCTGCCCTTTCCAGGCAATCTACCTGCGAAAACTGCAGGCAAAAAGATCTTACAGAAATCAAACCCTGACTCAGCATTTATTTTCCTATGGACCAAGACAGGAAAGGACTGCGTCGAGGACTAGGAAACGATTGATTTCAGGCAAGGCCGCCAGTGGAAGAGAAGAAACGTAAAGAAGGGGTCCTGGGCCTCTGTGGGCAACCGGCCGGCGCACTCTGACTCCCCATCTTCCCAGGCACAGGGATTAGGGTTGGCAAGTGTGTTTTGAGTAAACAATTCTGAATGTTTGATGTTTAAGGCTGGAGCGTTCCTTTGCATGCACAGTCAACATTAAAAATGCTTCTGTCCCCACTGTTGGGATGCCAATGCAAATTCTCACAGCCACGCAGGCCTGATTCTAAGGCTCACGGAAGGACTCTGGCCAAAGCCACACAGGCTCCAGCCTCCTCCAGGCAGCGGCTACCGCACAGTGTCCTGAGCGCACCTGTGCACACCCATCAGCACACAGGACACCAAGCTGCAGGTTGGGCTAGCGCGGACTTCCCGTTGTCCTCCCAGCCTCGCCCGTTCCCTTTCCTTCCCGCTCCCCTCCCATCCCCAGCTCTTGCCCCACACAATGGGATTTTTGTTTGCCTCTGTGGCATGTGACAGCGCAATCCCTACTTTGCCTAGCTCTGGGCTGCAGGTCTCTCAGGTAACAGGTGGCAGCTTCCCCTGTTGGATTCTAGATATAATAAAGAATGACCTCATAGGGGTGGAGCGCTGGGACTCCGCAGAGGTGGCAGTCACAGCCAGGTAACCCTGGAGCGAAGCCCTTGAGTTCAGAAGGAGCAGTGAGATTTCTCTTGCCTACCGGCTCTAACACTCACCCCGAAGCGCGCTAGCACCTCGCCCTTGGCTGCAAATCTCTGAAGCTTGTCTGCCTCAGATGGAACCCAGAGACACCACTGGGAGAGAAAATGTGGTCGCCAGGAAAAAGAACCTGGCTTTCTTGAGGCCCAGACTGTACATGCTGGAGAGAAGGAGCACCGACACGGTGGTCGGGGGCAGTGCGCCTGGGCCCTGCTCTGCAGCCCTGAGGAGGAGCCAGTCGGACAAGACCGAGTACAGCCAGAAGCTACAAGGTAACCCAGGGAAACCGCCTGCCCCACGTTACTGAATTCCCAGCTCTGGTTCTGCTACTTTCCCATTTGCAAAGGAAACACTTAAGGCAGAGAACCATCAAATATTGCCTCTCCTTCCCTCTAAATGGGACTGGTAAGTGACAGAGGAAATTGTATAATGCAGGGCGATCAAGAGCCAGTTCTGAGTCAGGCTTCCAATCATCTGGCTTTCCTTTTTCTCTATTTTCTTTCTTTCTTTCTTTCTTTCTTTCTTTCTTTCTTTCTCTTTCTTCCTTTCTTTCCAGTGCAACATGCTTTTCTTCCCCTTCCCCCTTTCTCCTTCACCCCACCCAACTTAAGAAGTGGGAAGCAGTAGGAAACAAGTGATTTAGAAAACTACAAAAGATATTTTATCTCAATAGGGAGATGGGAGATGTCACACCGTGAGATCTCTCTCGGTAATTGCTCTGAACTGTGATTGCAGTTATCTTAAATAGGGATATGAAGTTACAATCATGTCTGTGAAAAATAAGCAATAGTACAGTCAGCGGGATGGAATAACAGGATTTGCTGACAATCTCTTAGGTGATCATGACCCTAGAGTAAATTGAGTAACACCCAAATATGGTGAGAGATACTGAGAATGCCTCTGTTGAATGGCTTTCGAGGAAATAACTTCGGTTTATCGTGCGATGGTGGTAAGATAGTTTAGCACAGTTATTATAACACGTCCCCTGTTCTGAGCCCCGAATGTCAACCTCTTCCCATCCACTCTTTCTCCTAAAGTCGTTTGCTCTTGTAAGACTCCAGTTAGTGTTGATAGCGTGTATGTTTTGTGTCTCTAGTGCGGTAGCTGGGACCCTTCTGCTCCCAACTCTTGCTTGCATTGAGGGTGATGTGTTCTCACGCCCATCACCCATGCACTGTGAACTGTCACTCTGGTCTTGAAAACTGTCATAACATCAGAAAAACCAATGAGACTGGCTTGCACTTAGCACACCGCTTTCCTCAAAAATGAACTTAAAAGACTTTGGTGTGCAAACTAAGTTAAACAAAAGAACAATCTTTAAATAAGATCTTTAGAAACTATCCACAAGTAGTTATTGTTTAAAATCTGCATATTTTTGCATTAAATTGGAATGTTAGCCTTGTCCTTAATTTTTTCGTAAAAGAGGGATGATGTTTGATTTTTTAAAATTTAATTTCTCTCAATGCAATGTTTACATTGAAATTACATATTTTCAAGTCATATGTATTAGATTTCAATACTGGTTTTTCTACTTTATACTGTACAAATTTGGAGCAAATTATTTAAAATTTATAAGCCTCAATTTTCTTGTTTGTAAATGTGAGATTAATGCTATCACATTTTTTTATGAGAATAAAATTAGATATTAGAAATACCTATTTTATTGGCCTACCCATGCTACGTGCCCAATAAATTTTTATTTCAAATTTTAGGGAATAGGGTGGGCCCTGTATTAATAATCTAAGTTTACCTGATTTATAAATCTTATTCAACCATTTCTTGTTCTTTGATAAACAAATTATATACAGATATTCAGGAAAGATTTATTGCTTTATCCTTACAACATGTTTCTTTTGTATGAGTTTTAATAATTCAACATCTTTCTGATTTGGATTTTTCATTATAAAAATAAAAATAGAAAATAAGCTTCCTAAGTTTTGCTCCTCTCTCAAGAATCACACAAAAATAAAGTCTGTGGCTGCAAAATACAGCAGGTGCTTATTTTGCAAGAAACCTCAGGCTTCTCATATGCTCTGTCTGATTTGCAGATGTCCTGTGCTCTTTCGGATTCTGTCTTTGAAGGTAGAGGCAAAACTCAGGAGCTTACTCATGTTCCTAGAACTATTTGTTCTTCAGAAACATCACCAAAGACTGTAGAAGGCACAACAGTCCTGTAAACTTGGCTGGCCTCCTGAGAAGTAACATTTTTAGGTGTAATTCAATAAAATCCAAGTCTGGGATCTAATGCTTAATTCTACTGTAACTGCTTTGGGAACAAAAGAAGGTATTTTCTCATTAATCTTCAAAGCAGAGAATTCTGTGGTGTAGCTGTCTGGCCTCTACAATGCCTATTATCACGTAGGTGACTCTAGATCACCTTAAAAATTCTTTAGTATTGAAAAGGCCAGAGCTTCTCCTGTGTTTTCCTTAGAACTGATAGCTCCCAAGATGCATTGTAAAGACCAGACTGGGTAGAGCTCTGGGACAGATGGCCCAAAGCCCAGTGTGAGGCCACAGTGTCCTTTGGAAGACTGGAAGTTCTGGTACCTCCACAGTCCTCAGATTATTTAGTAGTTCATTCTTTTGTGCTGTGCTGTTATTTGAGTAAAACAATTCACTGCTTTTGTTCTTTGGGAGCAAGCCCTCCAGTCCTGAGAAATATAAGATCTTTATTTAGTGTCTGTGAACCTGTGTCTTAACTTACACAGAGCAGTTTCCTGATTCCCTCTCCAACATCACTTTTGGAGTGTGAATCTCACGTTGCAATAGAAATTTGGAAAAATGGTCCACTGGGTGAGAGCTCCTGGACTAGAACAACAGCACACATCTCCAAAAAAGATACCCTAAGGCCTCTAGAAGATTGGCACCACATCACCATAGTGATTCCTTCTGAATGTTGAGTTGTACAATAATAGCTCAATGCTACCCTGATGTTAGATTTCTTTACTCCTTCAAGAAACTTATTCAACTCACTGGCACTTTTGAAGATGCTATGTGCTGTGTCTTTGGGGTTCCGGTAGTGAGCAAAAGCCAGCTATGTGCCAGGAACCACAACTGCAAAATGATCAGGGCAACATGTACGACCTTTACTCCAAAGAGGTTTAATGTCTAACGGGGAAAGATAAGACGGGCAAATATGTAAATGTAATAAAATGGCAGGACAGAAGTAAAAGTGGGATCAGTGGTTCCACAGGAGGAGGACTGAGCAGAAGAGGATGTTAGATCGTTAAGAGATAATAAGCTGGACACAAATTCTGGGACCAGAGGGACATTTTAATTCTTCGCTGTACTTAGTCTGAAAGCTTTTCATTTCCTTGGTTATTGACTTTTTTCGAGACAGCGTCTTGCACTGTAGTCCAAGCTGCTCTTGAGCTCACTATGGAGGCCAGGCTGGCACTGAACTCACAGCATTCTTCCTGCCTCAGCCTCCCAAGTGTTAGGATTACAAACATGTGTCACCACACCTGGCTTATGTGGTGTGGGGGAGTTGAACCCAGGGCCTTGTGCTTGTTCAAAAGCACTCTAACCTCTGAGCTGTGCTATTATTGGCGCTAATGCCCTCCTTCATTCTTTCTTATATACTCCGGTTACTGCCTGGTAGACATGAAATGTCACCTGTCTGCTCATTGTTTCATTATACCTCTGCACTTAGAATCATGCTCAGCACACAGTAAGCACTCAGTAACTATTCAGTACAATCAGCCATGTGAATGCAATTTCCCAGGCAGGGAACAGGTGTGAGGAGAGTAAACAGGGCCTGGAATAAGAGCCCTTGCATGTATGTGTCTTCCTATGTGAGGATATCTTTCTTTTATGATTGATAATAGAAGTAAGCCATAATAGATAAAAGGATATACAGATGATAGAAATGTACAGCATTGCCTGTAGCATGAGCAATTAATTGGTCATGGGTGCTGTGGATTGGATCTGTAGTGTTGCCCAAAAGCCTCGTCTATTTGCAACTGTTTATTATTGGGAGGGAGGGCCTGGCTGGGAGGGGTAAGTGTTTAAGGTTTGGCCTGGAAAAATTGTGTCAACTCAAGCTCTGCTCAGGGCAGAGTTTTCAGGTGTGTGCTGTTGACTTGTGGGCCAGGAAGCAAGAGAGGTAGCAACTGGCAGCCTGAAGTAATTAAAGGAAGGAAGAAGAAACATTGTTGCAGCTTCTTCCAGGGAAAATTACAGCCTTGCCTGAGTCTCCAGATGTCAATTTGTCTCCTGCTTCTCTTGGCTTTCTGTCTGCAATGAGGTGAGTAGCTCTCCAACCTCTGTCATGTGCTTCCACCTTTACCAGCTGCCCATGAACCATCTGCCCATGAACAGTCTATGTATGAGTTTCTGAAACTGAGCTAAATCAGTCTTTCCACCCTGAATCTGTGCAGTATTCTGTCCCAGCAATAATTAGTTACTTAACTAAGACAATGGAAGCATATCTCCTTCCCCGCTCCATCTTCCAGAGCACCGCCTCGCCTCAGTTCAATCCTCTTCTTGACTCGGTACAATGAAAGCTACACCACCCTAGCCTCCATACCAGCCCAGTTACTCAATGCCATTCTGCTGGGGCAACAGAGATAATTTAAATAGGGAAAATTCAGTGGCTGAGTTACAAATACTTAGAAAATATTTTGTATGTGATTATGCATATGAACTCTCAAAATGTGCATAATCTAAAGTTACATGTGTGTCTGCATACACAAATGTAGGTACCTATCTATAACACATAAGCATAGATACACATATGTGTGTGTGCACTTAAGACATTTTTGCAATGAGTAAATTTTTTTCTAAAAATCTTACTGATTTATTCTCAGAAGTCTTTTCTGAAAACCCAAAATAACTGATATCACTGACAATGATATGCTTCCTCTCAGTAGAGGTATTATGGGCGACATGCTATTGTCTCTCCAAAGTTCTTTGTGAAACCCTAGCCCCGATGTCATGGCCTTTGGAAGCAGGGCCTGTGGAAGACAACTGGGTCTGGTGGAACTCTTACAGGTGGGATTAATTAGTGCCCTGTAAGAAAAGACACGAGAGCGCCTTCTTGGCATTCCACCATGTGTGGTCATGGACACCTGCATGCCAGGAAGCAGATCTGCCAGCGTCTTCATTCCAGATTTCACAGCCTCTAGTGTGATGAGAAATCACCGCTGTTGTTGAAGCCATCCAGGCTATAGTACATTTGCCATAGAGGCCAACCTGGCTCAGACAGCAGGTCAGTAGCTCTATCCCCTGTGGCTACACTGAGACACTTTGGATCTTTTGGACAACACATATATTTGTTAATGACACACCAAGAGAAAGAATGAGAGTGAATGGGTAAAATGCCTTTATGGCTGCTGGTAACCCAAGTCAAAAAACATGATTTCAATCATGGCAGGTCCATAAGGAGGCAAGAGGGTTTTTTTTTTTTAACACTGGAAGATTTGGTGATTTTTGCTCAAGGCCTAATGACGAATGAGGTAAAGCCATTTGGTTGGCTCTCTGTGCATGTTTCGATGCCAGCAGTACAAGTCCCTTATACCCCTGCCTGCTCTGGGAGTACTGAGTAGCTCTACCCCTTCACCTGCCTCCTTACACCACTCAGCAAAATGGGAAGTGCCTGCCCTGGTAATATGACACCAGTACAAACAGGTATGTGTATTAGTTTGAAGGACAAACCTTGATAAAACTCGAAGTACTTTATTTTCTCTCTCATTCATGCATAAAAGCCAAAGTGAAGCATGATACTTTATCTCTTTTTCAGTAAATATATTTTGCAATTTTTAGAAGAATCATTTGTCTAAAATGAGAGTCATAGATTTTAAGAAAGCTTGAGCTCTTCTACCACCACTACACTGTGGTAGGCCAAATTACTTCTGTATTTTATTGATGTGACTTTAGATGTAACTTTCCTAAGGGCAGCAAATGCAACTTCTGGTTTTGCTTTTTTTTTTTTAATCCATAAAGATTATCAGTTTACTAAAAATTGAGAAATCAGAGGGAGGGCAACATGAAAAAATAAAGAGGAATGGAGCAAAAGAGGGATGTTACGGATGTACCAGGAACAGACAGAGTTGAGAAAAAGGACAAGAGAAAATCGCTCAAGCTATATTCCTCTCCATTTTTGTTGATACCGGATCTAAAAATTTCTGTTTATGGATTTACTTGTTCTTAATGCTATAATCATATTAACTTTGGTGGGTATTGATTTCCTGGTGAAAGTGCAGGATTTGCATGTTCACAATTCTTGTGAAATTCCTTTCTAGGGATTTCACAAGAATTCTTAAGGTTATACCACACAGAATCAGGTGAGAATTGGTTTCAAGTTATACTTTCAATTGCCCCTAACCAAGTAGGTGAAGGGTCCCTGGGGCAAGCTTACTGTTTATCTAGGATTCCCATTCTTACTTACAGACGAAGGCTAGCACTGTGGTCTTCCTGGTCAATCGGCCTGCTTGGACTTGTTCATATCAGGTTCTCCTGAGGGCACACATGACTTTAGGCCTGAAGGCCACTTGGTGGTGGGGTATTTCTGGACCTTGGTCATGCTAGAATAGAGTGTTCCTACCACATATACAAGGCCCCTTGTAGGTGGAGAGCTAGTGGAGGGAAGAGTAAGAGTCCTCAGGATGGAACTGGGGCAATGTGTCCCATGATCCTTTGCTAACTTTAGCATGGCACTGAGAGATATGAGAAACCTAAATTAAAAGTTGGCCTGCATATTGTTATCAAGGTACATTTGTCAAGAAAGAAGAGTATTCTCAAAAAGATAAAAGGATATATTGCATTGTACTCACCAGCATGTCAGCTAGCTGTATAACTTGCAAATGTGTAGACATAGAATGTCAGCCTTGCTTGTGCCCTTGCTCCAGCATCCATGAGAGAAGTAGCTACGTGTTTGAGACAGTAATTTGTGATCAATGTATTTTTTTCTCCTTTCATATGAAGTTCTGGAAAGTAAGAGGGAAGGGAGAAACAGTATTATCTGCAACATGCCTGGAATGGCTGGTTGGGGCCTTTCACAAACATTGTTACCTAATTCAAATACATTTCAGCTCTGGTTTTAGAGTTGGACAAAATAAAAAGAAAAGAAAGCTTGAATTTGAACTCAGATCCTTTACATATTTGAAAACTAGAAGGTATCTCACTAATTGACTTCGTGTGTCTTTCCTACAGATTACCACTAATAAGTCTAAGCAATTTGGTGGCTACACCACACATTTTGTAACATAAAATTCCTTGCTACCGTGATGAGCCGTGACCTCCTATTTTTTCACTTTGAAACATGTATTCTTTTGAATTACTGTGGCAAGTCCCTACTGGTATTGCTTTTAATTTTTAAAAAAAGTTTGGTGGGGTAAAAAAAGCCAAAATTGAAAAGTAAGGTTAAACAAATCTACCCTATAGCGATAGCTTAATGAGTTTTACTCCCTACTTCCTTGAATGTCTCTGTTGTCCTTCAGGTGCATCTTAGTAAAGTTTGAATACATCCGCTAAACTGAAAGCCCTATTCTATAGCACAGGTGTGTGTGTGGGGGGGATATATTTGTAAATGAAAAGAATGGAATTCTTTCAATATTTCAATAGAATCTCATGAAGCTGGTCTAAATTGTGAGCTGTAACTTACATGCAATAAGAGAATAGTGCTATGATTAAAAGCCTTTGTCCCAGGTGCTGAACAATTTCTTTCTTGATTAATGAATCAAGAAGAAATGAATACTGTCGAATACCTGCACAGAGGCCCTTGATAAGAAACGTAATCTCGGACTGTCTGACATCTAGTTGTTAAATAGAAAAGCTTCAAGGGTCATGTCACCTTGCTCTAGGTCTCAGTATTTGAGTCACTGCAGCCCTTCATAGAATTTTTTTTTTCCTGAATGCTTCTCAGTTAGGTCTCCAAAGTCATTGCAAAAAAGCCATGACAGATTTGTGCTTCTGTATTTGTGTGAAGTGGTTGATGAAGACATTGTTTATCTCTCTTAGTGCCATCCAGATTTTATTCAAAGAGAAACTCTGTCTCTCCTTAAAAATTAAAACATGTCCCCTTCCCAGATAAAGACCAGCAATTCACTGTATTTAGCAATCAGGAGTGTAGACGTAAATTTGTACCTGCTTCCAGGCCCGTATATCAGCTCTTTTCTCCTATCAGAAGCTTTTCCCCAAATCTCTGTAAGTACAGTTTCTCCTCTTCAGGCTCTCTGTTTGCCTGACAGAGCCCTTCCCTGAAGAGGACCCCACCTCACGTGCACAGAGAAGGAAACTTCTCCTGCCTCAGATTCTGGGAGGAGGGCCTGTGAATTGTGCTGACAAAAGACAGGTGAACAGGGAAAAAGCATATCAGTTTTGTTTAAAGTTAGTATTTTTAAGGCGGCAGGGGGGAGCTTTACAGACAGACACGAAAAATCCAAAGCAGCCCTGGAACCTGGAGTGTCACATGCCATTTTATCAACGAGCAACAACGTGTGGAGGTGTGGCAAAACGAAGAAAACAGTTTGGGCAAAGGGCAGCAAACCGTGAGAAAATAACTAGGAGATACATAAGGGAAACTCCTGGAAGGGGGGTCACGTTATTAAGGTTTGTTTTCACAGACTTATCTTGACGCCCACTCTCCATGTCTTCTTCCTGATCCAATGAGGACACTTTCTCATGGGAACTCTATGTCACTCTTTTAGGGAAGAAGGAGGAAGAAAGCTTTCCTGCTTCTGCTGTTTCTCACATGCATTCAGCTCAGAGTAGTCAATACTTTACAGAGGCAGATGTGGAGGAGTGCGTTTGCATCACCTTTATTGATTACTTCCTGAAATTAATGTTCCTCTTTTCTATCATGGGCTCCTTTCCATTTGAAGACAATTCCCCTTGCAGTAGGGACTTAGCCTTATGCCAGCACTCAAGCAATGCCTGAAATCTGGTAGGTGTGCATCCTAGTCATTACTTATTGATTCCAAATTATTCAATGGCTAATTATATTGATCTTTATGACAGGTGAATTTCTGTCATTCCTATTTTCTCACTATTAACTTTTTGACTGCTACATTCTTTTATCTGGAGGGAAGAAGAGAGGAAGAGAGACAAGAGGAAAGAAAGGGGGAAGGAAGAAAGGAAGAGGGAGAGAGAATTAATTAAATAGGAAAGTAGAATTTTTGGCCAAACAAAATAGGAACTCATTGTTTTTTTTTTTTTTTTAATGATATAGGTCCTAAGAATGTAAAAACGAGTCAAATGCAAACCCAGGTTACTGAGCAATATAAAACAATATGTGAAAGTATTAAGTGCCTAATGTATGTTGCAGGTTGGACTCTTCAACTGCCATTTCCAAGGTGCGGCTGAGATGCAGGAAGTTTATTAGGAAATATTCTTGTGACCACCTCCCAGAGAACAGGAGGGAAGAGTGTCAGACTTGACAAGAGGAGAGACTGAGCTATGATTTCTTTATATTTCTTTACATTTTGTTGAACTACTGTGTTAGTGAGCTGCTTTTTTTTTTTTTTTTTTGCCATGACAAAAATACAACTTTTTTTCTGTAGCCCTTGGGAATAAGCCCTGGGCCTTCACATTGAGCTGCATCCCCAGCCCATTTTTATTTCTGATTTTGAGACAGGGTCTTCCTAAGTTGCTAAGTTGCTGAGGCTGGGCTCCAATTTGGGATCCTCTTCCCTCAGCCTCCCCGAGTGCTGGGGTTGCAGGTTTCTGCCACAAGGCTTGGCTCCTGCGAATGACACTTTAAGGGGAGGGGGGCGGGGTATGATCTGGTTTATGAGTTAAGGGGTTCTGGAGCTATGATGAGGCAGTAGCATCATGGCAGAAGATCACAGTGGGGCAGCTGCTCGCCTCCTGGCAAGCAGGAAACAGAGGAATAGGGAATGTGCTGGTGGCTTCTGTTCTGGGTTCAATCAAGGCTGCTACCTTCTAGGATCCTGCTGCCCACATTCAGGGTCATCTTGTCCCTCTGCTGGTCCACACACCACTCACCTCTGAGAACACCCTCACAGGTACCCTGGGAAATGAGCTTTACGAATGACTATGTATTTTTCAATCCCATCAAGTTGACAATCCCCATTAACACTCAGAGCATTGCTTAAAATTCTGCCACCATCAGGAAAGGCATTCAAAGAAATCACATCTTCTGGAGGAGAGAGAGAGATTATTCCTCTGAATGTGATATCACCTTTTTATAATCAGCCATGAGTAAATAATAATTTTTCCCAGCTATTTAAAGATTCTAAATGGCAATTTTCTCTTCTTCCTTTTCTTTTGTTTAATCAAATATATATATATATATGTATATATATATATACATATATATATACATATATATATATATATAAAATACATCTTCAAATAAATAGCCTCCTAGAGTTTGAATTGCTTCCTAAGACCACACATTCCAGACTGTCATTACATTGCAGTGTCAGGAGAGGAACCACTGAACTACAGCAGTATCTGGCATAATGAATGCCCAATAATTTTTCGTTCAATGAATGAGCAAGTGAGTAAAATCATTACGTATCGTGCAGCCAACATTTTGCGTTCCCAATCATGAACACATTACAATAGAAACCCGAACAGCAGAAAGATATTAGCACGTTATATTTCTGTATTCGGTAGTTAGGGTCTGTCTGTCCTGTCTCATTTACCTCCTACTAAGAATTTAAATAGAGACATTTCCAGAAAGTACCTATTTATTTAATAGTACCTATTTATTTAATAGTTCTGGCTGTGTTTTTCTCCTCACCTCTGGAAATAAATTCAATCCAGTGCCACTTATGTTGTTTTTCAAGCCAGGTAAGCTTTGTCGAATTCCTCTTTGAAATCCACTTCTCCATTTTCTGCAGCAATTAACAGTCGCAGGAAATAAATCACACGCCTTTCCAAGGAGGATGAACTATTTCCCTGCCTTGGCCTTTGAGCTCTCCAGTTCAGAGCAGTGGAGGATCTGTTCCTCCACAGTTTCACCTAATACCTCACTGGCTTCTCTCCAAAAACCTGCCTGACACGCAATTATTTCCCACCTATTTCACGGAAGGCCTGCTCCATTCATCTTTCTGTGGGTCAGATTTCCACTGAAACTGATAAAAGATTTTACTGTGTGAAACATGTCAGTGGGACTCGATGCGATGCCGAGCCAGGGGTTTTGGGGAGGAGGTTCTCACGGGACAGACAGAAAAAAAGGCGTGGCAGCCTCAGTAATGGCCCACAGGAATAGAATTCTTGATTGAACTGGGGGTGTGGGCCCCATCTAGGTAGAAAGCGGTCTGGAGAGGTGGGGGACGGGGTGATGGTCGGAGAATCTAAACTCGGTTTCTGGCTCTGTTCCTTAAAAGAAATACTCTCTTTAGGCATTAGCTTCCTTTTCTACAATAAATAAAGAGATAGAACTCATCAATTTGTCTCTTTTACCCAATCTTTCCTCTGTTTAAATGCTACCTCTGCGCAGTTAACCAGCCCAGAAATCAGCGAGTCAGCTTTGACTTTCCTCCTTCTCTGCCCTCCACTCCAATGACCTGCTCATGCTAACTTCGCTTCCTATCTTTCCCTGATTTATTCAATTCTCTCCACTAAGCTGAACACCCCCATTTCCCCTTGGAGACTATCCACACACGAGCGGACAGGTCTGTCTCCCGACCTGCTGGCTACTCTTCACCCCCCCTCCTGACTATAAGCCAAAGTGCAGTTACCGAGGAAAGCTGATGACATCTTTCGCTCAAAAACTATCCATCGATTTTCTGTGGTTCTTAAAAATCGCAGCTTCCTTAACTAGGCCTTCAAAATATGTCCCCTGGTAATTTCTCTGGACTCATTTCCTTCTCTTGGATGTCATCTAGCAGTGGTCCCCAACCTTTTTAACAGCCATGTTCCTAAGGACTGGGCTGGGGAGTTGTGTAGGAGGAGGGGGAGGAGGGAAGGGGAGGAAAGGAGTGAGAGGAAGGGAAGGGAACGGGGTGGGGGGAGGGAGGAGGGAGGAGCTGCACCTCCAGTCAGACCAGCAGCTACGGAGAACCTCATAGAGCTGCCTTCTGCTCACCTCCTGTCCCGGTGGGACCTGCTGTCTCTTCAGGTTTCAGTCCTGTGTCACACCTCAGTCAGGCCTGACTCCAGGCTGTGCCAGGCTTGGCATAGGTCATAGTTTACTTTAATTATACTTATGTATCAGTTTTAAATACTGATTGATATTTTGAATTGTGAAGTGATTTGTTTGTAGAATCTTTCTGAATAATTTTCTTCTTGATTTTTTATATCTGTCTCACTGGGCTCCTGATATACCAGCAGCACATGGGAAATTGCTTTATCAAATTATTTCAGAGTATTAATGCAATTTTCATGGAAACACACGCATGTGCTTTTCCACTTGTGTTTCATCAATTTATGGAAGCTTAAATTAATGTAAGAAGTACAACTGATGTGAACAAGTTTGATGTCGAACACAGCTAACTCTTGAAAAATGTACAACTTAACCATTAGGTAAGAAAGAGAGGAGACATCACTGAATTTGGGAGGAAAGGGAAAATACTTAATTATCCAGTGACTTTAATAACCTATCATTACTCCTAAGTTATACATTTCTTGATAGTAAGGACTGTTTTATGCCCTAATGTATCATAACGCAAATCTTAATACCAGTTCAGATCTAAGACATAATTTTTAAAGTTGATACTGAGGTACATACAAACTCCAAAACATACAAACTGTATACTATAAACTGTAAATTATGATTTTCAATGATCTTATTTGCTAATTTATGTATAGTAATAAAATTATAAATTGTTATATTTTCCATGTACTCTGCAGTTAATGATAGCAAGTGACCTTATAATAATAATGTCGAATGGTGCACATGTGATTTCCTAGTCTGGAGTCCAGGACATGGGCACAAGGGTGAGCAAGGGTGTTAAACAGTTATTAAGTAAACCCTTAAGCTGGGCTGGAGGAGTGACACAAAGGTTAAAGCGCTTGCCTAGCAAACTCAAGGCCAGGATTTTGATTCCCCAGCATCACATAAACCCAGGTGTGGTGCCTCATACCTGTAATCCTAGCACTCACAAGGCTGAGGCAGGAGGATTGCTGTGAGTCCAAGGGTAGCATGGGCTACATATTGAGTTCAGAAATAGCCTGGACTACAGAATGAGATCCTGTCTCAAAAAAAAAATAAAAAGAAAAAAGAAAAGAAAAACCTTATACATAGTATACAAAATGAGTAGCTCCAACTCTATTAATGATATTTCAACATCACTATGAGAATTAAAATTCATGATTATTTGTTGGTAGTCGTAATTAACAATAACATTCAGGGACCTTAGTCTAAGTAAACAATGACCTAGAATTTTAAAAGGAATAATACACACTGTCAGTTAGAAACTAAGCAGACAAAGACCTATTATTTTAACAGTAACAATAAGCTGTGTAGTTTAGCAGGGCACGGCTATTTAAGTAATCCTCCTGCTCTTTAAATTTTCTTGAGAAGCACATTTTTTAGTGAATTCACAGAAACTTATTTGCTTTGGTGATTTAGCTTTGGGATAAACGGAAGAGAATCAGATTTTAAAAATTCAGGCATTACTATATCGTGCCAACAACACGCAAAGGCTATATCCCTACCTCGTTTGAATTCACCCTGAGCAATCACAGAGCGCATTAGGGCTGGCGTGGACCTTATTGGTAGAAGTCCGGCCGTCTTTGCTTTTTCCAGCTAAGGACGGTAGTTTCCTGACAGACGCCCAATCTCCCCTCCTGCCCTTGGAACATTCCCAAGGGGGCAAACAGGAGAAGCAGGTGCACCCATTCAGAATTGGACAGAGAATAATGACAACTAAGTCCTGGTCATAGAAGCAACGAATAACATTTTTCAGGAGTTTCCTGTGTCTGACGATTTTTATGCTTTATCTCAATTCTCACAACCTCCCAGCTATGAGCAGCAGTTAGAAGGCAGCAGGCTCAGAAGCCAGGCAGGTCCAGGTTGGACACGCGGCCCTGTCACATGGGGTGGCGAGACCTTAGGCAAAGTGCTCGGCCCCTGTGTGTTTCAGCTCCTTCATGTGCAAAAAGGAAAGGAATAAATACACACCCACCTGCTAGTGCTTTCGGGAGGAAAAGCTAATAAAACAGGCAACTCAGGTTTCACACATCCCAAGTACCCAGTAGCAGCAGCTCTTGCCCTCTTTCTTACTCCCTGCTACAGATGAAACAATGACGGGACACCAAAGGGCTTGGGCAAGGCCACAGAGCTAGTGGACACACTTCCAGAACTGCGCTCCATGTCCCTCTGTCCAGCACAAGTCCATTACATGTAACACGATGGGCCTCAGGGTAGCAGCACCCGTCTGCGGGTGGAGTGAGGGAGCCCCGGCTCCAGAGCGAACCACGCCCGGCGGAAGCCCGGCTCTCCACACATCCTGCGAATGGCTGGTACGTCCTACTCAATCTGGTGCGTCCGTTTACTTTGTCTCTACAATTAGCATAATATCCTCTTCCGAGATTGCGAAAAGATTAGAGAGGACGTGTACGATGAAACTGGTATGCAGAATTTCAAAGCAGCTGTCCTTTAGAGGCCTTCACAGTGTACTGTAATCAGTATCACCGGGCAAAAGGGTATAAAAATTTAATATAAAATATTTTAATATATACTTCCACAAACAAAACATGGTATACCCAGGCAATGGAACATTATTAAGCCTTAAATAGGAAGGAGTTCTGAGGCCTGCTGCAGTACATGGTGGATCTTGAGGACATGATGTAAGTGAAATTAGCCAGGTACAGAAGGAAACATGCCTTCTGGATCCACTGAGGCGAGACGGGGCTTAGGGGTGGGCAGATTCGTAGAGACAGTGTAGAACAGGGATGAGAGGGGAGGAGGGAGGACGGGACTGTTACCTGAATCGTGCCGAAGCGTCACTTTAGGAAGACGCATGAGTGCTGGAGGCACACGATGGTGCCGACCACAGGACCACCAGGTGGACTCAGTGCTGCTGAATTGCGCGCTTGAAAACAGTCCACAGTTCACTCTGTGTCATGTATGTTTTGCTACGATGAAAAAGAGGGAACAAAGGCATGTAATCTGGAGGAGGAGACAATGTTGTCAACATTAGTGAAATGTTGCTCATTGCCTTAAAATTGGCTTGTGCTTCCTTAGTAATATTTTTGATGTTTGTGTTGAATTCCAGCAAGAGGCCAGTTCAGTCTCGCCATTTTGGAAGAGAGGGAAGGGTGCATGTTCCTGCTGGAATGTGCAGGGAGTGTTCGTCCGTGCAGATATCACTCTAACAATACTGTCAGAGGAGAAATAGTACTGCTGTAACACCAAGGGAACATTTTTATTACGTACATTACCTTGAAATAACATTTTTTTTTTTGGGCCGGGAAACTTGATGCAGCGTCCACACAGTACCTGGTAGAAAGACGCCAAACTAAAGCGCATCAGACACAAGCGGCACATGATGTGTCATCCAACAGCTTGTGAGACACAAGGATACGATCAACTGTGAAGGTCGTCCCCTCACCGGGATAACGTTTGCAACAGAGAAGCATTCAGTTATGCCGTTTTTGCTCCTTATACTTCCATTTTGCATCTTTATAAGCCTTCCTTTCTGTGTGATTTTGAAAATTCCCACAAGGCTTTTTTTTTTAATTTTTAGAAAGAAAACAAGGTCTATTTTATTTAAATTGCCTGTACTCCAGGCTCAAAGTCTAAGCGATTCTGAAATTTGAAACATGACTTCTTTTGACATTGAAACTTTTTTCTCTCTCTCCTATGTCAATTAGCACAATAAGTGTTAGATTCTGGGTGGGGGGGTTAGTATACCTGGAAGGGCTTGTATGTACCTGTCCTATTGACAGCTGTTTCACAGTTTCATTACATGATTTTTTCCCAACTAAAAACTATAAAATACATATAGCAACATTTACTATCTTAATCACATTAGGCATCCTGTTCAATGGAATTCAATGTTTTTATGAACCGTTCATGTCTAAACTGTTTTTCTCCTGCAAAAGTGAAATTTTATACCCATCAAATAGTAACTTTCCAGTCCACCTCCCCTTGGTCCTTAACAACTACCATTCTATTTTCACCTTCTATGATTTCAGCTGCTCAAGAACCTCATCTAGGTGGGACCACAAGTACTTGCGCTTTTGTGCCTGGCTTATTTCACTTAACACACTGTCCTTAGGATTCTTCTGTGTTGTAACATGGGTCGGAATTTTCCTCCTTTCTAAGGTTGAATAATATTCCATGTTATGTGCTTGCTTGTCTAGCCCCCATCAATGGAAACTCTTGTGAATCATGCACCAATGAGCACAGGTCTACACATATTTCTTGAAGATCCTGCTTTCAATGCAGGTATATACATACATACATATATATATATGTATCATTTCATATTCCTTCATATACTGCACAGGGACTCCAATTTTTCCATATTCTTACCAATATTTCCATCATTGTTTTTCTATAGCAGACATTCTACTGGGCGTAAAGTGGTATTTTTTGTATTTGAGCAGTATTTCCCTTGGGATTAGTGATATTGAGCATCTTTTCCTATATTCATTGGCCATTTGGATTTGGAGCAATGTGCATTCAAGTGTTGGCCCCTTTTGATTCAGGTTTTGCTGCTGCTGTGTTTCAAAAGTTCTTTACATTTCTGGATGTTAATTTTTATCAAATATGTTACTTGTTATTTGCAAAAATTTTATCCCATTCTGTGGGATACACCATTTTTACAACACTGATAGTGTATTTTTTTCTCTCTTTTTTGGTACTGTCGATTCAACCCAGGGTCTTTGCACTAAGCTATATTCTCAGCCCTTTTTATTTTTAATTTTGAGACAATATCACACTAAATTGCTAAGTTGCCCAGGCTGGACTAAAACTTGTGAGTCTCCTGCCCCAGCTTCCCAAAATGTTGGTGATACAGGACACACAACCACACCTGGCCTGACATTATCTTTTGATACCAAAATTTCAAAATTTTTCATGAAGTACAGTTTATTTGTTGTTGTTTCCTGAGACTTTGGTGTCAGGCCAAACTGGGAAATCCAGTATCATAACACTTTTCTTCTGTTTTCTTCTAGGAGTTTTATCATCTTACATCTTTGATCTATTCTTAAATTTTAAGTATTGTATTAAGGGTTCAATTTTATTCTTGTCCATGTGGACTTCCCCTTCTCCCAGCACCATCTATTTTTAAAAATCACCTTTGATTCACCCCCCCGTCCCCCACCCCGCTTTTATGAGACAGAATCTCACTCTGTAGTCCAGGCTGGTTTGGAACTCACTATGTAATCCAGGCTGGCCTTGAAACTTTGATTCTTTTAATGGATTTCCCTGTAAAGTATAATTTGACCATATACGAGATGATTTATTTCTGCTCCCTATTCTGTTCCACTTGTCTACATGTCTGTGTTTATGCCATCACCATATTTTGACTGTTGTAGTTCTGTAATGTTTTGAAATTAGGAAATTTATGGTAGTTGCTTTTGTTCATGATTATCTTGATGATTCAGGATCTCTTGAGATTCCATGTGAATTTCAGGATGGATTTTTCAATTCTTGCAAAAAATGATAATGACTGGGATTTGGGGATTTTTAAATTTTAATTTTTTCCTAAGAGTTATTATTTTTATTACTATGTATCTGTGATAGACAACAGTTACACTACACTTGAGGAACTGGTGCACATACATGTAGCATCAACTTCACATTCGCCCCCATCCTCCTTTCCCATCTTCCCATTCCTCCCCACCTCATTCCCTCCCCCTCTCCCTCTCCTCAAACCCATCTCCCTGCTTCCTACCATGTCTCTTGTGTGCCTCTTTTACTTATTTATACTTTGGGTTCCTCATATTAGATAAACCATGTGATATTTAATCTTCTGGGTCTGATTCACTTCACTAAGCATAATGGTCTCAAGGTGCATCCATTTTCCTACAGACGACCCACTTTTACCTTTATTTCTGGCAGACTAGTACTCTCTTGTGTCTATCTACCACACTTTATCCACTGATCTGTCTACAGACATGCTGGCAGCGTCCATGATTTGGCTAGTATGAGCCGGGATACTACAAACATGATTATTCATGTATCTCTCTCTTATCTGACTTTAAATCTTTTGGAAAGATACTCAGAAGAGGTATAGCTGGATCAAAGAGAATATCTATTTTCAGCTTCTTAAAGAATCTCCATATTGATTTTCATAATGGTTGCACCAGTTTACAGTCCTGTCAGCTATGGAGAAAGGTTTCTTTTCCCCTACATCATCACCAGCATCAACTGGTTTTTGAGTCTTGACAAACAGCCATTCTCACTGGGGTAAGGTTTGAGAAGGGTTGTGCTAAATCTCTTAATCGCTTTGAGTACTACTTATATCTTAACTACATTCAGACTTCCAATCCATGAACATGGATGTGTTCATCTATTTAAAGTTTCCTTAATTTTCTAGTTAATTTTTTTCATTTTCATTGTACAACGAACTGCACAAATCTTACATCTCCTTTTAAGTTTTTAGTGTTGTATACATTTTTAACGCTGTAAAATGGAAATATCTTAATATTATTTTCATATTATTCATTGTTACTGTACAGAAACGCAATTGTTTTGTGTGTTGACTTTGCTTCTATTTTGCTGAATTAATTAACAGTTTTATCAGTTTTGGGAATATTTAGGGTTTTATATATGTAGGATTATTTCTTCAGTGGATAGAGATCACTTCTTCCTTTCCAACTTAAATGTCTTTTTATTTCTTTTTCCTAGTAATTTCTCTAGTGAGATCTTCTAGTGCTCTGTTGAATAGAAATGGCAAAAGTCTAGTGGCCAACGAGGAAGCTCTCCAGTCCGTTGCCACCAGTTCTTCACCTTTGGATGTCTAATCATTTCTCTAAAAGACCTGGGATCTTCTCCTGCATACACTAAAACCAAGCAAAGTGCTCAGGATTCCAAAACCCCGACTCTAGTCTGAGTTCCCTCCTACAGCAGCCTCTGTTGTTCTTTTCCTGTTCGTCTCCCATTCGCGGGCAGCTGTCCACCCACTTTGGAATAATGCATTTTTCTTGACAAGTTCATAATTATAAAACAAAAGAATAACTGTTTTCCTTGATGGTGGAAACACTGGAGAGTACAGATACTCTTTGATTTGTGATGAGTCACATCTCAATAAACCCAACATAATTCAAAACTATCATAAAAGAAAAATGTAGTGAGCACACTAACCCAATAAAGATCACGGTAGCTCAGGCTACTGCCTGGACAGAGAAAGGAACTCTGTCACTTCTATACCTGTGGAAATACTTAACATTTGTATTTTTGAAAGATCCCAAAGTTTCCACACACTACTGGTCAAATGATTGAGTCTTCATGTAACATGTGATGCTTACAGATGAGGCTAGGGAAGCTTCATGGAGGGAACTCAATTGCCCACTTTATTTCCACTGCTACGAATGGCAGCGCTGACCTAAACAATGATTACCTTCCTCCAAATCACACCAATTCGGTTTGATACGAACTTCCTTGGCTAGGAGTCTCCATACATGTTACCAATAAAATTCGGTAAAACAATAAAAAGTTATCATCATTGCTAGAAAAACTGTAGCTTGAGAGTGAAAGAAACAGAGGAAGGGCAAATGGAAGTCAGAGCAAATGGATGTGCTGATTTCACATATGATGGCATATTTTGGTTATAATGATTTACATGTCCTTTTAACCTGAATTTCATTTTGGCTCTGAGAGAGTCTCTTCCACTTACTGGAAACTACTGGAAAATATTTATTCCCAAAGCTCTATTTTTCTTCCTTTTCTAAATACTTAGCTTCTCTTTTTCATTATCCAGAAATAAAATATTGTTATAGCTGAGTGCTGATATGGGTAATGTGTATTGACAAAACTATGCTGTGAATACTTTTAAAGGCTAAAACTCAGTGTAACTAAGAGAAGTGTTTTGAAAGCACAGAAAGATCTTACAAAAGCAAAGCTTGGTGTCCACAAATGCATTACGGAGAGTTTGTTGGTTTAAGAAATGCAAACACAGAAAGTGTTTAGAGATCTGACTATAAAATGATGCAACTCATGTCTTTGTTCCTGCAATAAACTGGAGTCAAAAGAGCAAACAAGGATATCTCATAAGGCTGCCCAAGTCTGGGTTCTCTGAAAAGGTTTTTTATACCTAAAGGGAATTTCTGAATGTGGACATCTTGATTCACAGTTTATTTCAACCACCTTGGTTCTGAACACATTTTTGGATAATATTACAAAATCTTAGGAGCTTTTAATTTAAAAACGTGGGTGTAGCACACCCACGTTTTAAACTGAAATTTCCATGAAAGAGTTACACGGATGCAGCAATTGAATCCTCAAATTTGGAAGTGAAAGGATATGTATTTTAGGACTGTGTCTGCCAAAGATCAAGAGGGACCAGGGTAGGCTCTCAAGCGATTGAGATTATTCATATCATAAATGATGAAAAGTTTGAAAATGCATTGATAAGAATGATTTAAAAATAGTGTCATTTTGATTTTTAAGCAGTAATCAAACACTATACGGTTTATCAGTTCTCTATTAGTGATATTTCTTCCTATGCACTATTTCATTTATCCTAGGAGTAAAGGACATCTGGGGCTACCCAACTCCCACCTAACTATGTACACATATGTTAAAACACTACACACAGTATATACATATGTAAATTAGAGGCTCATAATGATTGTGTAAGTGGCTTGCCTCCTTTTATATCCAAAATAACTTCTGAGTTATAACAACTGATGACTTGATTTGTTAAATTTAGGGTTCTGAGAAGCAGGCTTCTACTACTTTCCAATAAAGAACAGTGCAGATTCCAACATCCCAGGATTCTCATGCAACGCAGATGAAGACATGGGGCTGCAGCACACTCGGTGCACTTACGCATCCTCCTACCACGGATTCTCTTCTTGTACAGCCACTGTGCCTTACCGCTTCGGCAGTGAGTGGTCCAACCCTTTTATGTCATTTGTCAGAATCGTCCCTTTTCCTCTGATAGCAGGCAAATGGTCTAGAAGCACAATCAGCTGCAAGTCCATGCAGTTCAACACTCAAGTTGGTAGAACTTGGTGCTGGAATTAACTTTTACAGTAATCTTCTCAGATGTTCAATGTCTGAACTTTTACCTGAACTCCTGAGGTCAGTGGGCCAGACAGAGAGAAGTTTCCTTACTTTTGAAGTGTCTGTTTACAAGGTTGGGACAGTCTCTGAACCGAACCACTAGCTCCTCTACCACAACACCTCTCCAGGTGTGTTCGCTCTGGTTCTGGAGTCAGCCAAGCAGAGGAATGCCTCTCTTAACTTCTATTTGCTACACTGTGACCCTTAGCTTTCTTTCTGGTTTATTTATTTATTTATTTATTTTATTTTTTCCTGTACAGACTCCTCTTTATAGGTTTTGTGTGTGTGTGTGTGTGATTCTATGCTCTTAGAAATGGTGTGAATTTTGAAGTTATCTCCTGTATGATTTAGTTGAGTCATATTAACCTTTGAAGAAATAAATTACTTCTGCCGCTGATAATTACTTCATCTGCAGCTTGCTAAGACGCAAATGAGGCTTCTGGTTTGAAGCAAATCCATTCACACATACACAAACACACGCTGCCCTGATTTCTACAACTGCTCCGATCTCATGGGGGAGTCTGCATTCGTGGCTGGTACTCCATACCTTCCAAAATTTTACAGTACTGTGGGAAACACGCCCTTGAAGATAAGTAGTTTTCTTCCTTAAATACTTCATATACAACCTGAGAAACATGTGAGACATATCATTTATTACCTTCTCAGTATGTACTTTTTAAAATTAAAACTGTTGGAGTGGTAGTTTAAGAGTTGTAAAACAATGAGACATGCACAGAATTGAAGATGAACTGTGACAAATCTCAGTTGGAACTTACAGACTCCACCACGGCCCCATACTTCATGGATCCTGATTGTGAATTAGAGACGTCAGTGATGCACGACTGCTTCACCTCTCGTTATTACCCACCGAGGATGATGAGCAATGAGTTTCAGAATAGAGACAAATAATACTGCAAAGTGTTTCACATATTAATTAAAAATCTTTTCCTGATTTTTAAAGGAAGCCTACCCAGAAGTTTTGGGTTGTGTTGTACTTTTATACAATCTACTTTTAAGCTGAATGTCAGTTCTATAGCCCAAAGTCCAAGCTAGGAGATATTTTAAAGGTGCCACCGCAGTTGAATAGCATTTAGTGACTTGTGAGAAGCAGATCATTGTCGCCTTTTTGACTACAGTCTTGTTGAACTGTGCCCTTATGAGAAGCTAAGATCACACCTCCTGGGAGCACACAAGGAAGACCCTGCTAACAATGATCCTGCATTGTTTACAATCAAGAAGAAAGAAGACTGGCAGAGTGTCTCACCTGTGCATGTTTTCATTTAACAGAAAAGATGAGCCCACAAGCCGAGTGTCCTGCAGCTGAGATCTCAGGTGCAGAGGAAGAGCATCAGATCAGGCGGATGATGGCAAAGCGGGCGAAAATCATCAAGGAGCTGGTACAGACGGAGAAGGACTATGTCAAGGACTTGGAGCTGTGTGTCAGGGAAGTGGTTCAGCCCCTGAGACACAAACAGGTTAGTGCAAACTTAGAGGTTGTATTTATTCTTTCAGTTTTTTTCCCATATCCAAAATAGCACCATAAAAATAAAGCACCCAGTGCAACATTGATATGCCTGCCTCCGAGTTTGCTGTTTTAAGTTGATGCAAAACATCATCAGACTCATTGTGTCAAGCAGAAAAATACTCTTATACCTCAATTTTGCCAAAGAAACTATATTTTAAAATATAGGAAGAATTAAAATCGCTTTTAAATATGTTTTATCTTGGCTTTCCATGAAAATGGTAACAAATTTTAAGCAACAGGTTTTCAGGAGGCTAAAATAAGGTACTTAATTTCATTCCATAATAATCACAGATTTAGAAGAGAAAAATATGTAAGTACCCACACACATGCACATATTGTGGTCAACTATGCCCATTTTGATAAAATTCAACCCAGAAATTAACCTGAATGTGAGTAAAATTTTTCTTTTTGTTGTGATGGCCATAGACAAAACTTGAAGTGATTACAGGTTTATCATTCTCTCCTTTAATCAAGGCTTTTCTAGGGAATTTCTGTATGAAAATAAAGGCCCAGATGTATTTATCTTGGAATGAAAATGTACACATCCATGATAGATGCTCATTCAACTCCCAAGCGCATAATACATCATTGTACTCTTCTTAGCTCTGAGGTTAAGGCTCAGGACCTAAAACCAATTCCTGCCCTCATGAGGGTTGCTTTCTAGGGCAGGAAGAGAGGAGTCAGGCAATAATAAATAAGCAAACAAATGAAAGTATAGTAGACAGTATTAAATAAAGCAAGGAAACGGAGTGTAACAAAGAAGTGGAGTGGAGCTTCTATTTCAAATAGTGTGGTAAATAAAGACCTTTCTAATTTGGGAGAAGCCCAGGCAGGTGGACAGCAAGGGCTAGAAAAGTTCTATCCTATTGGCTAAGATAACCTAGTCAGTAGGGTTGTGAGTGTTCCTCATATGTAATTCAACCAATACAGAGAACACAAAATGGAATAAAAATGACCATAAATTCCACTGTTCAAAGAAGTCATCACTAACAGGGTTAAAAACATCCTTTCAGACATCTTTTTGAATGTACATATTATATATAATATGTACACAGAAATTTTACATAGTGATTAAAACTACACGTTATTTTTGCAATTTACCTGTTTCATCCAGCCTGTACTGTGACTCTTTTCATGTACACATATCTTTTCATGACTTCTACTACTTATAACTGTTTTTCTTCTATTGCTGATGTTGAGAAATACACATATTTCAATCATTTCCCCCTTATTTCCTTAAACAAATTCCTAGAAATGGAATTGTTCACAGAGGTTATATATTTGTGATTTTTTGATAAAAATTGCCAATTGCCAACCAGAAAGTTGACACAATTCTCAGAATGGGCAACTCAGACCGTGTCAAACACAATATTTCTAATATGGTAAAGTTTACGTGGATTTATTTGGCAGGTTTAACCTTTGCTGTCAACATTTTAAACTATAATCCTCAAAATACTACTTCATGTGTTCTGTTACCCCAATGGGGCTGCTTATAGCCTGCCAAGTCCTTGTCTTTGTGCATGTACCCGCCAGTGTTGCCTGTGGAATTCTCTTTCACAGCCGTAGCCTGTAGGTCCTCCTCTCTAGTACTGTTGCATCTGCAATTCTTTTAAGGCTTCTCAAAATTCTCATGTCAGATCTGTCTTTCTCACTACCTCAAGGTTTTAACCTTTGATTAAGAAAGTGCTCAGGAACTTGTAGGACGCTTATAAACATTACACCATAGTGAACTGACGCCACATGTTCACTTACTTATCACCTTTTCAATGTTTATTAACTCCTTCAAGACCTTGCCAAACTCCAACTGCTTAAACAGTGTGGTCTCTGCACACCACCCTCTGTCAACAGTTAGTGTCAAAATATGTACATTCCCAATGTATGGTTTTCGGGTAACCATGGATACAATTTACAAGCCATGCTTAACGAAGGCAAAGGCAACATAAGGAAATATTTTATATGCACGCGTCAGGTTGAAAGTGACCCTGGGGAGTCATCTGGTCTGTGGTCTTTTCTCTATATAAACTCAAACTTAGACCACTCTCAACAAAAACAAAGGATTTATGTACATGAAGGCTGGAAGAAGGAAGTTGAAAACTGAGGAGAGCACCAAGTTTATTTGGCGTGTCTGAATGAACCTGTGTCAATAAATCAGTTCACAAGGGAAGGACAAGATCCTTGGCTGGTAAGGTTTCTGTAACAAGAAAGGCTGCCTCAGCTTCAAGGCCTTCCTACTAACAGGCCTTCATCAGGGTCAAACTCAGCAGTCTTGGCTTGTTACATAGCAGTATCGTGAGAGGTTTTGCACAAAAGGCAACAGTATCCACAAGATTCAGTGCGAAAACATTTCATGTGAGAATGGGATTAGTTATATGTTAGCCAAAAAGTGAGACTCGAGGGAGACTACCTTCTCGGGCAGGAATTCAAAATAATGGAAGCCAGAAAAATCTGGTCTGAATAGAGAAGGGCTTCATGTATAAGCCAATACAGAAAGGGGGTTGACAACAGTAGTTAGAAAAACTTAAGTACATATTTTTATTTTTCTTTGTTTTTCGTTTGTTTTTAGTTTCTAAAATTCACATAATACAGAATTACTAAAGCTCTCAAGGGGGCTATACCATCCTTCAGTTACTAAGTCATTGCTTTCTTTCCAAACAGTCTATCTATAAGCCTATACGTATTTGAATGCACACTTGGAAGACTTTTACTTATGTAACAAGAAAATTCCACATGTTTATTTTAGATTTGCTCATACACTGCATTATGGTGTGTACTGTGCTTTGAATTTTCAATAATTTTCATTAGAAAAATAATAAAAGAAGCTAATGACCTACAGGTCTACCACTTAAAAATAAGCCTTGTAAAATATTTTGTTATCTAATCTAGGAATATACAGACATAGTTAAATATTTTCTGAAATTGAAAATATACTGTAGGTAGCATGTGGAACATTTTCTCTGTGAAGAATACATGTTTTTTTTTCCCCAACCATAGATACTGCATATTAATTTAAGTGGAAAAATAGCTTCTTAGTTAAGAGACTGTAACTTTGAGAATATTAATGTGAATGTGCTCTCTGGATTCCAAGGCCCCATAGGTGACGCTGACTAGGACTCCGTGGTTAGTGGCGAGTCATTTCAGTATCATGGAAGCATGGAACCAGGCTGAGCAATTGTTCAGTGTAATGTGTAGAACACTATATTGACATACTACCAGGCCCAGAGTGAGGTGGGACCTGGGACAGGGGAATGTGAGACACAGGGGATCAGAGAAAGTGAATCTTTATCCTACCCCTCCTTCAAGGCAAGAGAGACTGAAAAGATAAGGCAGCAGATGGCAAGGTCATGCCCAGCCTGGGCCACTTAGCAAGTTGGTGCAATCCTTCTCACAATACAAGAAAAAAGAAAAAGAAAATAAAAGACTTGTGCAGTTACTTATCTTCACTTCAATTTAGTGCAAAGGCCCCACATTTAATCCTCAATACTCAAAAACAGAGAAAAAAGGAAGGAAGATGATATCGTGCCCAGGAAATCAAGTTTCCTACCTCTGCAGATCAACCCTGACAACCAGGGTTGCCTGCGAAGAGGGCTCGCCCACACCTACCTGTGAGGAGGACTCATCCACTCCAACCCGTGGGGAGGACTCACCCATTCCTACCCTTGGGCAGGGCTCACCTACTCCAACCTGAGGGGAGGGCTCACGTGGCGTGCGCCCACTCCTCAGGAGTTTGAGGTAGATCAAAACATCCCTGAAAGGAGACAGAGATGGATGTAAATGCACTAAAATAGTGAAAATAGAGCTCTGCTATCATATTACAATTACAATTTGCATATAACAAGAAGGTGACCATGGTCCAATTGGTGTTTTAGGAATTTTAAACTTTAGTTACTACATTTTAGGTCAGTGAATGACTTTTGTATCGTGTGGACTTTGCTGCATTTTTAAGACTCATTTCCACATAAAGGGGACGACGGTTTGAGCACATGTTGGGGAATTCCCCAGCCCTGTTTGTATTTCCTGCCCTCTATCCCAAGCCTTCTCCCCCCGTTTGGTCCTCCCTGGTCTGATGGACACCTCTATATCCAGAGCCTGGCTGTGTTCCTATGTGAGTGATGCTCCCAAGAGTAGCACAGTGCACAGTGGCTGGGCAAGAGGCCCCGCTGGAAAGAGGCTCCTGTGACCCACAGTACAAGTGTTGTGCTTTGGGCACACTGACCCTCAATCCCCTCATCATCTTCCTCCCACAGCCCGGTTACCCAGATTTCCACTTGTCCATAACAGAAATTCAGATATTGACATGTAACTAAATGTTGCTACTTTCACCAAGAAGAATCAAAATTACAACTGTGACAGCTTGCAGGGATACCAGATAAACAGACCAAGGAAAAATATTTAATCTAGAAGTACTAAAATGTACTCAGCTTTTCTAAGTAGACAGAGGGATTATATTTAGGTTTCTCACTATTTGCTATAATTTTTTCTATATAATAATAAGAGGAAACCATATGTGAGCAACATATTTGGACATGAATCGTGGCACAGAAGTATTATTGTCAAAATTTTTTGCTCTAGCTGTCATCTCCACCAAAAGACTTTTATTGTTCCTTGAAATAAGACACTTATTTTTGCTTCAATTGCAAGAATGGAATTTTTCCCTCTTGTTTTTAATCACCTAGTTACTCTTAAAGTCTCTATTCACTTCCAAATTCTCCGGGTGCATTCTAGACCTAAGACTTTTTTTTTTTAAGATATAAGTACCATTTTTTCCCATTTTTATTAGTATATTTGTGATACACAGTGGTTACACTACAGTGGGGGATTCTGTGCGCATATATATATATATATATATATGTAGCATCAACTTCATATTCCCGTCTCTTCCCCTTCCTTCCCCTTCTCACCTCCTCCTTTTCCTCCATTTCCTCTCAACATCTCACCTCACACATTTGACTCTATTATTTATTTTAACGCTGGATTTCTCATATTAAAGAGTCCACACAATATTTAATCTTCTGAGTCCGATTCACTTCACTAAGCACAATAGCCTCAAATTGTACCCATTTATCTACAAATGACTCAAATCCATCTGTCTCTGTGACTGAGTAGCACTTCCTTGTGGATATGTACCATATTTTCTTTATCTATTGTGGGTATGTTTTGTTCATGCAAACAATTGCCATACTTTATTCATAACAAGTTCTACTCTACTGTTATGGTTTGGATCTTGAGTGATCCCCGCCCCCCCCCCCAAAAAAAAAAAAAAAAAAACCTCATGTATTTGGAATGGTGTTATTGAGTGGTTGGGCTTGGTGGGAAAGTGCAGATGCTACTACATTAAATAAAAATTGGAGAGATGTTATGGATTGAGCTCCATCTCAATGCAGTGATGTTCAGAGGTTTTTGGGAAATGACTGAACCACAAAAGTTCTAATTAATCTATTGATGAATTCATAACTCAATGGCCCTATGAGGAGGTAGGGCCTAGGTGGATGAAGTAGGTCACTCCCTGCTCTAGGAAAGGGAGTGGAGCTTGAAGGGTACATTTGTCCTTAACTCCTTTCTTTTCCACCTCTCCACAAGGAATCAGAGACTTAATTTTCCCCCTCTATGTGGAATCCCAGCACTTATTACATAGTCTAGACCATAGTTCCTCAATGAGGAGGTCATCAGATATTTGAAAGCATGTTAAAAAAGTAAAAATTTTAAAAATGACAAAACCCTCAATGACATTTTTTATTAGTTTCTTCTGAAGCTTTGTTAGTAAGATGGGTTCTTAGGTGCTGGAGAAAATTATAGTTGTGAGATGTTAATTTTAAAAATAAAAATCATACGAGTCAATGGTGCTGCCAACCACACAGTGACGTCATTAATGTACAGTCTGACTGGCCTCTCTCAAGACCTGATGCTCAGTTATTGTGCTTCTTTTATTCCCTGGGAGGGATGTTTCCACTCTGGCATCGTGGGAGACACACAATTTGCTGTCAGACTGGGCTCACAGTTAGCTGAGTGTGAAAGTGATACATCAATATTCTAGTACATGTAGCTTGTTTCTACGGAGAGGAAATCTCTCATCTTTACTTGTTCAGAAAGCCTCACTTCATAAGAATAAGGGAATTATTTTTTATACTTGTATTAGAGTTTTCTGACAGAAACCCTCCACCTCGTTGTTACAGTTCAAAGCATCTCATGGGCTCCATCTCAAGGCAGCTTTGGTTTTCTCTAATTTTTGTAATCTGTAGTCTAGATCAGAACCAGCTGCTGGGCCAAGGAAAGGAATAAATGAATGTATTTCCCAGTTCTGGGTAGAGCTTGGACTGCTCTGAATGGAAAAAAAGGATGTGATATGCAAATCTATTCAAAACCTAGGAATATCATCCCTCCATCCTGCTAAGGTGATCTTTGTCTTACCTCTTCACTTCTCATTTGTGAACATTAAAAAATAAATCCTAGTCGCTGTGATCATTATACTGATGTCATAAACCTCTCTAATAAAATGCTAGTGAAGTTGGGACAGTTATATTTTAGTACAGATCAATAGAGCTGTATCAATGCAGGATCATAAATCTTGGCTTCTGAAGAATAATATTGAACTAGCAACAGATGAACTTTGTAAATTAAAATAATAGTAGTAATAATAATAATAGTATCTCTCAAAGGAAACACATATTGGAGAAAACACATTTTATCTATTGATAACTATTTAAAACATTTTAGACATAGACAAAGTTGATGATTATACAAGTTAATTAATTTTAGGATGTTTGGAGTAACATAAAGACACATGAAACATACTCTTTGCCATCAGAAAATGAAGAAATCTTAGTGATGATAAGCTTCTTTTTGCTATTAAAAGATAACTTGTGATGCAAGGCAAAAATTGATAAATGCAGATAGATAATAAGTGCAAGAGTTCAGAGAAGAAACAGATTATGTCTAAACAGATTAACTAGGTAATATTTCACAGAGAATGTGATATTTTAGTTGAATATGCAAATCAAAAGGTTAAATGTTCATCAAGTGCACACTGCATGCAATGTCTGCTGCTGAGTTCTGGATGGGAATCAAGGAAATTTATGTTATGGCCCTTGCCCCAAACAGTTTGTCATCTGGTCAAGAAAATAACTCATGAACACATTGAGGCACAAATAACAATATATGTCAAGATGCTGTCAGAATAGATCAAGGCAGCAGGCATATCATGATTAGTTATGCTAATTAGCAGCAAATAATTGCTTGAGACAGTATCAGAAGGAGGTGCTTGTCTTCCTGACTTGGTAGCAGGACTTGGCAGAAACACCCTCGTCAGTCCTCCAGGACACTGACTTCTACCCTAACCTCTGTCTGCCTTTTCTTCACCTCTATTTCTAGTTGATCCTCATTTCTCCAATCACTAGCTCCATTCTAGGGTTAGGGTGTGGCCTTATTTCTTTAGTCTATGCCACTTTATTGAGGGTTGATTCTGGTTTCATGACTTTACATCCCAACTCCATGCTGATAGCTGGTCAGTAAATTACTATCTCCAGTGTGGACATTTCCATAGAATCCCTGCTTTGAATGTCTACTTGGTTGGCGTCAAGTCCTCTCAGACTTAACATGTTCAAAACTGAACTTGTAATTTTTCCTTTAAAATTTGCTCTTTAGTACAGTTTGAATATGTCCTCCAAAGTGCATGTGTGGCAAACTTAATCCTCAATGCAGCAGTGTTGGAAGGTGGAGCCCAGATAGAAGTGTAACTGGATTAATGCCGTTACTATGAGAGCAAGCTAGCTACCACAATAGTGGATTTGTTGTAGAAAGTGTCTGGTCTTCTCTCACTCTCTCAAATGAATGCTTTCCTGCCTTCTGCCATCAGACACGGGTGGCGTGGCAAGAAGGCTCTCACTAGAAGTACGGCCCTCATCCTTGGACTTTCCATCCCCCAGAAGTACAATAAACAATTCTTGGTTCTTTATAAATTACCCAGTATCAAGAATTCTGTCACGGCAGCACACAGTTGACTAAGACATTCCCCTGACAGGCTGATCAGTCTTTTCTATCTTGGTAAATGGCAGGTCCATTCTTCCAGTTGCTCAGGCAAGCAATCTTAACTTTTCTTATTCATAAATCCCATGTCAGATTTATTATCAAATTTCACTAATTTTGAGTTTATATGAGTCTAGAATTAAAACATATCTCACTTCCTCTATTGCATTCCACTTCAGTAATACATCAACAAGCTTGATGTGGTGGTACAGGTCTGTAATTCTAGATGACTGCAAGACCAAGCCCAGACTGGGCATCTTAGCAACTTGGCAAGACTATAATTCAAGATAAAAAATAGAACAGGCTGGAGATGGAGTTCAATGTGAAGGTCCCCGGTTCAATCCTCAGCACAGCACTAAAGAAAGCACAGCAAGACAAACAACAAATGTAATCTGTACTGATCATGGTCACACCCCTTCTACGCCCCTTAACCCCCATCTGCTTCCCTCTTCTTCCCTTCCTCTTGTCTAATACTTTCTTTTCAACTTGATATCTGATACTAAGAAATTGATGCCTCGATTTCAATTGAGGAAGAAAGCATATGGTTTTAACCTTGCACAATAGTTTGGACCTTGAGTGTCCCCCCAAAGCCTCAGGTATTTGGAGCTGTGTTACTGGGAGGCAGAGCTCGGCTGGAAGGGCCAGATGTTTGGGGTTTGACCTGGAGGGATTGTGTCAACTTGATGAGATTGGAGGTTGCCTAGGACGGAGCTTTCAGGTGTGTGTTATTGACTTGTGGATAAGGAAATGAGGGAAGGCCACCCTTCCTGTGTGTGTGAGGAGCAGGGATGGGGGCCAAGTGGAAGCTCCGAATTAAGTGAAGGGAGGAAGAAGACACACAGTTGCAGATTCTTCTGGGAAAGCTTATCTGCCTGCTCCTACTTGACTTGGCTTCTGTCTGCAATGGGGTGAGCTGCTGTCCAGCCTGTCTCTGCCATGTACCTCTACCATTACTGGTTGCCCCATGAATACACGGTATGTGAGAGACCTTCTGAAACTGTGAGCTAAATAAATCTTTTCTCCCTTGAATTGTGGATGCTGGGTATTTTGTCACTTCAACGATAAAGTAACCAAGACAGCTAGTGTATGTCCTTGAGATCAGGTTCTGAAGTGTGACATTGCAGGAGAGAAAGCAAGACAGTTGTGCAAAGGCCACACAGATTCCCAGGCCAGAAACACGAGAAACCACTGAAAATTTTAACAGTCAGAGTAGCCTACATGAAGTGACCAGGCTGCTACAGTAAGTGAGATTCCCTGAGGGAGAAAGTGTGGGAATGACAGTGGCTACATGACTGAAGGCCGGCAACTCCGGAATTCACAGCACAGCAGTATTCATGGGAATGTTCTATGTCATGACAGTTTTGTCCCTAATCTTGCCTTATATCAGATTTTCTTCTCTTCTCTACGCACCACACCTTTTCCTCAAACTCATTCTCATTCCTCTTCCCTTATTAGTTATCTCCAGAAAATTTTCTTCTTTTAAAATTTTATAAAAGTTTTTCCCAACTACTCAAAATCATTTTCATTGCTTCTGTTGTTGAAAATTAGAACTTTGCAATTATGCTACTAGGTAAATAAAAAAGGGTCAAGAGTTGAGCTAAGTTATTCCTAATACTAGTAGTTTCTCTGAGATATTAGACCTAAAGGTTATGGATGCTAAGAGTGCTTTTAGAAACTCTCAATTTGAGTATATAAGCAGGAAGAAGACAGAATAAACACACATGTGCTTATGTATGTGCACACACACACGCATGCACACATGCACAGAGTATTGATGTAATCAAAGAACAAAAATATTTATCTCATTCATCATGCCTAGCCTGAAGCCCTTAAATATAATTTCTGGCTATCTTGGGGTCAGAAAAATAATATATTTTTATAATTCTATTGTTTCAAGAAGTTCTCAAACTACTTTTAGTTTGGAAGTATAAATTCAAGTGTTTACTGAATACTTCTTTTTAGAACTTCTGAAAGGAATGCGTGATGTACTGGCTCTTCTGCAATTGCTAGCAGTGCTCTCTTTTCTCTGATGATTTCATATACAGCTAGAGTAGGAAAGGATAGCAATCTTGAACCTCCACCAACTTCTTTTCTACGAACCATGTTGAAACAGGTAAGAGTAGTGAAGGCAAAGACAGAACCCTTGGCTAACTACTACTTTTCCTTCAGGAACATCAGTGTAAGTACTCACTTTACTTTTCCATTATTAGTCAAAACAAACTGGGACGGAGTTTTTAGCTCAGGAACTTCTCAAAGTTGGCTACAGTCTCCGCTCTGGCCTCTCTTCCCCTCTGCTGCTTCACTCTTCCTCTGACACTTGCCGAGATTTCTCTCAGAGCCCAGGCCTTCTTTCTGCAAAGGAATTGACGCCTCTGCGTTAGCCTAGATTTGTCCACATTTTTATCTTCTGGCCTGGAATGTTCCAAACAGTACCAGGTAAGTTGGGCATTTAGCTGCAAGATGAGTTTAAAAGCTCGCTGCCTGGCGTCTGACTGGGATACTGATTCAACTCATAGTTTGGCTCAGCCAGTTTAGAATGTAGCTTCACAGCAGGAAATTTCACACATACAAATCAGCAGTTTGGGGAAACCTGATGAAATAATGGCTAGTTTACCCTGAAAAGCTTTGTAATCTAGAAGCCAACTGTCTGAGTAAATGCCATGGTAATTAGACAATTATCTGAGCCCAGTGGTTGCCAGGGCTCTTTGCCAACACCCTCTTTTCCCACTTGCTGCAATTTCTGCCTCATAAGAATTCCCTTTCTTGGTTTTCTTACTAAAGCCTATAGCCAGACTTAGTCCTTTCTTTGCAGAATGTGACCCTGGGTCTCTCCACTTCTTAAGTATATGTTTTATACATGTCATCTTCTTCCAGTTCCATTACTTGCTACGGTCTCAATATCATCGGCTTTTCACAGTTTCAGTTCTAGTAACATATGGATCCAATTTAGGAGCCATAAAGTGTGGGGACCTGCCTTATAGAAGAGTAGATAGGAACAACGTTCTGTCCAAGTCAGATGGCCTCCATGGTGCATTTGCCCTATTGGGACAGGAATATTAATCATTTGAATAAATGAAGACAGTCCAAATTGGACCAAGTTGGAACCTGGATTTACTGCCAAAATACATAAATAGAAACACTGAAGTCTCTGCTAGAAAAATTTTCCAGAGAAGCACTTGGTTGGTAGTCATCGCCATGATCCTCCAAATCAACGCTGTTTATTTTCTTCTGTCTTCTACAAGTGTTGTACACATGCCATGTACCCCTACTAAAATGTTAAGTGGTACGATTCTGACCATCACATTAGGAGCCTACAAATATCAATTCCTTACTGAGGGCAGGGTAGTAATATCCAACTGAGGTGTTTTAATACATTGGTTGCTAGAAAAAAGAATGTTTATCATTTTCCAAAACATGCGTAAACCTGTGAAGAATATTAATAACTGAATATTAATTCAGTAATTATACTTATGAAATGAATCATAAATAACCATGGGAATTAGCCACGTTTTAGCCAGGAGTGCTAAGAATGAAAATGGCAGTCTATACAGTTCACACAGATTTAGTGATAGTTAAAATGACTACAGTATTTTCACACAATATTCACAGAGAAAAGAGACAAATGAGAAAAACTCACGACATAAAATAATGTTTATATTAAGCTTTAAAATTTTTCAACTCTATGTGAAGGACATATTACATATATATGTATACACATACACACCACACACACATGCACACACACACAATCTGGAAGGACATATCTGAAAATATCATCAGTGGTTACTGCTGTGTGGTGGAACTATGAGTGATTATATTTTTTTCATTTTCTTTTATTTATAAATCCTCAATTTTATATTAATCTGCAAGTTTTAGAATAGTTTAATTTATATTTTAAAAGTTTATCCTAGATTTTTTTTTCACTGTTCACTTTTAAAGGTGGCAGTACTTGGAGTCCTCATGACACCTAATATTGTTGGGCTAGTCCTCCCTGTGACTTGTTTAAACTGAGTCATCCAGTACAACTGTTTATCGTTAAACAGAAAACAATACAGAGGCCTTTGCCAAGTGTTAGCTAAGGTTTGGCTCCACCAGCAAACTTTTTATGTACATGACTAGCCAAACTAAACAGTGCAGGTTGACTTTGTTGATAAAATTGTAAGTTATGATTAAAAAAATACAGTGAATGTTTACCTAAAAGGTATTAAAAGACACAATTCCTTTATTCTTCCTCAAAATGTTCCCTTCACTTTGATTCACTTATCCCATCATTTTTTTTCACATTCAGGAGTAGTTCTAGAAGTCCTTTCTCATGAATGTCTTTAGTTACACTGTACGGTTGCTTTGATGTCCTGAATCAACTCAAAACATTTAATTTTCACGGTCGTTTTGACTTTGGGGAAGAGCCAGAAGTCATCGGGTGCCCGATCCTGTAAATAAAGTTGATGAGGCCACACTGCAGTGTTCTTATGAGCCTGAATTTCTACAAGGCCATATTCAGCCACAATACTCATCATGTTTTTGATTACACCTTGTAAAGACAACTATGAAGGAGGATGCCAAAACCACTTCAGAAGGCAGCGAGAGGGATAAGATACCTGTGTTCAAAAGAGGGGGTGTATTTTGAGGAGGATTACTGGCAATGTGTCTCTTACTATAATAATTTTTTCAAAATTTAAACACTCACTTGAATATACCAGTCACACCTAGTATGAAATTTATGAAAGTAGAAAATTATAAAATTATATATATATATATATATTATATAAAATTATATATTAAAGTATGACATTATATCTACTTGGTGTAATTTTTTCAACAAATGATGTCATTTTGATTTTTTTCCTTAAGTTACTTTTGATCTTTGCCTATTTGTTATTCAGAGTCCAGTGGAACAATTACAAAGAGCATTTAGTTATGGCTTCTACAGAATAAATGGATCATTCAAATTGTAGAAATTTAACAATATTCAAATTGCCAAACTTGTATTGAGTACCTACCTATATGACCATCACTGTTTAGACATGGTAAGTTATTTGAGTAATGTACAAAGATAAACATCCTAGAGGAACTCACAGTTTTAGCTAACAGATCAATTAATAAATAGCTCTGATAGAATAGGCTTTAATATAAACAGTAATACAAAGCAAGGTACATGGAAAGGCAATGGAAGTAACAGTTGCAAAAGAACCTACTGAATGCGAAAAATTATTTGCAAATAATCAATCTAACAAGGCATTAATATCCAGAACATAAAGTCTTAATAACAACATACAAATAATTTAGCACAAATAAAAGTAGGGCAAGGATACGAATAACAATTGCTCAGAAGAACAAATTCAAATGGCTAAAAAATTTATTTTAAAATGCTCAAATTCATTAGCCTGGAGAGACATGCAAGTGAAAAATCACACTTAGGTATTATGTCAGCTAACATGTTTGGCTATTATCAAAAAGACAAAATGTAACAATGCTGGTGAAAGTGTAGAAAAAAGGGAATACTTACTGTTGGTGGGAATGTAAAATAGTATAGCCAGTATGGAGAATGTTAGGTCAAAGAAGGACCCAGGTGAAACTAAACATGACCAGCTGCAAGAGAATTTGAAAGTGAAAGTTTATTGCCTCCATGACCTTATGACTAGGTAGCAAGTCCAGGCGCAAAGTCCCAATTGTGGTGCAAATAAAACTTTTAGTATTTGGTGGGTTAACCAGCACAAGGGTAGGGAATTGGGCTGTTTACGTAGCATGTGGATTGGAGGATGGGCAGAAGAGGACATAACAGGGTTGCCTGATAGGTTGGGAGAGCAGGTAGGTTTGTGGGAAATTGGTCCATGTTATAAGTCATCGTTAGTTGGCCAACTGCTGGAGTCATAAAAGTTGGTATGTTGGGGCTGGAGGAGTCAGGTTACTAAGACTTGTCAGGTTGCTAAGGCAGGGAAGGTTACCAATGGCAAGGAAGGAGTGAGGGAGCAGCTATCTCTAAGCCAAGGTCATGAACAGAAAGCCAAGCTCCGTGTGTAGGACATTAGAGAAGTTCAGCATGAGCTACGTCCTAGGAACCCAACAGAGAACACTGAAGGCTTCTCAAGAAGCTAAAACTAGATCTACCATATGCTCTAGATGTCTCAGTTCTGAGTACATATGCACAGAACATGATATCCACAGATCAGGGAGACAGCTGCATGCCTGTTTTGGTGCTGGGCTTTTGACAATAGCCAAGGTGTGGAATCAAATGCCTATCAAAAGACGGGTGGACAAAGGAAATCTGGTATGTACACAAGATGGGCTAACATGAGGCTGTCTGGCTTAGCTTTCCTTTCTGTGTTGACGTTATCACAGTCAAACTCCACACAGAAATGACTTCTAAAGACACAAACTTATCACTGCCTTGTCCATTTTCATTTCTCTAACAAAATGCCATAAACAGGGGAGCTGAAACAACACACATTTATTTTTTACAGTCTGGAAGTTGAGAAAGCTAAGATTAAAGTCCAAATAGATTTAAAGTCTAGTGATAGGCTGCTTTGCAGACAACCATTTTTAGCTGTAATTTTACTTGGCCAAAATGGCAGGGGATTTCTCTATCAGGCTTACTTTATAAGGGCACTAATCTCATTCATGAATGTTCTGTTCCCCTGATCTAACCCCCCTCTCAAAGGCCCAGTCCCTAATACTGTCATCTTGAGGGGATAATTCAAGGATGAGAAAGACACGAACATTCAGGCCATAGAACATAGTGAAGACTACAACCGAGACCCTCAATTTTTAAGCAAACTTTTACTAAATGTCAGTGAATATTCTCATTGGTTTGCTTGGGAATCTGCCCACCCTCAACTAATCATTGATTGGCTAGGTAGGTAGCATGCCCACCACTACAAGGAACAGGGATGGAAGCAAGGAATTTTGCCTGAAAATCCACCAAGATCTGACAGAATGAGAAACCATGGTACTCCTTGCTTCCTTTCACCCCCACCCCAAGGTGCAGAAGGAAGGAGGAAAGATGGATAAACACTATCAGTACCAGATTTCATATCAAGTGAGTAGGGGGCATTACAAGATCATGTGAGGTCAAAGCACTTTTGAGCAATTGAAAAAACTTGGGCCAGGACGTATAAGCAGGAAAATTCATGAAAAGCTTTGTAAGGTTCTGTGGACTGCAAAGTAATTCTGTACCAATGATTACAAAGTTTGAATTAATGTGATTTTATAAGTATGTTTATCTTTTATATGTAAGTGTAAATTCAATAAAGTAAAAAAAATTGACCCTTCTAGTTGAAAAGTAAAACTCATACATATTTAATAGTAGAAAACATAATGTTATGAAATGTCTAAGTCAAGCTAACTAACATTTGTGTCACCTTACATACTTATCTTTTTTGCTCTAAGAACGTAAAAATTCTACTCTTTTGGAAACTTTCAAGTGCACGATATACTGGAATTTACTAGGAATAGTCTGATATAAAACAGATGTCTTGAACTTTTGTCTCTTGTCAAACTGAAATCCTTCATACTTTGACAAATGTCCCCACAAAGCCTTCCACTGCAGGCTCTGACAACAATCATTGATTCTGTTTCTACTAAGTTCAACTTCTTTACAGTCCATATATAAATGAGATCATGCAGTATTTTTTTATTTTCTTGGTTTATTTAACTTAATATGATGTCCTTCACACTTAGCTGCACTATCACAAATAGCAGGAACTTTGTCTTCTTAATGACTGAATAATATCCCATTGCATAGCCACATATACCACATTAAAAAAAAAATTCATCCAGCCACTGGATGGATTCTCAGGCTGGCTGCACATCTTTGTTGTGGTGGAAAACACTTCAATTAACGTAACAGTGCAGATATTTCTTCAGTGTTTGATTTCAATTCCTTTGAATATACACCCGTAACAGAAACTGCTGGATCACATGGTAGCTCTGGTTTTTATTTTCTGCTCTACTTTCGTACTATTCACCTTAATGGCTATACTAATTTGCATTTCTACCAACAGCACACTATGGTTTCCTTTTCTCCGCATCCTTGTCAATACTTGTTTTCTTTCATCTTTTTGATAAAACTACCCTAATAGGTGTGAAATGCAATTCTACTGTGATTTTAATGTTCATTTTTCTGATGATTTGTTATGTCAAGCATTTTTTGTACACTTATAGACCGTTTGTGTGTCTTCCTTTGAGAAATGTCTGCCAGGTCCCTTGCCCATTTTTTAATCAGGTTCTTTCCTTACCAATAACTTGTTAGCTCTTTACCTAGTTTGGATGTTAACCCCTTATTAAACATGTGGCTTGCAAATATAATCTCCCTTTCTGTAGTTTGTCTTTCATTTGATGATTGTTTGCTGGGCAGAAGCTTGTTAGTTTGATTTAATTGTATCCACTTATTTTCACTTTTGTTGCTTGTGCTTTTGGGGTCATATCCAAAAAAAAAAAAAATCATTGCTCAGATCAAAGTCACAGAGCCTTTCCTCTATGATTGTGTGAGACTAGCTTCCAGTTTCACTCTGTGACACGCTGATAGTCAGTTTCCTCAGTGCCATTTACTAAAGACATGGCCTTTCCCCGCTGCATGTTCTTGGCACCTGTGTTGAAAATTAATTCACTGTAAATGTGAGGTTATTTCAGAGCTCTCTCTTCTGTTCCTCTGGTCCATGTTTCTATTTTTATGCCAATACCATACTGGTTTGATCTACTATAGCTTTACTGTGGATTTTGAAATCACTGAAAATGTTTAAAATACTGGTGAAATATTTTGAAGAAGACAAGATCAAAAATGTCAAGTATTTATGGTGCTGGAAATAGTATTGTTAAAATGTCCTTACTACCTAGAGCACCTTTTAAATTCAATGAAATTTCTAACAAAATTTCAAAATATTTTTTCACACAATAGAAAGAACAAACCTACAATTTGTAGGGAGTCACTGAAGACTCTCAAGTGATAAAACCATCTTGATCAAAACAAACAAAGCTGGAGGCATCACACAATCTGGTTTTAAAATCTAGTTATTATTTAAATATAACAATTAGAACTTGGTATTTGAAATATATCTCAGGCTGATTTTTCAAAGCAACAAATTATATTATATGCAAATACTGACCTTTAATTTTTATGTTTTGTGTCTAAATTATACTCACTTGGAATAGAAGTGTGTATACTTAAAGCTGTTTTTTTTTTAAAAATAAATTTTAAGTAATTTAAAATGCCATTCAACGTTTATCTCTTAGAGATTGCCTGTTTCTAGTAAATGAATAATATATATATATATATATATATATATATATATATATATATATATATATATATATATATATATATATGGGCATCTCCTTGAATTTACACCAGTAATCACAAAATCATCTACCAGTTTTAAAAGCCTATTTGGAACAGGAGTTTTTTTCCTTGGCACAGCCGTGACTGGATGTGAGTTCATCTGATGATTCACAGAGTCCCCATGGACCTGTGGGGATATGATTGAAACTAGGCCAATTGATATTTTAATCCTTTCTGTCCTTCAAGTAGAAATAAAATTAAGACTTGAGTTTTTTTATCTATTTAGCATTTGTGGCACTGATCTGAAATTATTGATAGAATGCAAAATTAGATTCTTGCTAAATGGATGTATAATCTAAATTAGATATGCAGGATAGTGACCTTGGAAAATACACTGCACAAGTGACAACTGATGAAAAGGTCTGCAGCAAACCAAAAAAATCAAAACAACGTAGCAAAGTACTCTGGCATTAGCATTTGCTGCTAATGGACTAAGACACAGAATCAAGATGTCAGTTTTCAATTCCAACCCTATCTTGAACTTCCAGTGTAATTTTAGAGCAAAGCACCTCTCTTGACTCTGCACTGGTGTCCTGATCTTCAAGTCGATTCATATCTTACAGAGAAGTTACAGTGAAATAACAAACATGAAGAACTTTAAGTTCACCGAACAGTTTCCACACCAAAATGAAATAATAATAGGGATGTACTGTATGAATTTCATCTGATAATTTATCTTCTAAAGCAAACGAATTAGGGGATAAAATTTCACACTTCCAGGATTCATTTCCAAGATGATCTGAAGAAATAAATTATTAGCACATTTAATTTAAATCAATCAGCAAAAACTTGATTGATATACAAGTTTTGAAATGTATAACTTGCCCAATGCAAAGGTACACCTTTCTGGATTTAATTAGTACCTGACACGGAAAGAAATTCCTCAGCAATGCATTAAATAAGTGATATACAGAGATGTGTGACTGTTGAACAATTGATAATAAATTCTCATTAAATGATCATTTTAAAAGTAAGAACAAAAATCCATTGCATGCCTTTTTTGATATTTTGTGTAGTATTAAGAATATTTTGATATAGAATTTTTGACATAAAAAGCCAATCATCTCTAGATTTCAGGCAAAAGAACCAGCTGTGTGTTTTCTTACTAAAGTAAATACTAATGAAGGGGCATTTTGAGTGATTTTGGATTAAAGATCCTAGGAACAAATAGTGATGCAATATAATAATTAGCATAAAGATATAGGTGATTTAAGAATACATAAAAATAATTAAAATGTTGCTTTATCCTGTATTGAAACAAACTATTGTATACAATCCTATGGCAGTGATTACAAATTAGTCCAGGAATTATCCTGAGGACAGGGCTGACAATAAAAAACTAAGTATTTTCACAAGAGTTAAAAGAAATGTTGTATACAACATAACTATGTTACATGAGACCTAAGTGACACAGTCATTGCATTTTTAAAAAGTGCTGTGAGAAGTCATGCTTCTCAATGCAATGAAAAAATAGCCTTAACAAAATAATATCTGTGTCCAACATGGAGAATAACAGGTGAGCCACTGTCAAAAAGGGACAGGATGAAAAGATGAGCAGGCTGCCTCCTTCTCCCGCCTCGGGCAGGCCTAGCCTGCGCAAGAGAGCGACGCTGACGGCATGGGGATGAGGCTGATGCTGTGGGCCCTTCATCTCCAGAATTTCTCCAGGTCTATCTCTTACCTGGTATCCTCTGTTCTGAATTTCCCTTAATTGCTTGGCCCTTTCCCCTAATTTGATTCTGTGTCTCTCTGGCCCCTACCTTTGCTGACCTGGTTCCTGCCAGCATTTCTGCTTATTACCTTTGAGGCTCTTCCATGACCCGATTATTGATGACTTTGTTACACCCATGACCTCATGCACAGTAAGTCACTGATGAATGACACCTAATCCTGTTCCCTGCCATAGCTTGGCAAAGGCTACTTTAATGTAGCTGTGCTCAGAATAAACATAAGATAATTACAAAAGAAGAACTGAGATAAAGTTAAGGGCTACCTTCTGAATAAAACCCAGCAAAATCAGAATGCGTATCTCTCCATACGAATCACTGAGGATAGCTGGCCATCCCTCTAAGAATAACCCCCTCCTTATGACCCAGTCTGTCCTCAGTTACAATTCTTGGTCCGTAGAAGGTGCTCAGGAAATCTTTGATGGAAGGTTGGAAGAAATGATTTTGAAGGTATGCATGAAATTAGAAAACTTGATAAATCCTTAATTAGGATGTGCTTGCTGAGTATTTCCATTCATAATTCTTTCCAAGAAAAAGAGCAAAGAGTAACCCAGCAAGTCTATTTCCCATCACTTCTTGAACATGTATAGCTTAAAATAAGCCTTGAAAATAGTTCCTGGATGAGAATAAAGCTTGGCTTTAGCTATGAAAGCAATAAAATACTCTAAATTCATGTGCACTACTGTACCTTCCTAGAGGGCAGTTAATAGAAATTTCAGATGAGCCAAAATCTTCATCCCATTCTGGTTTTCATCAGAACATGCGGCCACACACTTCACATATATCTAAAATAAAGAAAAAGTCAGTGGAATCATAAACAACCCCAAATTTAGACTACTATACATGTAATCTACATATCTTAAATAAGAATGATTACAGAAACAAGTGATGGAGTCAGCATGAGCTGGCAAACAAAACGCTTATTGTCTGGGGTTGGAGGACTCACACAGTGGTCACATCGCTTGCCTAGCAAGTGCTAAGGCCCTGAGCTTTATTCCCTAGCACCACATAAACTGGGTATGGAGGCACACTTCTGTAATCCCTGCACTCTGGAGGCTTACACAGGAGAACTGCCATGAGTTCAAGGCCAGCCTGGGCTCCTTAGTAAGTTCGGATCAAGCCTGGACTACAGAGCAAGACCCTAACTCAAAACAAACAAACAAATAAAAATTTTTAAAAAGCCTACTGTTTAGCAGGAGAAAAGATCCTAAATACAGCGTTTCTCTGTCCACTGGCTGGTGCTCAGTGTCCGTGTTTCTTCAGATTGACAGGCTGGATGTTGACAGCTTGTTCAGCAACATTGAATCCGTGCACCAGGTATCAGCCAACCTGCTGTCCTCGTTGGAAGAGGCCACAGCCAACGTGGAACCGGCCATGCAAGTGATCGGTATGTTTATTCTCTTCTCAAGTTCTGTGATACAACAGGAAATACTATTTCAATGACCTTCTGGTGCTTGGGTTTTTATGTTTCTGACTCATAGCACTTCCCAGGATATATAAAAATACTAAATCCTCTTTAGGTTCATTGTAGTTACACAAACTCTATGTTTATTTTCAAACGGGTTTATATCCATTAGCTAGAGTCACTTAGTAGCAATAAGCATGCCATTTGCTTTATGATTTTCAATCTTTCAACTTCCCTGCTTTCCATATGTTCTTTCATTTTGTTTTATGGCTCATTCTTGCTTGATTCTTAAGGAATTATTTAAATATTTTAGAATCTTTGCTGATTTTAGTCACAATATTTTCCATATATTATGCTTATGAATTGATCGTTAGGTTGTAATTTTAAACTCAAGAGATGATCTACTTTTTCTCTGTATTATTTGTTTAATAACAAGGCTAATCCTATGCAAAGGTGAAAGAAGTGATTTGGCTATTTATAGTATTTTTTAGAGACCACAAGTCCAGCCCATTCAGAACAATTTCTCTCTTTCATACAGGCTTAAATTCAATCATTCCATGTGGCTAAATTATAAAAGAATTTTCTAAAATACATAATCACTTTAATATGGATTCAGTGGCCATTTATGTGTTAATTCACACAATGAATAGTCCTGAAATATTGGTATACTAAAAAAGATGCTATATTACAATGTTAGATATCGAGAGACCAGATAGTCCCTGTCCTTCAAACGCTTGCAGTGAGCCAGCTCCTTGGATTGAGGAGGGTGTGGTGTGCAACATATTGTCTGGGGAGTTTATACATTGCTGCAGGATCTCCATGTAAAGGTAACACTTCTGGATGGGAGACCAAGAAAGGACTCTTGAAGGTGTTATTGAATTTAAAAGTATAAATAAGATTGCAATAGGGAAAAAAAAGAGTTTAAGAGGAAGTTTTAACAGAAAATACCAGGTATATTTAGGATATCGTGAATGATCTGCTGTGAGAAATGAATCTGTAGGAGCATATTAAGAGCAGACTGTACTTCAAAGAGACATCTGGATTTACTGTACAGTAATGGGGAGCCAGTTAAAGATTCTCCAACAAGGATGTGACGAGACAAAAAAGTTCCTGCAAAAGATAATTGTTGTAGAAACAGAGACCAAATAGATGATGTTGAATCTTACACCAGTAAAGGGATCCCTATAAATAATACTGGTATGTGTGTTACGTTGCATTCAGTGAGAATAAGACATAGAAGTCACTTCAACAGATAAGCAGAACACAGCACAAATGAGATGTGGGTGGGTTCTTATGCCAGAGTCAAGGACAATTCTAGGTTTAGGGTGCCCATATACTATTTACCATGATTAATGGTTTTGGCCTATTGTTTCAACATTTCAGCCCAGTTAGTCTTGGTTCCAAATCTTTTCTCTTTAAAGAAGTATCACAGGCTCAGAACAAACTTGAGGGCAGACACATGCCTGCCATGCACACGGCCCTGGATTCCATCCCCACTGCATGATAAAAGCGCTATCATTATTACCTGTTGCATCACAGAGGTTTCGTAAGACCTCTACATAGTTCCTCAACTTCTGACACGATCTCTTTCACAATAAGACGTCAGAGGCACATATAGTTAACCAGAGTTCTCAGTGCAACACACGGCAAACTCTGAAACGCTTCCCAGGGTTAGGAAAACCTGCATCTCATCTTCCCTTGAAGCACCACATGCAGGACACTGGCTGATAAAATGATGACATGTGAATCTGAGTGACCGGGAGCAGTGAATTCCTCTCTGCCCTGATGGTGGGGAGACGTGGTTGGTGCCACACACCCTGCCATCCATCAGGAGCCTGGGCCAGTAGTTAAAGACCCATGCCAGGTGGCACACGCGGTGATCTGAATGAAGCATGAGGTCATCAGGGCACTAGTCAATGGGGTCAATGGGACATGTAGGAATTACAGGGTTAGAAGTACAAATGAAAGATATGTGTGGGAAGGAAAGACAGAGCTGCCCTGCTATAGAGCATCTGAATGCTCTTGCTATGCTGTTGCATGATATATATCAAGAACTCTTTTAAAAATTATTTTATTTTGCAATAAATCCCTTAAGGATCAGAGTTTAATATATTTGTGTTTTATATTAACTAAGTAGTGATATTATGTTTCTCAAGATAATTAATACTATACAACACCACAGGATCCTTAATGCTACCATTGACCATAAGACCCTAGCAGAAGTCACAAATCTGAAGAAATAGAAACATCTTGTCAAAATTTAGTCATTATTTTAAGAAAACTAAAGCAAGCAATTTCGTACATGTTTGTATATCACTCCATGCAGCATAACTTTTGAACTAGATCAAGTGACAGCTGTCCTTAATTAATTTCAATCAACTTTATTTCTAAATTCCATGGACCTCTAAGAAATTTAAAATAATGGCCACCAAAGACTTGCCACAATTGAAGAAGTTAAATGAAAATTTTTATATGAATGTCAGCAAATGAATCAAACAGAAATCAGTTAATTCTAATAATGGTTCAAGAACTCCAAATTACAGATGTAAGAAGACCTTTTACATTATTGTGTCAAAAATGAATTAGATGGTTTTACTGTAAATGCTACTGAAACTTTAACTTAGAAATTAAACATTCTGTATGCAAATAATTTGAATACAAATATTGCTAGAGTACAGCATAATAGTAAAGCAAAATTTTTACTAAAATAAATCTGAAAAAATGTTTACTTGAAAATTGCAAATATATAATTAAGCTGTGATATTTTATTAATTGACCAAAATAAAAACTGTAGTCATAGTTTATACATACTTTTATATACACAAAATTAGGGTGAACAACAATATTTAAAAGATACAGTTATACCGAATTCAAAAATAGTTTTATGAATGACAGTACATACCTTCTTTGTTGCTCATCATTAATCAGTCTTTAGAAATGTTTCTTTAGAGCACTACTTTATAAATCAACCTAAGTGTCCTTTGGTACTGAGCAATACAAATCTCTGCTACTACATTGTATTTTGTTCAAAATCAGTTAGAGGTCTACAGTTAAGGGTATTTTGCAAGTATAAAAATTAACTTCATATTTTTAAATTTCTATAAGTTGTAATTATTGAAAATTCAATTATACACAAAGTGACACTGGAATTTATCTCTACAAAACAAAGAAAGAGCTACAATTTAGACACTAAGAGCTCATGTATAAAATGACTCATTAATTTTGAAGTCCCATAGTTGTATGTCAAAATTTCACGATGGAAAGAAAGTTTTTTAATACTCCTCCTCAGTAGGATAAGGTGATATCCTGAAGCTGATTTTTCATTATCTACATTTAGAAAATCATAATTTGAAATCATAAATATCTTACTTGATGAATTTTATTTTACCAAAGTAAATTAAATCCAAAAGTAGACAATACCTATAAAAGGCAAAAAGACAATACTCATAAACATATTTAAGCTCAAATGTTTATGTCTTATGTAAGCATGGGGATATATATATATATATATATATATATATATATATATAATTAAATTTTAATATTTTATTTTTGTCAGAGTTTTCTCCAACCTTTCCAAGTGCCTCTGCTCAATTTAAAATATTATGGTTTTTAAATATGAGAAGTAGAATAAGGTTGGTGTTAGATTATAACCCACAGAATAAAATAAGCATTGATGGGTGCACTGACATAACTGAGGAGAAAGGACAGCTCTTCTTTACAGTAGGTTTGAATTAATAAATATATATGAAAAGTAGAAAGTCCCCATTAGGCAAACCCAGCAGTCACAGCTGTTGCAGCCAAGTCCACTAATTCCATCCTTCAGAGCTATAGCTGGTAGGTAAGAGTTGAGGAAAGACTTATTTTTCAAAGTCCCCAAGTGGTTGTAACTACTTACCAAGTAGTCGTAGTTACTCATCAAGCAGTTAGTAGTTTCACAGAGAAGGAGGAGAACTTTACAATGGGAAACCCAGCAGGGACCATATTAACCAAGTGATCAAGGTCAAGACCACAGGAAATAACACACTTTCACACCATGAACTTTGTGCACTGAAAGAGATATAACATCATGTTTGTAGTATTTTGCCCTGGAAGTATGCAAATTTTCCTTATCATTAGAAAATATTACATATCACTAGACAAACTCAAATGAGAGGTACTTGCTAAACGAATAAATACTTGGGGCTGGGGTGCAGCTCAGTGGTCAAAGTGCCTGCCTAGCAAGCCCCTGGGTTCCATTCCACGCATAAGTCAGGCACCATGGTGGTATATGCCTATAATCCCAGTACTCAGGAGGATTGCCATGTGCTCGAGGCCAGCTTGGGCTACACAATGAGTTCAGGGTCAGCCTGGATTACAAGAGACCCTGTCTCCAATAAAAAGGAAAAACCTAATAACTACTCCTAACATTAAAGTCGCAAAATGCAAATCAAGGCTGACTGTCATAAACTGCAGGAGACTAAAGAAGAATAACGAATGAAAAGTGCACAGAGTGAAAGAACATTAATGCTGAAATTCAAACAAGAGGTTAGTTTAGCTAAAAGTTAATTTTCTTTCTCTGATGATTTGACTATGATTATGTAAGATGTTAGCATGCAGGAAACTGGGTGAGGGAAAAACTATGAAACTATCTGAAAGCTACGTACATTTATACAACTTTTCTGTAAATGTAAAATTAGTTCAAAATCAGAAATTTAAAAAATCATTCTGGGAGGCTAAGGCAGAAGGACTGCAAGTCTGTGCCGAGCCTGGATAACACAGTGACTTTTTAAGCCCTTCTCTCAAAATAAAAAATAAAAAAAGGGGTCAGGATATGGCTCAGCACAAAGTCCCTGGGTTCAGTCTCCACTACAGAAAAACAAAGTTTACAGAGAAATCTGCATTGGAGACGTTCATAATTAAAATTTTTACTAATCATGAACTATAACCTTGAAGATTACACCAAAAATTATGAAAAATTGAAACAAAAATGCCTTTTTTGAGATAGGGTCTTACTTTATAGTCCAGGCTGGTTCTGAACTATGTAGCCCAGGATGGCCTTGAGCTCATGGTAATCCTCCTGCCTCAGCTTCCTGGGGTTAGAATTGTGTGCCACCATACCCAGCCTTATGCTTCCAAGGCAAGCGTTCTAATCACTGAGCCATGCCTCCAGCCCAAAGCCTTATTTTAAAAATACATCAACTGGAGCTTTAATATTCTTACCCTTTGTGTCTAAGTATGTTCTACGGCCATGTTCATGAAGAGAGAGGCCCAAACACTGTAGCCATTGCCAAGCCACATAGCCAAGGCATTAGGCACATGGTGTAGGCCTCCTCACCCAGCTGGCAAGTCCCCTGAAGACCCCCAACTGAGTGCAAACATAACAGCAACATCTGGTAACAAGCCATCCCAGCTGACCCGTTAAACTATAGAACTAAGCAAACAGCTATTTTAAAGTTTTGGAACGCCTTTTTCTGTAGCAACAGCTACTTAATACAGGCGAAGATTCATTTCTTGCATCAGTTATAAATCTCTCCACCTAGAAATGAACTGTCCAAGAAACCAACAAGGCTCGAGAACCCATGAGTTATCATCAAAACAAACACCTTGAATTTAGACTTGGTCTAAGACATAAAATGCATTAACTAATTCCATCGTTAAGAAAAAAATAGTGAGAGCTTAATTTGTCCCTAATTATATCACTTGTTCTGGACATGATCAGAAGGGAGCCCTAGATCTCCCAAATACCAGCCAGAAGTCTTTCCACTCTAATAGCTGCCCATCTTCACTGCCCACTAGGCTCCCCGATTTATCCTGCCCAGTTGCCAGGCTGCCTCCATAGTCGCAAGTGCTGGGAGGATGGCACTTTAGTGTGGACAGAACCCTTCTTGAAGCCATCCTACCACGTGTATGACATCGCCTTCCAAGACACTGGGCAGTAATGGCCATGGACAGGATCCACCTGCCAGTATGGCTTCCTGTTCTCTGCTTTTCTCTTTGTGGTACAGCTCCTTTCGTTGGTCCCACTTCCTCCCCTCTCTTCCCTGATAAAGCCACTCCTCTGAAAATGCAGGTACCCGCCCCACCATGAGGGACCTCAAAATTGTGAAACCCAATGGACACATTTTTATGAACAAATCTTACCCTAGTGCTACTGAATAACTTTTATCAAAATATATCATGAGCCCCAAGAAATGCTGAGTTATGATCTGAAGTTATAAACACAGGCATGAAGTAACCCTGAAGTCTTCTTTTCTGTTAATAATTCAGGTAAGATATCTAGCCTCCTCTTATATACAAATCAATGTTTTTTAACCTATAAATATTTTAATAAAATTGATACTCGAGAGAAATAATTGTTTCGATCCTATGGCCACCACTCTCATGTGCCATCTGTATTTGATCTGATAACCTACCAGGGTCTCTTGGGTTGCAGCAATAGTTTTATCCCCAGGCTAAGTAGGAACTAAAGGACAAGCTAGGCACAGGGCTGTGGCTTCTTTAAGCAGCATTTACCTCTTCCAACTTCTTCTCATGACCTCTCCTCACTTTACATTGTCCTAGAGAATAGGACAAGACTAGGAAGGAAAGGGGAAAAACATAAATGACCTGGCATTGTGGCGGCCTACTCTTCTGCTTTGTTTAGTCCCAGGAGCTGGGCTCCCATCGCAGAAAAACAAGCAAACCATGGGGAGTACTCCTTGGAACCCTTGGAACAAGCGGCCACCAGCCTTTCATGTGGGGATGGCACACCCCAAGTGTATCTGTCACTCAGAGGAGCCTGTGTTATCTCACCCGCATCCCTAATCTTCTTTCCACAGACTGGGTCACACTGCCCTGTGTCCTCAGAGACATCCCACACCCTCTTTGTATTCTGAATACTCTGTCTTGACAAACAAATTTTACTTAGAACCATACATAATGTTCTTTGGGGATATATCTCAGACCTATAAGTTTAAACTAAAGTTCTCTTTTAATATCATCTTATTTATTACTTAGAGTTGAAATCATTGTATTTTGTGATAAACACAAATAACTTTCTACTTTAAGCCCTTCCTAGCTACAATTTATGTCATATTTTTATACAATTTTGGGGTAGTAAAAGAAGGACTTCAACCAGTCACAATTTTTCTCAAAATATTTTCCTACCGAAGAATAACATGTTAATTAGGGTTAAGTCTATCTTGGATAGACAAAAAACAAAAGCAAAATATTACCAGCATAATACAACACGTCTATATGATTGAAAAATACTGCAAATATTTAAATTTAAAAATTATAGTAAGAGACACACTGCTATTAATCACCTTCAAATATTCCCTCTCACTTTAAAATTTCATATCCCATTGTTCTTACCACATTCTGAAGCAGTTTTATAAGTCCTCTTTCTTGTTTTCATGAAGTTAATAAAGAACGCAGTAAATGCTGCTACCTAGTCCAACCAATGGAAAGGCACAGACATTACAGAAGGTTTTCATCTGCCCAGTCACAGGATCAGGCTCTGTTCAATTTCTGGCTCTTCCCTGAGGTCAAGTGACCACGAAAGGTAAACATTTGAATCTACTCAGGCCATGGAGGCAGCACCGACATCATGGCAGTGCAAGTAATGACCCAAAGGAGGTCTTCCAGAACTGCTTCCAAAGGTGGCAAGATGGGAGGAGTGCATGTGAACAAGAGGGAGTATTTTGAGAAGAATTAATAATGTGACTCTCACAGTGAAACATCTTTTTTTTTTTTTTAAAAAGCATACACTATGTTTTTCAATTACATCTCATTATTTCTCTATTGTGTAAAAATCTGAAGGCACATGTTCTTGAGTTATATGGCCACTCTGCCATCCCACGTCCTATGTGATGCAAGCTCCTTCAAGCCACAGCCCCCTTCATGAGATGGGCAGCCAGCCCTCATCTTCAAGGGTAGGTAGCACCCATGTTCCAGATGGCAGGAGAGGCCAGGGTGTGAAGGGGTAAGTGATGAGCCTGCCGTTGTAAAGAAGGTTCCTGCATATTGTCATAGGACAATTTCACTTATATCCCAGAGGTGGACTTCAATTACACAGTTACATTAATTGCAAGGGAGGTTGGGAAAGATAGTTTTTATTTAGGGAAACCAAAAATTGTACTGTTTTATAGTTAGAAGTGGAGTACTGCTGGGGGTAACTAATATCCACAAACTTATTCAAAGTCGTGTGTTGCTTAACGACAGGAACAAGTCTGGAGGAATGTTCCATTTCGTGGCTTCTGTTATTGTACAAACATTAGATCAAACGTATATAAGAGAAGCTGTCTACATCAGTACATGATATGATCTTAGGGAACCACCAACATACATTTAGTTCATTGTTGGCCAAAATGTCATTCTGTAGCAAGTGACTGCTTGACTCTGCAAATCCTTGCTTTCTTCTCAGTGGCTGTGCATCACTAGCCACCAGCCTGGGTCCTCAGACTCTCTCCGTACTGTGTGGACTTTCTCCACCGAACATACCAAATGTGTGACCTCTACTATCCCAGTTTTATAAACCAACATGTTCCCTCCAGATACTGTTTGACTGAATTTCAGATTCATATATCCAATTTCATATAGGACTTTCCCAATTGAATATCCAGTAACAACCCAAACTCTACACTTGAGCTAAACTTGTTTATCTTTCCTCCTCTTTTCCTCTTTTTCTTCAGGGCCGTATAGAGTCTTCACATTGATTTTCCCACTGTGCTACAACCCTACTGCACACAGTGCTTTTAACTATCAGAACTCCCTATTTTAACTCTCTCACTTTATTTCTATTATTCCTACAGAAGAGATTTGAATTTAATTGACTTCTTATTTAAGCGGCTCTTCATTCATTTGGAGCCTCACTGCATTCTCTGCTAAGCTCCACCGCCCCTGACGCACCACCAAGTCTATACTCCCAAAACACTATCTAATTGTGTGTGTTAGTTTGGGGCCTCAAGCTCATAAAGCATTTCCTAAAATCTTTCACCTACAGGCTCAGGTTCCAACTTCTTAGTGACACAGGGGCTGCTTCAGAGTCTCCTCACTTCTACAGTCTCTTCTGAAACTTACTCAAAGGCCTGGAGACAGCTGGACCCAGTGACACAGGCCAATAAGCCCAGCACTCTGGGAAACTGAGGCAAGAGGATTACAAACTCAAGCCCAGCCTGGACAACTTATTGAGCTCCTTTCCCAAAATGGGCTGGGGATACAACTCAGTGTGAAGGCTCTGTGCTCAATCCCTAATGCCACAAAAGTAAATTAATAGAAAATAAAGAACAAAAAATGGGGTCATCTAGACAAGTCAATGTTCTGAACACATTTACCTCCTCCATCAATTTTCTCGCTTTTGCATTCTCTCCTGGATCCTATTTTAAGTTCAAGTTGTTCTGAAAATAGTTGCCAGGTCCCCAAGGATTGGATGCAAGGCTCCTCTGAGCTTTCAGCTTTATTACTGTACTTTCACAGAACATGGAAAACAGTCTCTCTGTCTCTGTCTCTGTCTCTGTCTCTCTCTCTCTCTCTCTCTTTCTTTTTCCTCTCCATCTGATTTCTCTATCCGTCGCTCTCTTCTGCTGGCCTACCTAAGTTCCTTGGAGGAAGTGTTGGTTCTTTGTATCTGTCGTACCCACCACAGCTCTTGGTACACAAAGGTCATTCAGTAAATTGTTAAATAAGAACAATCTAAAGAATAAAACTACTTGGTTTCCTTTTATGCCATTTTCCGACACAAAGCTCAGGACAAGGAGATTCCTTGAGTATTCCTGGCTTTAGCCTGGTTTACTTCCTAGTGAGGAAAATTCGCCTTGCAGTGGGCTCAGAGTAACACAAAGGCCACATGATTTGAGATGGCACATGTTAGGAGCAAATATGAATGAAGATCTAGACGAAGAGAGATGGGTCTAGGAAAAGAACGTGAATATGCCGATGAAGGGAGGGACTGCAACATTTTACCAGCACAAAGAACATTTTGGGGAGTTTTTTTTTTTTTTAAGGAGATAAATTTAAAAAGGTACCTTTGTTCCTTTTTTTAAAATCTTGTATATGGCAATTATATTTTGGGAAAGTCCACGCAGAAATTCATTGGTTGTAGAAGTTTTAAAAAGAAGAACATGACAGTTTTATTTATTTTCTATGATTCCAGTGCCTTTGTGACAGGCAGCCAAAGTGAAATTACCTTCTCTGGCCTTGGTTCAGTCCCTTTCCGCTACTAATCATCCTTTCAGCCCCACATACATTAGACAGAGCAGATGTCCTTCATCACTAAAGAAATGCAGCCCAGAGGCTTGTGTTGCCGTGGCAACAGAATCACTTCCTGCTGCAAGACACCTTGCTCCACCGGCACTATTATAAAGCAGAATACAGTGGAAAGGCTGGGAGGGGGCTCAAATATTCCACCTGCCAGTGTTGTACTTAGCCTGTGGGTGAATAAATGACTTTCAATTGGTGTACTTAAATATCTCTTAACTTTAATAATTACTATTAGAGCCCCTACAGAATTTTACTTGGAAGAGGCTAAAAAATTTGATTCACTCTTAAGGGGAGAGCTATAAATTCTTTCACGCTGAAGTACTTATGTTATAAAAAATCTATACAGGGAGTGTGCAATTAACAGTTTAATTGTGCATAAACTGAATTTTTTCTTTGTCTCTTGACTTTTTGATTTGATCATACCATGGATTCGTGAGGCTGCCCTTACCTCTTTTTTGATGTTTACTCTTAGCTTCTTTGGGGTAAATAAACATACATTTTTAGAACTTCACCTCGTATGGGGTGTATAGACTCAGATGCCCTGTTCTCATCTTGTCATGAAATCTCCAGCCAGGCCTGCTGCTCACCCCATTTCTGAGTCTTATTTCCTCCTCATCCAACATCCATACTCCCTTTTGCTACCAGGTTCTGCTACCAACAGCTTCTCTTCATCTTGTGCTCAATCCTACATCCAGTTTATGTCCTTTTTAAAATTTTTCCTTGTGTTACCTACCTTTTATTGCTTGTGCTACCATTTTAATGGGCAAATCTACAAGACCTACATTGGTAGAAAGATCAGCTTAACAAAATCACAGCAACCAACAAGAATCCCTCAGTCTTTCAGCTCCAAAGGTGCTCATGGTCCTGAGTTTCCTAACGGGCCCAGAAATGCACCATCCAAACAAAATACACACAGAGCGTGTGTGCTCACACATGTCCCCTCCACATTATTTTGAATATAATATAATCACAGAAAAATCCTATAGAATCCAGGGGGGGGGGGGAAGCCTTTTAATTGATTGATATTGATTTAACAAAATGTGAAACTTGAAAAGTACTAGTACTTTAATTCTACAGCGAAGCAACTTAACTATCATTTATCTACTTTCCTTTGGTTTCCATAGTACTATTACTATGATTATTATTTTTTTAAACCAATATGAGGAAAAAGAGGCAGAAAAATGTTTACAGTCATTCCCAAAGTCACCAAATAAGGCCTGGATTCTGATTTGAGTTCAATGATCTTTCCAGCTGTGCCACCTGGTAGCACTGTGTCCAGCTGAGCTCTGATGTGTGAGGAGTTTCAGACCCAAAGAAAATGGGAACAATGGGTCTCTTCTCCCAGCTCTGTCACCTCCTGGTGGGACTTTGGGAAATAATCTGGTTCCTACTCAGATTTGTTCATCGTTAATAAATAATCAGTTAGTAACCTCTAAATCCTTCATGTGTTTAGGGAAGGAAGCCGTTAATGTGTGTGAAACAGGTTTTAAATGCCAAGGACAAGGATATTTCTATTTCTGTTGGGAAGAGTGACTTTCTCCTGTCAGTGTGATAGGTTCATATTACTGTCAATCAATTCAGCCTCTTAATCACCATCTGTCTCAATTTTGCAATATTTTGAGAGCAGAGCCTGTCAACTATTTCTTCTGAATCTCCTGAATTATTGAGTCCACGGGTGGGTGGGTAATAGATGGTCACGACTCAGTTTTAAACGATGGAATAAATAAGGAATTAATCAAACTTGTGACCAATATGTACTTGATCTACCTTTTGAAGATCTAATTTTATTGTACTATTGAAGAGAGTTCATTAAATGCATGGACACAGCCAATGTTGCTTCGTGAAAGTATTTTCAAAATCTAGGTTCACTGTATTATCCAATTAATTTCACTAATTTTTATAAGGGATTCCACCCTTTATACTTATATAAATTAACAAAACTGCTCCATTTTAGTATTTATTGTATATAGTACATTCTCTGAACTTTACACACACTACCTCTCTTAATTTTATACTAAATCTGTAAATTTTGTAAAATCACATCTCACTATGGCTACCATTTTATAGATGAAGAACAAATTCAGAGAGTTAAAATAATTTGCTCAGGTCACAAAGCCAGGGTGTAACACAGCCCAATCTACACCTATAAAGGCTGCATTAAACTGGTCTGCTTTTTTTTAGGTGGGTGGGGGGACTCTCCCACAGGTTACCTAATAGTAAGTATCTCAAACCTGTCAGAACCATGGGCTTGCACAGAGCCCACTGCAACCTTATACAAAAAAAAAAAAAAAAAAAAAAAAAACCCTTTCACATTTTTTGTCCCAATGGTATACACTGGCCTGCTTTTACCCACATCTTCACCACACTTGTGCACACTAACCTGGTATGGTCATCTCGGTGAAAACCATTTTTTTATTTGCTGCTGCCTATTTCTGTTTAAGCACTTTAACCCTTTGTTTTGTAAAAGAAAAGGAAGAAAGAAAATAAGGAAATGGCAGATAGGAAAGAAAAACACCAGTATGCGTCATTTCTCTGGAACAACCTGGGGATAGGACCCGATTTTTTTTCACACTAATCGATATCATCGAATAATAAACCCGTGAAGTGATCTGACTGGGTGTCACTCTGCCTTTGTTTTTGCATCTACCAGGAGAAGTGTTCTTGCAGATTAAAGGGCCGCTGGAAGACATTTATAAAGCCTACTGCTATCACCACGACGAAGCGCAGAACGTGCTTGAGTCCTACGAGAAGGAGGAGGAGCTGAGGCAGCATTTGCGCCACTGTACCCAGTCCTTAAAGTAAGGCCTTTCAAAGGGCGACTGCCATCCACTCTCGCTGCCTAGCAGGGGATGCTTTAAATGGATGTGATGGAAGATCTCACATAAACCCTAGGTTCTATGCGCCCTGCGGGGCGCTTTTTTTTGTGTTCCCTGCAGGAAAAGCTGGCATGCCAGAAACCGACAAGGCCTCACACCCACCCCCAGCAAAGTGGGGGGAAGACGAGGAAATGCAGTATCAAAAATTAAATAAAATCTGAAAAGCAAGTCCTTTCTTAGAGCTATTGTAATGTGTCTCAGCATGTATCTCAGGACTATAGAGACACTAGGGAGCCCTGTGACCTCTGGAGCACAGGGGCAAAGGTCACTGGAATGCCCTGTGGTGCTCTGATTGGCCCTTCCGTTCCCCCAGGTTCAGGACATGCTGCTGCAAGCTTCAAGACAAAGTTATGTCTTCTCTCAGCTGTAGAATGTTGGGGCAGGAGGAATGCTATGTAATATACATTATTTCCCCCAGAAGGTATATCTGTTCACTATCAAAATCCAATAAATGTAAGAAAATACAAAATTTTCTAAGACCTTGCTCTCTAAGACCAGTTTGCATTTCCATCTGATTTTTATACCCATAAACACGGGCCTGTGTTTAGGCTGATGATTTTAGATGAAATGTACAGCTTCCTACCACATGAAACTTAAAATTCCTCCCTGATTCTACATCTTACCCAGAGTACCCTATCGTCTTTTCCTTAAGGATTTTAAGGATTTTTAAGAATTTTCCACTTTCAAATGACTGTGGTTAGCCAGGGACTAACTGGCAGAGAGATCTGTGGTGTGTAAATCAACGCACATCCAGGTCTGACTCTCTAGCGCACCTCCCTGGCGCCCTCCATTGCGTGGGGGTGGGGAGAGGGTCTTCAAAGATGGCATTAAAGTGCAATCAGGAAGCTGAACGATCCTGTTCTGGAGGAAGCCTTTCCAGACTGGAATCATATGTGAAGATGCGTTTAAAATGGACCCAGGGAATTTAAATGAAAGAGTTAATAAAATTTCAACTTTGTTGCCCTCTACTGGTCATCTAAAAATGCAACTCTTTAATTTTTTTTTCCATACCATGGAAAAGAATATATCCCACGCAGGAAATTGTGAGCATTTACTGACTGTTTTATGGCAAGCAAAGGTCTGGGTACTGAGAAAACAGAAATAAATGAATGGGTACTTTGCGTACTAGGAACTCAGTGTGATCAGGTAACTCAGGTGTAATGTGCAGTAAGTAGCGTCAATGTTAAAGTCTGACGTACTTACCATAATAAATTCAAATATGGGGGTCAAAGTCCTCTAAGGCCACAGGGAAAAACTTCTCCTTGGGAAAAATTATGTCCTGGACATAAATGAATACCTTTTCTTCCTTAAACAAGTGACTAGATCCAATCCAATAGATGTCTGTCTTGAGCCATTATACCTCTTTGATTTCTAGAAAAAGAAAAGAAAGAAATGTGGCAAATAAAAATGTAGCTCCTGAGATCATGATTCCCAAATCCACTTGCGGGATGGAGTTCCTTACCTGGAAGGGGATGTGGCTCATCTACTATGGGATATTCTCCTAGACTCGTGGCAGTCTGTTCACAGGAGGATGGAAGCTGGCCTGCTATTTCTTAAGCTTTTGGCTCCTAAAAGAAACAGACCATGTCAGAATATGCCCCAGGCAATATAACCCAGCATCACAACCCCCAAAAGTAGTAAAGGCAGAGGTAATTTTTACACAATCTCAATTATTGAAATTTCCTTTTAGACCCAATAGGTTTTTTTTGTTGTTGTGTGTTCCAGAAAGACTTAAGTTATTGCCTCATGATGCCACAAATTTTGTGTATTCAAAACCATTCTGATTTCTGGAAATAATTTTAGCTGTGGGAAGATGTTAAGGTTTAGAAACCACAAAATCCTAAGGAAGCAACATTGGCAGAACTATTTCTTAGGGGAAATAAAAATCAAAATAAAATAGTTTAAGTTAGAGCTATTTTCCCCAAAATTGCTTTTCCATGAAAATAAAGTTAATGATGAATTGTACTGGCCTGCCTGAAGGCTGGGAACAGTAAAATTATTGACATTACTGTAATACTGACCTCAATTGAGCTAAGCTTTAAATTCTGCAAAACAGGTTTCCAAACAGGTTTATAGGCCAAGGAGAGTCTGGAACAGCCCAAGGGCTTGGCTTCCCTTGCCAAGTAATCAGTCAGCCCTATGACTGCCACTCCGCCTTTTCCCAGAGGCCTAAGCACAGTTGCCATTCCTAACGAGTATTGGTGCAGCCTCCATTTTCCACCGTGCAGAGGAATATTGGAACAACTTGGTTTGGAGCAATATCCACAAAAGTGATGGTTTCATGCATCAGAAGCTTAAGTGGATTTTAAAGCAACTTGGGTTGCATTCTCACCAAAATTAAAATGTGCTTATTGAGGGCCTAATAAATATTTATTAGGAGAGCTAAATAACGTTGCAAAAATTTAAATATGTAAACACTGTTTTGCCTCCGAGAACACGAACTCTAGTTGGGGAGATAAACAAACCCATCAGGCAAGTATAACAACATAAGAGTTAATTTAAGTAGCACGCCAGAAGCCGTCATGGGGGCTACGGTTCAAGCCTGATTTCCAAAAGGGCAGCAGAGATATTGCCTGCTTATGGAACAGATGCAAGCACATAACCTTTGGTTTATTCTTTGAAATCCATTATCATTCAAATGAGAAAGTAATATTTGGATCCAGAAAGTAGTTTTGAATACTTGTGAATTGTGAGAGCAGTGGTTCTGGAGTTCTTCTGTGCCATTTTTCTGGAGATAGAGAGTACAAGTGCAGTCTCTTATGTTTTCCCCAGAGCAAACAAAGTCAGTGTGGTCCAATCCAGGATTTTCATAACCTGCCTTGGGTGGTTTTCAAGACACACTCAAGAGAGAGACCACGTTCACCCGGTACTCCTTCACTGCTTTTTCTGAAACTGCTGCTGTTTTTTTTTTCATCATATAGATACAATCTAGCAATAATTTCAGAGTCTGGAGACCTAAAGATAAAAAAGACTGAAAAACAGCACAGAAACACTACACACATATACATCTGTAGCCAACCAATAGAATATTCACGAGTTTTTATTTATTTAGCACAGAGCTTTATGGGAGGGTGTGAAAACCCATACGACTGTGGGCAGTACTGTTTGCTAAAGATCCGATTGCTTAGCTTCTTCGGGGTTACTTAAGGATTTTATCTATGAAAAAAGTGAAAATAAAATGGCCACAAATGCAAGCATAACTCTAATTAGAATAGCCTGTCTGCTGCCTCCGTTGTGTTCTGGTTATAAATACCACTGAAGTCCCAGCTGCACTTCCAGGCCCCATGTATCTGTTTACTCTAAAATAGAAAAGAATGAAAGCTTTTGGGTAGATGGAACACCCACTTCTAGCTTTGTGCCTCATTGCTCTAAGCTGACCCCTACTTGTCTCTTTGCTGACCGGGGCCACCGTCGCAGGAGGAAAGCGCCTACCTTGTAGCCACCTGGGCACTTGCTCACATCGCTCCTGGAGCAGCTCTAGCATTCACAGAAGCAGTCAGAGGATCAGGCACTGCAGCATGTAGAGAAACACATTTCAATTTACTCACCACATTGTATGCTTATTGTTCTAAATAGAGTGTTCCCAGTGAAAAATTAAAATCACTCCCGGAAATTCATTTAGTTCCTTGTTACATGGCATCAAGTTTGAACAAAGTCTAAAATCCTCAAGTAACAGTCACAGGAAAATTTCCGGTTGTGAAGTCAAATGAAATGAGCTTCTGAGGGAACAAGGTGTAGTCATAGGTATATTAAATTACTTGAGTCCATAAAAGGGTAGATGGATGCATTTTAACTTCTTATTTCCTGAAGTTTCCTCGCTGTAATTAGTCTCTGGGAAGTTTTAACTTAACGATTTTTTAAAATGATGAGCCAATAAAAAGGAGATCCTTTACTGCAGTGTGCCCTTACCCTACAGAACGTGGGATCCCCTACTGGAAAATATATCAGTCCTCTTTTAGAAAACCTTATTACACATAATGTTTGATTAGTGTCACAGTAGTTAGGCTAAGTGGTTGAAATAAATAAAATACAAAAAATTTCCACGTTTTTTCCAAGATGAAAAGAATGATTTTTTTCAAGGTCAAACTGTGTTTTCCTAAAACGTTGATATTGCTTAATTGCTTGTTTACATGGAAAACTATTTCTATTTTTATTTGTCTTCCTCACATTTCCTAATTCATGATTCACAAAGCATCCTGGACCACTAAACCCCCCCCTTGGAGGGGGACAGAAATGAGGAAAGCTAAGTTGTGTATACAGGTGATAAATAAACGGGAGGATGTACTGGTCAGGGGGTAGTGGACTTACTTTTTTTTTTCTTTTTGAGACAGGATCTCACTCTATAGGTCAGGCTGATCCTGAACTCACTCTTTAGCCCAAGCTGAGTTCTGAGATTATGGGGCATGTGCCACTATGCCCTGTTTATGTGGTGCTGGGTAACTGAACTCAGGGTTTTGTGCTTGGTAGGCAAACACTTTAACTTCTGTGTTATTCCTCCAGCCTCTGCAGCTGTTAATTTTAAGGACAGAATTTTGTGCTTGAATCCTATCTAGCAGTCTCGGAGGAAGAAGAACCTAGTTACTTCAAGATGTCTAGGAATCTATTCATTCTAAACATACCCAATGATCAAGAAAACAATCACTTCACAAATGCAAGCCTCTGTTTTCCATGTAAATAAAATAATTACTTTTGTAAACTTATTAATTTCCTTAAATTTTATGAAATTCATCATAGGTATTTATCATTTTTTATATCACAGAACCTAAAACACCTTCTGAAAGACATAATTTTATGATTATTGTAAAATGCCATCTTAAAAATTTTCAATATTGTAAACATTCACTGTGTTCCAAAAGACTGCAACAGAGGCCACATTAATCAGCTTATAAACAAGTATCATTTTGTAATAAGCACATAAAGTTTTTAAAGAAAACCTATCTCCTCTAAAATTTAATCTGAATAATTGTCATATTTTTATTAATAATGAATTTAAAACATGTTTTGAGCTCCTACTAAGTGCAAGTTGTATTTTAGATACTGGGGCCACAGCAGCAAGCAGCAAATCAAGCATCAGTTCTTACCGGGGTGAAGGATAGACAATAAACTCAATAAGAAAGGTACATAGCATATAAGAAGTAAGAACTTTACGGAAAGAAATAAAGCAGGGAATTAGGAATAAAGAAAACAATGAGAAGTGAGATTTTTTCAAATGTTGGCTAGGGAAGTTTTATTAGGAAAGAACATTTGAGTCGAGACTTGGAAAAGGGAGAGGCCAAGCTGCACAGCTGAAGAGCCGTCCCGCAGGGACGACAGCTGCCACCTGAAGGGAAGAGCGTGCCAGGTGCCCGGACAACTGCCCGAAGAGCGAAGAGCCTGTGTGGACGCCAGAGGCAAGGAAAGAGGCGAAGACTAAAAATGGGGTAGATGGGCGATGAAGGAGAGTCAGGTTATACAATATGGGGGGGCACAACAGCCAGTGATGCCTAGGGAAGGCCTTTTTTTGAGAATTACCGATTGAATACGTGAATAGGTGAATTGCTCATAATCTGCATTAAACTATAGAGATATTATAGAGCACTTCATAGCAGCTTTCTACAAGTCAAACTTTCCCTTTGTAATCTTGATTTCTCCCCATGTCTGATATATTTCTTACATAATATAATCAAAACACAAATTTAAATCCATTTTCCAAGTATCAGAATGTACTAATTATAATCTAAATAAAGTTTTTAATTTTATATAAAGTGTGAAGCAAAAATGGGAAATATACTAAAATGGTACTTTAGGGACATGAGTATAAAATAATGAGACTGAATATATGGGGCATTTGTGAAAAGTACTTATAATATTTTGCATGATAACATGTAAAAGTTTTCATGTTTGCACGTTATCCTAAATATGTGGACTTACATGAATTTACTTTTTCCTTCCCTTACAGGAAAATATACATCCAAGAGTAAGTACTTCTTTTAACTGGCCTTTTGTAATTATATATATTTCTGAGGTATAATTTGATTTTTTTGATATATGTGTTGATTATATATTGATCAAATCACGGTTGTTAGATGTAATGGTTGTGTTAAATGCTTTTTAAAAATAATGAGAATAAAGTTTGAAAATCATGGAGAGAAACTACTGGTTATTCTTGTTTAAATCAAAATTTTTAGCTTTTGTAATCAAGTATACTACTTTTAATAACTAAGTCAAGATTGCAAGTGCACTTACCCTGAAATTTTAGGTGCACTGGATTTTAATATTGCTTTATTTTCAATATATCTCACATGATCTTACATAGTAAATTATCTCCTACTTATTAAACTTCTTAGAATAATCCTAACATGATTTAGTTAAGTATGCTGGTGCCAGGAATTCTTTGGAACTGCTAATTATAGAGTCATGTCTCCAGAATAATTCTCCTAAAATTAACCTTAAACTTAAAAAAAAAAAAACTTAGAGTAATACCTTAAAATTCTTGAGCGTTGCAAAGACTAATGCATAAGAACAGCTTCCTGATGCACTATAGTAAAATACTCGGTTTCTTCAATTTTGGGGTCTTACATGATTTATAGAGAAAAAATTAATTTATACCTATGGCATTAAAAATGCAACATCAATATGAAATAGTTGGCTAGTAGGACAACATAGGAGTTATTTTATAAAAACAACATGTATACACTCTGGAAGATAGTTAATTTTCTGCAAGAAACATATGACTAGCTTGTTTAATACTGACAGAATGATACTGATTTAAATATAAACTCAAATTTGTCAGGACTTTATAAAGCATGTTTGGCTCTGCTTGGTCAACAGCTCTATAAGGTCCTGAGTTCTTGGTCTCTCTCTCCCTCTCTCACCCTTTCTCTCTCTCTCCGTGTGTGTGTGTGTGTGTGTGTGTGTACTGTGTGTGTGTGTATATGTGTTTTAGACTCTCAAAAGTTCACATCAAGGAATGTAAAGTTTACAAAAAGAAAATTGTATTGATTTACACCATAAATATCTGTCATCAATACAGAAGGAGAGAACAACCAGAGGAAAGACTGAATTTTAAAACTCAAATGAATGAATCAGGTGACACTGAAGAGATTTGCAGACCAAGTCTTTATACTCCAGGCCAAGTTGAGAAGTTCATTTTTGGTTTGTCAAATTGGCACCCACATTGTAAGTCTTTCCCTTTTTTTCCAGAAAGAAAAAAATATTCTATGAGGTAATCAGATATGAGTAATTTGTTTTGTGACTCCAATTTTGTGGTTTGAGTCCCTCTGCACTTCAGAAAACTCCTGTTGAGGTAGTTTGAGGGGACGCTCCTTGTAAGGCTTGTGTCCTTGGCACTGCGCTGGAGACTAAGGCTCCACATAGCGGGCTGTGAGAGACTTTCACATGCCACAAACCTCATTCAAGTTTTTTTTCCCCCCTAAAGTTCATGTCTTTATACTCAAAAGACAAACTAAAGAGGACAAGAAAAGAAATTCGAAGTGGGAAAGAGACATACTCTTCTTGCTGCCCTTGGTGTGCACAAATTCATACATACAGAATACTTACACAATGAATTGTATTGAAACACTTGCTTACAAAGCGGCACCAGCGTTTGCAGCAGGCCTGCTGGGTAGGGGCTGGCAGGGTGGACTGTGCCCTGTTTGCCTGTTCTGTCTATACATCTAGAATTAAAGAGAGGAGCAGCCATCACAGTATGTGACTAGATGAACCACCAAGCCACAGTGACCACAAATTATTTTCTCCTTGTTCCTCTCCCTTGGGTCACAGGCACTGGCCAGCACCTAAGTGATGAAGGCCGTACATGTTGCAGCCCAGGGTGCATGTAAGAGGTACAGATTTTTAAACAGCATCCGGAAAATCTTTCCTTACAGCAAATGAAACTTATTTTCTACAACTGACTTTTAAAAAGATAAAAGTCAGAGATATTTATAATTTCTAAAATGTTTACTTTGAATTATAATCTTGTGCAAACATCAAAGGCAATAGTATTAAAATTTCCTGCGAAAGGGTCTCCCAGAAAGCACTGATTCAGTTTTCACATTGTAAAAGAAGAGAAATACCTACTCTGAATTAGTGTCTCCAGAAGATTTGTTTTATCTTCATATTTTTATTCTTTTCTATATATATGCCCAGTCTGGTCAGCTGTTCCTGCTTTTGAATTTCACGATTCTTATTAATCTCAAAATGATACAGGTTGTTTTCTTGCTTCTATGCATTTTTAATATTATTGAAAAACACTGCAAAGTGGAGAAAATAAAAACAAGAAAAAGATGATCTGTAGTCATGTCCAAGGGATAAACACTGCAATGTTTCTATGTCTTTCTTGCCACTGCAGCTGTTTCTTTGCACATGTGCATGCGTGCACACACATACACACACACACACACACACACACACACATACACGAGTAAACTAGAATCGCTTCTGATTTCCTGCATGCCAACTTGCTACCTCATCCATCAATTCATCATGGACATCCTTCCATGTCAGTAAATATAAATCTGTATTGTTTGCAATAATATTCTATTTGATACATATACTATGATTTAGCCTACCTAACTTTTGATAACAAATTGTTCTTGTATCACAAACATTGATGTTATGTGTTCATTCATGTACACAGTATTTTGACAATAACCTGACATTCTAAAGACAAACTGTTAGGTGAAGGGGCTTTTGATGACTTTTCTTGAGGAAATTTATCCATATATCCATTATCCATATATGAGCTGTCCATTTATGCACTGTTGCCAACACTGGATACAGTTAATATTAATGTCTTTATACTATGGCAGAGTATCAGCCAAAAAATGGCATTTTATGGGTTTAATTGATGTTATTAATTATTTTGAACATTTGTAATAAGTATTTGAACATTTGTATTTCACTAATTATCTTTTTAAGTGATTATACAATTTTTAGAGATGTTCATCTTTTTCTAATAGATTTACAATGTCTCTGGCAAATACAGTAACCCTGTCAGTTTAATGCACTGTAAATAACCCTTCCATCTTATCATCTGGCTCTTACCATAGTTTATAGCTGCTTCTGGTTTTGTTTTATCTATTCAGCTTTGTAGAACCAATTTTTAAATTATAGCTTTTGAATTTTATGTCTTTCTTTGTCACTCCAAGATTAGGATTTAAATTATACTCTCAACTTTCCCTTAAGTTTTTGTAGGTTTCTCTTTTGGGGGAAGTTGCATTTATCTATCTGCTTATACTTATTTTGGCACTGGGGATGACAATCACAGCTTCATGTAGCTTAAGCTTATGGTACTATGCAGCCAGCCTCACATAGTTTCATTTTTAACAATTAAGTATTAACTGCATCTAGAAATTATTTTGACGTGAAGTATGAGACAAGAATCCATTTTTATTTTTTGTATATGGCTAGCTAACATCACAACATCTGACATTCAGTAATAATTTTTTCCACTCGGTAGACATGGCATATTTAACATGTGCTCCATTCCCCTACGTGTCCATTACTTGATTTTCTTTCTTTTTTGCTACTCACTGATGCGTGTATATTTATGCACCAGTACCAAATGCTTTCATTTTTGGGGACTTATAAAATATTTTAAGGTTACATATGACTAGTTTCATCTCAGTACTTCAATTTTTCAGAAGTTTCCTATTTTTTTTTTTTTTTTTTGAAACAGGGTCTCGCTCTGTGGTCCAGGCTGGTCCTTAATTCACTTCAGAGCCCAGGCTGGCCTTGGACTCAAGGCAATCCTCCTGTCTCAGCCTCCCGAGTGCTGGGATTACAGGCGTGCGCCACCACGCCCAGCTTATGTGGTGCTGGGGAATCGAACTCGGGTACTTAGCACTTGGCTTAGCGCTTCCTCAGGCACTTTACCCGCTGAGCCATTCCTCCAGCCCAAGTTTCCTATTTTACCCTCATATCAGATCAGTAGTTTGGTGAGCAATCAGTTTTTTTCTGTATTGAGCCTTTTTTGAAAAATGATATATATTTGATTTTAAGAACTAGTTCTATGATATGTTATGAAAACGGTACTGTTCTTTTCCTACCTGCTCCAAATGTTCCGCACCAGAACATGTTATTTTCATATCTTTTAGTTGACTATTTTGGTATTTATCTCTGTGACTCTAAAAACATGCTTGGTTGAATTTTTTTCCTTTTTAAATATAATTTATTGATTTTGTTCTGTGGGAAACAAGAATTTTTTCTATCCCTATGTCAGGTGTGCGCACATGCATGCACAACACACACACACACACACACCTCTCCTCCTCTCCATGTTACAATACACTGTCATTGAGTTAAACAACAATCATAGTTTGAATTATTATATCACATCTAGATAAATCTCAGAATCAAACCTGGAGCAAGCCACTTGTTTTTTCATGGGGGTAATAAATAATTGTCTTGCTCATCCTCTGCTTCCTCTGCCTCATCTTCATTTCATAGTTTCCCTCCTTACATTAATACAAAACTCACAAGCACTTAACCGAGCCATTTTCCAAAACATCCAGAAGTGTCATGTCTGCCATCGATTTCATCTCTCCAGAAGAGTCTCCCTTAGAGACCTCTGACTTGTGAGCTCGGGCTGCTGACCCCAGGCACTGCTCCCTTTTAGGAAGTCCAGTCCCACCATCCTGGAAACTCTCTTTTTCTATTTCCTACACTGTTCATTTTGGGGGAGAACATCCTTCAATAGTTTCCTCTATTTTTCAGAGGGCCGTAAAACTTTCATAATACTTATATGTGAAATATCTTTATTTTGTCCTCACACTGGATTAGTAGTTGGTTAGCAACAGAATTCTGAGTTATAAATCACCTTAGAACTGAAAGGTGAAGCTCCATGATTTCCTAGCTTTCACTGTCGCTAAGAGGAACCCAAAGCGTGCGCACATTACTCACCGTCTGTGGCTGTCTGCTTCTCTGGAGGGCTATAGGATCTTCTCCTTGTGTCCAGTACTTGAAATTCATGAACTGCAAAGTGCGACTCTAGTTCATCCCTTGTTCTGGACACTTAGTGAATCTTCCAACCTCCTGACTCAGGCACTTTTCTTAAGTTATTTCATGCCTAATTTCTTCCTCATAGCAGTTCCGTTCTCTCTGGGCATACTATTATTAGATACTGACTTTCTAGGTCTGTCCTCTACTTTTATTATTCTTTCATTTTCTATTCCTTTGTAGTTTTCTTCTCTCTGAAAATGACCTAACATTTGTGACTTTTTAAAGAATTTTTTCTGTTATCCTTTTCAATTCCAAGAGCTTTTTCTTAGTCCTTCAAATGATTTTCTTCATTTTCAAAGTACTTTAAGAATTAGGCAGTTCCAGAGATGGTTTTTCAACAGATCATTCTTATAGTTGAACCCCAATTCCTTACTACCATGTCAACAGGTACCCTAACAGTGACCCCAATTAATGAACAGTCGGAGAATGACTTAATATTGCCTCCTTAGACTACTTGCTGTCTCTGTTCTCCATTATCAGATACCATTCATTAATTTAAAAAATTGTAAATGGTTCAGTATTTATTTTCAGTTATCATTTACTTATGACAGTTGCTATTTGTTTGCTATTTGTGTAGCAATGTAGAATCTTCTTTAAAATTGACCCAAGGAATATTATAAAGAGAACAATTTTTAAAAAATAAGATCACTCATAGTATAGATGAATGTGAAGCTGGGCATGGTGGCTTGAGGAGGCCTGCTTCAGGAGCCAGAGGCAAGAGGATTGCCATGAGTTCAAGGCCAGCCTGGGCTACATAATCAGTTCAGAACCAGCCTGGCCTAAGAATGAGACCCTGTCTCATAAAAGAAACAAACAAAAAAAAGGATGAATGTGGACTCTGTAAAATAAATATTAAATTTAGTATACCTTTGATCAGAAAATAGAGAAATTCAAAGTAATAGGGTCAATAGTTATGGGATTTTTTTCCTTCTCTTTTCTTCCTTTAATTGAGAAACACAGACAAGCTTTGCATTAAATAATTGTTTTATTTCCTACCATAGTTTTTATATTGTTCATATCTCATATAGGTTTTCATTATGCAAGCTGTTTTCTGGTATTGGATATGAAGCTCTTTTCATCAAAGCTAGATATTTCCAAAATAAAGCTAGCTGTTACTGTGTATGTCCCAATAATAATTCAGACTGAGGTTAGTATAGCTACATATAGCACTAAATTAGTATTGCCAAAGTACTCATGATAGGGCAGAAGATGATGAAGTAAGGTTATCAATTAATACCCAGTCAGTTATATCAGAGAAATTTTCAGCATCTGGTGACTTACTCAGGACAGGCAGCTGATAATGGCTTTCTGGCTGACGTACGTTGTATCACGCAGGACTCCTCTGCCTCACGTGGCTATCAGAACCTCATCTTACTACGTGGGATTACATGGGGTGACCTGTGTGACACTGAGTTTCTGGAGTGTCATTATCTCCTAACTCATCCTCTATCTTCCCACCACATTGCCTGTCTGTGTGGCACAGATACCAGGCCGCCACTGCTCATCACCTGGGCCCCTGTCCATCCTGTGTGTCTGGAGACAAAAGGCCTGGGAAATTTCTCATTTTTCAGAATGCATTTATGATGTTTTTAAAAGGAACAATGATCATTTATAATTGTTATTGTCTTTACATTGAGATGTAAAGAGAGGAAATAGAACTGTGATGCCAAAAGGTGACAGAGAAAGAAGTAATAATGACATGTGAACACAGCTAAACGACTCACATTGGTTTTCTGAAAAAAATCTCAATAAGGGAGAAAGGGAGGCACCTCAAAGATGTATGTAAGGGTCCCACGTAATACATCTGGGTATGCTTTGTTTCAAATATTTGATTCTATTTATATTTTGATTTTTTATTTAAATATTTGATTATATTCAAATTTTGATAATATCCCCAGTGATTCCTAAAATAGAAATGAATATTCAGTGACAATCAAAGAAAAAACTCAAAAGGTTCTAACTGTAATCATACAGATAATACAATTTCTTCTAATCAAGTTAGTATCATATACATTCCTGACTTATTTCTTATTTAAGGGAATTATTTCTACTTATGTGTATAAACCATTTTTTGCTGAAGAATCCTGATTTAGATATAAAATAAAATGCTGTCCTTAATATTTTCAAATTCCTCAGCTGGTATGTCATCAGAAAATGTAATTAATATTTTTTAGTATCTATAATCTATTTATATTTCTCACTAATCATATTCAGTTCTCTTGGAAACCAAGAATCAACTTCTCTCCCTTCCTCCTACCTCTGGCTCTTTTTTTTCTCTTGTTAATTTTTTCTTTTACCCTCTCTCTTTAAATACATCCCTTTTATTAAAAGATTTGGTGCAAATGAGTCAGAAATACAAGAAAAAGCAAACTAAAGTGCCTCTAACTCACTGGCAAACCTTTAATATTCTTGCGTTCCTTGAAGAATGACGCCTTCTACTCTGCTTCAGCCTGTGTGTCTATTATGTTACTCAGCATATGAATAAACACTTTCAATCATTTATTCTACCTTTGTGAAATGTTGAGGGATGAGCTCCCTTTGAAATAAAAGCACATTTTTTAAAAATGTGAGAATACTGTTATTTCTCTGTTGGGCATTGAAGTAAACTATGCATAAGAGAATTTTGTACATTAAGATGAAGATACAGTGGTGTCAAAAATCATCAACTGGTAAATAGGGAAACAAGATGATTCCAGATAGCGGTAAGTGCTATGATGAAAATAAAATGGGAGATACAACAACGACTGCTCTCTCTCTCTCTCTCTCTCTCTCTCTCTCTCTCTCTCTCTCTCTCTGTGTGTGTGTGTGTGTGTGTGTGTAGATGTATGTACATGTCACTTGTCAAAGGAAGAGTTGAATTAGATGGCTTCTACAGTGCTCCCAAACCATTCCTAATGATCCAGCTTTTCTAACTTTCTTATTTCTTCAATTTTTTTTTTTCAGTAACAGGACTGAACTTATGGCCTATGTAATGAGCTATATCCCCAATCCTTTTTTAAAATTCTGAGACAAGGTCTCACTAAATTGCCTATGCTGAACCTCCCAATGTGCTGGGATTACAGAAACACACGCACACACACACACACGCACGCACGCACGCACGCACGCACGCACGCGTGCACACACTCAACTATAAGTGGAACATGAATGAAATTCATGCTGTGAGCCCCTTTGGGTAGACAGATACACTTGCTTGTTTTCCTCTACAATTCTGTTTAGTAGGAAGCTAATTGCTAATATCTGTTACTTTTTGGTCTTGCTTCCATTTAGAAATTTTAGTTAGCCAAACGAAGAAAAAAAGAAAAATGTTTTAAGAGCAATCATTTAATAAGACACAAAAATGGAAAAAAGCTAAATATAAATATTTGTAAAACTGAAATTATTAATCTCTGTTGCAGAGGCAAACCCAACTTACTGGACATGGGCTCTCTGATGATCAAACCAATTCAGCGGGTGATGAAATACCCCCTGCTACTGTGTGAGCTTCGGAACTCTACCCCTCCGTCACACCCAGACTACAGGGCTCTAGAGGACGCCTTGGCTGCAGTGAAAGTCATTAATGTTAACATCAATGAACTTAAAAGAAGGAAAGATTTAGGTAGGAAGAAATATGAGAGATCACAAGTTTTATGTATGTTTCTGAGAACCACAACGTCTAGGAACGTCTAGGAGAAGTTGCTGTGAATATGATCATCTGAATCTAGGGTTCGAGGCGAGGGACGGTAGTGTGATTTTGCCCCAACTGCTGGATTTAGGAGAACAAGACACAGATTATGAAGTCTAAAAACCTGACACTTAAAAAAAAATCAAATGGTTGTACTCAAATACTCAACTTCATTTGATCTCTGCACTCTTGATGACAAGTTGTGGGCCAAGGATACCCCCAGCACAGGGTCTCCCTGTCACTGAGGTCTTTACAGAAGACAGACAGGTGGCCAGGGAACTGTAGCAGCAGAAAGGACACTGAGCTCCTTTGAGCATGAATCAGAAAATGCAATTGAGGGGGCATAATTTCTTTTCTGACAGGAGCAGGTATATTTCTTTCTGGAATTAACAAATGATGGTTAACTATTTTTAGGCTGAGATTGCAAGATTAATGTCTAATGTGAAATGCAGATTTTGAAACAGGAGAGATAACTGCTCCCTGAGGTGACAATGACTGGGAGAGACCTGCTTTCTCCCTCTGTGTGATTAGTGTTCAGAATGTATTTCAGCAACTTTATTCTTCCTGTATGAAATCTCAACTTGACAATACAGCAATGACTGGACTGTAGAGCTATTGGTCCAGTCATTTCATTTATTTTTATTGATTTACTTTCTAATATTTGTTTAATAAGTAATATATTTATGTTAAATTAAAAATTTTAAAACAGTATGGAAATGAAAGCTATCAAGACACCATATATGAAATGAAAAAAACAAAACACAGAGGATTAATGTCTATAATATACAATTAAGAATGTTAAATGAATAAAAACATTTGAATTAAAAAGGTTAATAATAAAAAAATTCACAGAAAGGCCAAAGTATATGGAAAGGCTAGACTTCACTTATAAATATGAAAATTAAAATTAAAATCACAACGACATATTCTTATTACTGGACCAATAGATTGGCAAATAATAATAATAATGGATAATGCTATAAGCTACATCTTAATTAGCAAGTAGGAACATAAACTGGAATCACCACTTTAGAGAACATCTGACAAAATATAATAAAATAGAAAATGCACACTCTAAATACTCAGAAAATCAATTTCTAGGTATTTGCCTCCAGAAAAATTCTTGTTCATCTCAAAGAGTGATACACTAGTAACCAGCACAAATTTTTGTTCATAAAATTTTGAAAAGGTTTATAGAATTATTCCATAAAGATAAATCGTATATCATATACTATGATGCCATGAAAAACTCAAAAGTAATGAAATAAAAATATATGCATTAGATTAACTTCAAAAATGAAATCTTGAGATTTATAAAGGGTAAATTAGTTAGTGACAGAAGAATATGTGCAATGTGGCGCCATTTCTAATGACATTCGAAAACAACCAACATTATTTATTTATAATTCCACATAAACACAGAAAAGGAATCCAAACAGAGATAAAAAAAAAAAAACAGGTATTTAGGATAGCAATTCCTTTCAGAGATCAAAGATTATGATCAAGTTTCAACTGGTATTTAAAATTTTAAATTAAAAAAGATGAGAAATGATAAAAGGTTAAGATTGAACAAAGCTGAGAGGTAGATTATGGTTGTCATATTATCCCTTGTACTCGCTGTTTGCTTAATCTATTTTGAAACTTTTTTTGTTTTTGAGACAAGGTCTCCTTCTGTAGCCCAGGCTGGTCCTGAACTCTCTAATGGAGTCCAGGCTGGCTTCAAATTCACAGCAATTCTCCTGTCTCAGCCTCCCGAGTTCTGAGATTACTAGCATGTGACCCACCACACCGGGCTTTATGTTGTACTGGGGAACTGAACTCAAGGCCTTGAGCTTGCTGGGCAAGTGCCTTAACCTCTGTGCTACTCCTCTAGCCCTATTTCAAAGCTTTAAAGAAGCAAACCTTTTCACTTCCTGTGATTCTAGTTAGCACATATTGTTTTCATTGCTCTATGGACAAATCTGCAAACTGTTTCCAACACTTTGCCAATAGAAAACCGTGATAATAAGACAAAACTTCGTATGCTTAACTATGGAAAGCAAATTTGTCTTCATAAACTTCCCTGTCACAGACTATGGATAGCTTCTTTTCGTTAGATTCCATCAGTGTGTTATTTATAAAAAGTGTGTTGGCTTAATCCTCATCAACAGTCCACACAGTTGCCCATTTTGTACATCCTTACCAATACTAAATATTAAGTATATTAAACAGTTTGAACACTATGAGAAGTAAAAAAAAAAGTTTAAAGATAAACAAGTAAAACTCTGAGAGGATAATCCACTTGCCCCACCTCTCTCAGGTAGTAAGGGGCCACGTGAGGACCGCAGGCTGCCTAGCATGGGAGCCGCTGTCCTTTCATGACTTCAATCGTGGCTGTGTTTCTGGAGGTCAGTAGGGTGGGTGCCTGGGATACAATGGGCAGTGGGGCTGGATCCTACGTCATCTGGAGAAGATGGCCACAACCTTACATGTATTTATCTTCATATAAACGCTGACCTTGGAGGCTTTGAGTGAAGTGCACACTTCCTGTTCTGCGTAGGTTCAGATACGTTACTGCATTTTTCCTTTTTCAGTTCTAAAATACAAGAAGAATGATGAGGATGAGTCACTTAAAGACAAATTATCCAAACTAAATATTCATTCAATTAGCAAGAAGTCAAAACGAGTGACAAACCATCTAAAGATTCTGACCAGAGGAGAATCACAGGTAATTTTTCTTCTTGGGCCACCTATGTTTTCTCACGGAATGCCAAAACTGACTAAACCATTCCAGGGCCAAGCACCAAGCAACTAGACTGGCTTTGTAGCTCACAGCCCACAGGGCTTATGCAAAAGGGCCAATCCTAAATAGTTCACTTTCCCAAGAAACTCCAAGCCTCCAGCCTAGTCTTTCTCTTCACTCCTATTTTCTGCAAAAGCTGGTGTGGTCCTGTGTGGTATGCGATGAACCCTTCTTTGAGTCCTGTAAGTACAGGGTGCTTCTTTCAAAGTCTTGTTCTTACTTTCCTTTGTGACTGCACTGAGTTTATCATCCAGAGCCAACACGTACATACGTGGGACACATGTCTTGTGTCATCTTCCATTGACTCCTTTATCGCCTTCTAGGGTTTCACCTGGTCTTCGGTATATAGGAGGCCACTCCTTTCAAAATTGAGCACACTGTGTGAAGAATAATTGGGAGCTTTCAAATAAAACAGCAATACAAAAATCAAATAGGGAATTCATTCAAGAAGAGATTGTAATCCCCATAGGCTTGTATATCTGCAGTTCTTCCCCACTCTGGGATGCCTCTGACTAGGCAATTCTATGAGGAACAACAAGCCGGTTCCAATTTGGGGCTTTTACGTAAGAGTTACTATATTCTTTAACATATGTATCATCAGCTTCTTACATTTTTCAGTTGTGAACGAAACGTGAGTTGTAGTTAAAGCAGCCTGAAGGGATATTAATTAGATTTTTTTCCTCTTAATCTTTTTAGAGAATGTCCTGTCAGCAATGAAGCATTTCACTGTTAATCAGAAAAATCAGCTGCACAGGCTGGACTTGGAGGAGAGATAAATCTCAAATCAATCAATTTTGCACTTGTCAGCCGCTCAGGTGAAATATTGGTAGAGTTAGGGTATAAAGCTATTACCCAAGAGGAAGATTCTATTCAATTCATCATACATGTATTGAGCTCTCATGTACCAGGCAGTGTGTGAGAGATGGAGAAAACAAAGATGAACAGATATCAGTTCTGGATTCAGGCCGACCGTATTTGAATCCTGACCCTATTAATATTAGTACGTTTATATAATCCTCTTTACTTGGGTAAAGACAATTTATCTATCACAAAGAGATTCCAAAGCATGGTTATTGCATTAGGCAGCCATTTATTTCTCTCTCTAATGGTAGGCCTCTTATGTGAGAAAATGGCGTGTGCCTCACATGAACCTTGAGGAACCCAGTTTACCCAATTTTGCACAGTGCTCTTCCTAAGCATATTATCTTCACCTGCTTTGTTGAAGTTGCTGATTGCCATGTCTTCATTCGAGTGCCAAGGAGTATGTTACAAGGCCAAACATTTGAATGAAATACAATGCCTCACTGATACCCTGCTTACCCAAACCCAGTTACCTGAGCAGAGCTAGCTACAAGAGAGTCTAGGGAATGTAGTTTTCTAGCAGGATAGCCACTTGTCCAACTTAAGTGTGAGTTCTCTTGGCAAAAGAATAGCAGAGGGATGGCAAGTCTCTGTGGCCCTCCTGAAGTTTCTGTTTTATTCTTTTTATTTCTTAAATGGGATTAGTCATAATATTTACCCCATAAAGTCTACTCCATTAGAATTAAAATGAGAAAACAGAATAAATGTGTTTGCACACTAACTGGAACATAATCAGTATTTAATATATGTTAAACATTATTATTTTAAGATGAAAATGCTCTATCTTAGATAATTGAAATTCATTAGTGGAGAGAATTTCTTAAGTAATTAAGACTATAAGACCATATAGGAGGAAGATATTAATTTTCTACAGTGGGAGGAATAGCAATGGAGGAGTAATTCATCGAATGGGTGACATTTGAGCTACTCATTAAGAACAAATAAAATTTTATAATGAAGAAAAGGAACAGCAACATATTGCAGCGAAATATGAGAAAGATTTGGTTCCATGCAAGCAGAATTTGTCAATACTTTTCCCAACGTGACCCTTGAGTTTTTCTCTTTAGAATCATCTGAGTCCCAGGCAAGATACGTAAAACAAAATACCTGGTGGGGATCCTTAGAAAGTGAATTTAAAAAATCTGTCCCAGTATATTATTATAACACGCCAGACTAAATTGGAACATAGAAACTGCAAGGCAAACAGAACTGGATTTTATATGGATTACAAGAAATACCGTGGCTTATTTAATCAAAAGTTTTCTTAGGTAATATTAAGAGTTTGAAAAAATATAAAATGGCATCCTATTTACCCACTCAGTAATAAGGTCAAATATCTTAACTCAGGAAACATGAGCCAAGGACATGGCAATTAGCACCCCGTGACAAGCTGAACCACTTGTGCTTTTTTCTACTCTCCATTTGTGTGTCCACACAGGTTTTGCCAGCATGATCCTGGTTCAGATTTAGTAGCCATTTTGACTGTTACTGCTATGAAATAATTATCATCATCATTAGCAATAATCACATGTTCTTCAAAATTTTCAGTTGCATATAAAAGCATATTTTTTTCTGAATGCTAATCGGTATTTTATGTAGGATGACAAAAAAAAAAACTGAACAATTGTAAACTTGCAGATTTATCCTGACAGAAGAACTAAGATGATATATCATCTCTTGAATAAGAGGGGATAATTACCACATTTCTTTAACCAAAGGCATGAGCATACTTTCTAAATAAGCACTTCGAAGTAACCTGGAGTCCTGTAAGCACAACAATATATCCCTGTCAATTGTTCAATTTAGCTATTTATATAAATATAGTTCGAGTTTATATATAAATATACCACTAAAAATAACAGATAAAAGTTTATCTTTACCTTCTGTGACACAGGTGAAACTCTGAAACAAACAATGGCAAAGTGAGCTGTGTGATATGGCTTCATGACACCAGCAGACGGTCAGTTGTGCTGTGTGCTAGCTGGAAAGTGCTGTGACAGTATTTAGCACAGCACAGGCTTTTGTATCAACAAGGAATTGTCAGTAATGTAGTAATGTTCTTGGTCATTATAGTCTACGGTATTTTTAAATACCAAACCCATTGAGTGATGAAAATAATTTCATATGAATTTTAGGTGAAAGATAGTACCTTCAACCGAGAAGAAAAGCTGTTTAGATCCTTAGAAAAGACTGTGAGGCATTCCGTGAAGAACATTTCATTCTGTCTTCAGCACATACAGGTAGGTGAGACATGAATGTGTTCTATGTTTCTATAGGAATGCACTGATTACCATGGTTATTATGAAAAGCAAATATTACTGGTCATTTACATACATGATGACACTCAATGTCACATTTGGAGTGCTCCAAACTACTGGTGAAAGAAGCCAATATAAACACTTGGTATTTGCTCCTTCTTCCCTTCCTGTTCTACCTTCTCTCTCACCCAAACTGCCGTATTAGGGGACTTTTGCTCAGGCAACTGCCACGTGGACCTTCAGTTCATATTCTTTATGATGCAGATGAGTTTATCAACACAAAATTATATCTGGGGCAGATACGGTATTTATTTCTATGACTATTGACATAACTTTCCAGCACCTAAAATACATGCAAAATCAGTATAAAGGAAAATAAACTGAACCATAAAATAACATGAACTACCATAAGAAAATATACTTGCACAAAACACTAGAAGACAAAACACCTCCACAGATTTCTAGTCCCCTAGGAAATTGGCTTGATCCTCTTGAGCATCAGTGATTTGAACAATTTAGTTGGAGCACAAATGAGCTGAAATGCAGTGTAACTATTCTCAATAGGAAGATTGTTAGTTTTTTTCTAATGGGCCTTACAAGAGGACACGGCTTCTTTACGTCTATGGCACAATAGAAACTAGAGCTCCATGTAAATCAATTAATAAAGCCCAATTCCTTCTCCACAAGTTTTTTCTTAGCTGGTCCTTTTTGGAAGTAGATGTCTGCACACTTAGATAACATACCACATGAGCAGAGAATTAAGGTGACTGGCAGAATGATTTGGGGACAAGGTTCTAAATGGATAATAATCACCACTCTGCTCTTATTTCTGTGTTAAGCAAAGCCTGATTTTATTGCTAAGTTTACTAATCTCTCCCTACAGCGCTGCCTCCTGTGAAAAAGAAAACTCAAACACAGTCATAAGGGCCAGAGGGCAGTGGGAACTGCAGTCTTGTATTTTCACTGATCAGTTCAATAAAAATGGGAACATCTGTTAAAAGAGAGCACTAAGTTAACAAGGGTAAACTGATGATTAAATCACAGAGGAATGAATTTTAAGATAAGGAATGTGAAAGAACTGAATGCTAAATAATGGCCAAGGAGGGAACTTATGACAGTCTCCACAAAACCAGAGGGCCTTGTACACAGTCTAATGAGGAGGTTGCATTGGGGAGAAGGAGGAAGTAGGTGGAAACCTGATTGCACAGAATATTCATGAAAATTTTGTATGCACCCCCCCCCCCTTTTTTTTTAAAATCTGTCAGGAGAGAAATAGCGTGTGTGAAGTTCACATCAGGGATGCTTTTAATTGTACTGACTTGGGAGCTGGCCCCTTTGTAACGTCAGTATTGGGTTTCAGGATGCTGTGCCCTTGGCTCTGCAGAGCGTGACAGACCTCCGTGAAATTTCCTGTGATAAAAATGATGACAAGGAGAAGGGTGCTTCAGAGACCCCTAGTGATGCCCCGAATCCCTGCCGTGACTTTGTGAGTTACCTTCACATGGAAATACAAATTAAATAATGGGGTTAAAAGCTTCTTTTCATTTATTTTCTGGAGATATAAATAATATTACACTAAGGCACTAGATAATATGGTACTATAGCAAATATTAACGCCAAAATTAGGAGATTATTATTTTCAAAGTGGATTAGAGAGCATTTTAGAATAATAATAGTAAAATTTTAGTATAACTGAGATTTAAGACAACTCAAGACTGTGTTTCTAGGGGTAGTCTGTGCCTGTGTAAGGTTTAGAGTCAATATTTACTTTGTATGAGATATATGAAGGATTTATTAATTTGGACCATTGTGGTTGGCTTAAAGGAATCTCAAAATGCCTTGAATACTTACTGAAAGAGCACAGGTACCCTCTGAGGTCGACTCTTAATAGCACAAGATACACTATACAGCAAAGCCTTCTTATTGAGGAAGGACTTTTATTAAGAGTCATATTTCTTATCTGTTCCATAATAAAACATTTATTTTCTAAGGCCTACCAAAAATATGTTAGACATCACAATTACATGGTAGACTTAATAAAATATTTGATTGGTAAGCCAGTCTGGGTATTGCTCATTTTAATACACTGCTTTGTGTTTCTATAGGAATTACTATTTCATAGTAGCATTTTAAGTATTGTTGATAAGATATAAAATACTCCATCTTGAAAGTGAATTCTTGTTCTGGCCTTATTGGTGTTGGCAGGAGTGGTCTTCTGAGTAGAGGATGTTTAGCATTTCCAATCCACTATAGTAAAATTTCCAGTAACATCCTCTCAGCAACAGTTATTGTGATAAACAATGAACGGCTACAAATATTTCTAAAGCTTCGGAGGTGACACAGCACCCACTCTACTAGAAACCACACGGAAGCATCTAACTTTCCTGCCACTGAAAACCAAAGAGTCAGGGTTACATGTGAACTGAGATGATGGAGGGATAGGTCACTCATGGACGAATGGAGAGATAGAGGAATGGGTATGTGTTTTTACACTACTGACTTAAGGAAGAAATCATGGCTAGTTATGCATTTATTTTCTGGGCTTAATTAAAGAGAAGATATTTTAGAAAAGCTCTAAAATGTTTGTTCCTTAGGTTAGTTCAAATTCACTAAGTTATAAATGTTCACTGATTACCATTTGACTATGTGGTGTGCAGCATCTCCCTTAAGCATGCTCTAGAGTTTGAGATAAAGAAGGTATACCGCGTATCTTGTTAAAAGTCAGGAGGATAAACTAGGTAAGTGAAAATAATTATCAGAAAGCCTGATTTAAAAGTAACATTTTTATAGGTACCATACACAGAACTTATTTCAAAAGTGAAATAGTAAGAACCCCAAATCTATCCGAAGGAGAGCTGTTGTTCTTACTGCACCATGAATCACACCTCAGCTTGTGTAGAACAAAGCATTAGAACAAAATTGGCTTCGTGTTTGTTCCAACCACAATTCTATGTATCAGTGAATCAGTTTGTGTCTGTGAGTCTCCCTCTCTCTAGATTCACATATATGTACTATATTACTACATGATCTGTAGAATCCAGTAAAGTCAAACACAGTTCTTTATACAGGAAATAAATTCTTCACTTAGTCAAGGGACTCATTAAATGATGTGCAGGTGTGTATTGATTATTTCATAAGCTAGACATCAAACCTAATCAGTGTTGGCTACTGCTGGTGCCAATAAGATATTGCTTTCTCGCTATTCTAGATTTCCCATGGGTTCAAACAAAGTTACCAGGGGCCATTTACATTAATTAATAGAGGCTTCTGCTCGGATGCGGACCCCCTGGGATACCTTTGAGGACACAAAAGAAAAACCTACTTCCAAATCATCATAACATGATCATGTAGCCCAAGCACATATGATAAACAGTAAAATAAGGTAACCTGCAAATATAAGACATCAGTGCATTTCAAAATAAGAAAAATAAATAAATGAGACTAGATCTAAGGTGCTTGGCCGCTGACATGGGTTTGGGCATTAATGTTTATTTTCAATGCTTCAGATTTAAAAATGTAACAATTTAAGTAAAGGAACCAGCATCTATGTAATTCCTCAGTGTACTTAAAGAGGAAGTTATTACTTTGTGATTCAACTTCACTATCAAAAATAAACCACCGGACTAGTCACAGATTTGAGATTGGTGGGAGAAATTGAGTACAGCCTCCCTTGAGATTGACTACATGTGTCCTTTTCGCTGTCAGCAAATGGTAGGGGTGACACTACGAATATTTACTCCTGGTAGTCAAAGGATGGAGATTACCCTCCACTCCCATGAGGTAAAAATAGCTCAATCTGGCTCTGAGATTGGGACGAAGGGGAAAGTGCTCAAGGAGAAGATTCCAGTAACAAAACCCATGACTGCATGGCTTTGGAACAAAAGGCAGAGTCACACTGTCGGTGAGCAGGCTTTAACTTTTACATTCTTTTTTTTCTGCTCACTATGTTCTCTGTTTTAAGTTCTTGAATAGACTTAAAAAGATACCAAAATGATCAGACCCTCTTCTAACATGGCTGGTTGCCTCTGTTTCCTTCAAGCTCCTGCAGGGAGAAAGCAGGCCTACAGAGAGGAGGCAGGAGCGGGTATGGATTGCTATTCTCTACATAAGGGGTCACGTTTCCTTTTGGCAGGCAGCTCACTTGCAAAGACTGGTCCTCAGTCCCCTGTCAGCCCTGCTGTCCTTGTTCCCTGGACCTCAGAAGCTCATCCAGAAACGCTATGACAAACTGCTGGATTACAACAGCTACCTGCAGCGGTCTGCAGGAGATGAGTCAGACTTGGCCAAAAAGGAGTATGAGGCGCTCAATGCGCAGCTTGTGGAAGAACTCCAGGTGTTCAACCAGGCAGCTCGGAAAATTCTGTTGAACTGTCTGTGCAGTTTCCTGACCCTCCTCAGGCAACTGATGGTGGCAGCACAGCAGGCTTACTCTCCCCTCGTACCGGTAAGTGCAGCATGGCCACCCAGCTACCTTGACAGTCCAATTTTCAATATTTTACACAATTCACAGTCCTGCTCATAATTTTCATATTTTCTCAAGAAGTTATTGTTAGAATGTATTTGTATTACATAACAGTTGTATTCAACATCAGAATTGGTACACATACATATCACATCTCACGGCTCACTTCCCTCTCCCCCTTTCCACCTTCTCACCCCTTCCCACTGACCTTGCTCTCCATAAATCTAAGTCCTTGTCTCCTACATCTCTTTCATTTGGCTCTGATTTCTACTTTGGGTTTCTCACATTACAGAAACCATGTGATATTTAATCTTCTGTATTTAATTTCACTAAGCCTAATTGTCTCAAGGTGCATCTATTTTCCTACAAATGGCTCAAACTTGTCTTTCTTTACGGCAGATAAGTATTCCACTGTGTACACATACTACACTTTTTTAATCCATTGATCTACTGAGGAACATATTGACAGCTTCCGTGATGTAGGTGTTATCAATTGTGCTTCTATAAACATGGTTATGCATGCATCTCTGGTATGACTTTAACTCTTTTGAAAAGATACCCAGAAGAGATATAGCTGGGTCAAATGGAATATCTATTTTCATTTTTTGAGGAATCTCCATACTGATTTCCAGAGTTGTATTAGTCTATAGTCCTACCAGCAATGTAGAAAGGTTGCTTTTCCCTCACATCCAACATCTGCTTTTTTGAAATCTGAGTTCTTGATAATAGCCATTCTTAATGTGATGACACAGAATTTCGGTGTTGCTTTGATCTGCATTTCTCTAATGGCTAAGGATGCAGAACTTCTTATTCACGTATGTGTTGGCCTTCAGTCTACTGGTTGTTTCCTTTGCTGTGCAGAAGCTTTTTAGTTTGATATAATCCCAATCATTGAGTCTTGGTGTTATTTCATGTGCAACAGATGTTGTATTGAGAAACTTTAGGACAGGGTGAAATGTGTGGCTCTGGATTCACTCTTTTACATATGATATCCAGTTATCCAAGCACCATTTGTTAAAAGACAATCTGTATGTTTTTGGTAATATTCATTATATCAGAGTTACACATGCACATGATTTAAAGATTTATTTATTTGGTCAAGAGAAACAGTTGTCCTTTACCCCATTTCTCCCTCCGAAGGGGAAACTACTTTTCAGTTCTTTAAGGTAATTCACTTGGCATTCAAGTTTTAAAATAAGACTTTGTTGTCATGTTATTAGTTTTTAAGGCACGATACATTCCATTATGAAAGATGAGGGTCTATAAAGCTCTCTTTTCTACGTCCCCATAACATATATATTCATCTAAACTCTATCCCATTTTCATTGTAGTTATAAATTTGGCTGTATTCATGTAGTGTTTAAACGCTTTGACTTACTTATCAGTCACAGTACCAGTTAAGAGAAATGCAACATTTTAAAATTGGGTATATAGAAAAAAAATAAAGAGGCTATTTAGGAAAATGTGAGGATGGCATAGGGAAGCCTTTAGAACAGTGCTCTGGCCCAATGGTAGCAGGAAGAGGAGCCATACAGAACCCAGGCTTAAAGGGAGGGTGGTATTAGGTAAATGTAGAAAGACGGGTATGGAGAGGAAGACCCAATCGGAGTTGTGGAGCTGTGCTGGACAGTCGGTAGCACCAAAGGAAACTTAGGAAGTAAATACCCTGAGCTCATTTTCCCTCCACATTTTGATTTCCCACAGGCACTTCTCACTGACTGACTCTATCTGCTACATTTTATTTGGTTCAGCCTCTTGGTGCATAGAGCAGGGTGGGAGAGAAAAAGAGAATAAATTTGAAGACACAAACAGATATAGGTATGCAAATTTAATGCTAGTTAGACTTGAGTCACACAGAACACTATCACTTTTCCTTTCATGCAGTTTTTGTTTTCTTTGAACTTAGTAACATATTTTTCTTTCACTGATCACCTAACTTTTCTTTGCCTCACTCTGTCAGTTGACTAAATCACTGAAGACTTTCAAATGCATGAGGTATTCTACCCATTGTGTCTTCTTTGAGGAAATGTCTCCTAGAGCTTTCTGATCTGCTCCTTGGAATCACAGTTTATCATCATTCTGGGAAGCGCTGTCACCTGTCATCTGTATGACATCTCACTTCCTTATTTCCCTATCTCATGTTGACTTCTTCACTGACGTATGCTTTGGTTTGATAGTAGCATTTCTTTTTAGTTATTCCATGAGAAAGATTGGGGAATAGTTCCATACTTTGAGTACCAGAAAGTATCTTTATATTATTATCACCCTTAATTGATAATTTGTCTGGGTATAGAAATTCTTGAGTTTTTAAAGCACTCCATTGTTTTGCTGTAGCAGCACTGAGCACACTGATGAGATGACGAAAGCCATAAGCTTCACAATTATGCAGTATGATCTCCCATTTCATTACAGACCCCCTGATAATAGCACCTTTAGGTCCTTCCTCTTTGGCTGGTCAAAATATCCAGAGATTCCTCTTCCAGCCTCTCATGAAAGGTTAATGCTCTGACTACTAGAGGTGGTAAGGAGGGGAGGAGTTTCAAGGCCAGTGTACATGAATTCCCTTTATTATCTTATTTTCAATATGGGTCCTCTACCTTTATATATACTTAGTCTAGTGTTCTTTACCTAGACACTCTCTATTGTGATATTTAAAGAAAAAGAAACTTTATCTTCTATCAAAGTTGGGAAGAGAATAATCCAACTTCACTAAGGTGGAAACATAATCCGAGAAACCAACTAAAATACATCAAAATAGTAGTAGAGCCACTCAGTATTATTGCCTTTCACGGTCCCAGGGGTTTGTTGAGCTCAGGTTAGTCAGTGAGTTTCTCATGAAGTTATGGCCAGAGAGCAGCAGGGACAAGAGTTGTCTCAGCTCCACATGTGAGGTCAGTGAGAATGTGACAATGAAAGACTTGGACAGCTGGTGACTGGAACAGCGATGCTCTGTCTCCATCTTCCAATCAGTCGTTTTACATGATGGCACAGTACAGACAGGCCTCTTCCATGATGACTAAAGTTTTCTTCCAGGGTAAATGACCCAAGAGAAAGGACCAGAAACTGCTTGCAGGTTTTTTTCCCCTAATATTAAAGTCAGGGTGCCTCATTTCCATGGTTCTATTTAGTTAAACATTTTATTAATGAAGGACATCATAAAGGCCCACCTAGGGTAGGGGTGAGGGGATGTGGTCTAGTGGTTAAGTCCTGGATTCTCTCGGCAGCCCTTCAAGTAAAACATACCACAATACAACAGCCTTAAAGCCCACCTAGAATTGAGAAGCAGTAACAGAGGTTCCTGCTTCAAGAGGAGCCTTCAACTCTTCATGAAATCAATTACGTCAAAGAAGCTGTCAATTTGTTATAAATCCAACGCAGACTCTTATTCAGTGCTTTGTAATTTAGGTATTTTTCTCTGCCACTACACCACCCCACCATATAGGAGACAGTTACTGCCATTAATTTCCGAGCCTTTCTCCCAAGACTTACTGCAATTTTTTCACTTCTGTTCTTATACTGAATCTTGGAATTTAAAATTCCTACAATTTTTGTATGGTTACCAGAGGAGCGTATTAGATCATCTTTATGGAGAAGTTCTAGAATTGCTCTAATTTTTAGTTGAAATTACCTTACACTTTCTTAAATGTGCATCACAACTTTAGTACTAATATAACTATCTAGTTGTCTAAAAAATGCTTTATCATTTATATCATAGGTCCCACTGCTGGCTTCAAGCATTTCTGAGATTCAAAATCAAGTACTAGATGAAGTTCAAAATCTAAATTTTGTAAGAGACAACAGTGCCACCTTTATTGAAAGGAAACTGAGTTTTGAAAAGAAGAAGCCTATGCAGATTCCGGTGAGTTCAGCAGCCTTCATGCCTATACTACATACCCCTTCTTTGCCTTGTCCAAATCTTAGTGTTATATTACTTTCCCTATCACTTATTTCATGTTAACATTCTATGCTTTACTCATCATTTTTAAAACCTCTTCTTTAGTTCTCTCCTCTATACTATAAGCTCCACAAAATCATGAATTTGTGTTTCTGTTTTAAACTTGATATAGCCCTAGATGTTCTAAAATGGTGCTTGACATAAAGTAGGCAATAAATATTTGCTGAATAGGATTTCAAGAGAATAAATCATATAAAACATCCAACCCTTCTGTTTTTAAGATAAGGTACTCCAGACTCCAGAGGGAAAGTGATTCTAAAAGACACTGTGCAGGAATTCGGAAGTGTATATGCCTCTTGACTCCTGCCTAATTTCTATTTCCAGAAAAAGATAGGCACATATACAACTTAAGCAACTTAATCAACTATTATTTATATTCATCATGCAAGAAATTATTTACAAAACAGCTAAATGCTCAATATTCAAGGACTAGAACCTCTGCCTTCATAGTCCAAGTTGAATTTCTTTTTTTTCTGCAACACTGCCCTCATGTGCTTACTACAGAACTTGTCACCAAATAGCACAAGTGCTTTCCAATAACAGTCTGAGATAAGCCTCCACACTGAAATAAATCCAAATCAATATAAAACTTCTATATTAAAAAAAAGCTTCAGAGAAGGAAGATTTACCAACTCAATGATTTGCATTATATATCCACGTAGACCAAATCTTCTTACTCTTCAGCCAGAGGTGCCACGTCAAACTGACACTCACCGCTCCCAGCTCCTATCCACACACAGTACAGAGGAACTCTACCAAGCTAAGCGGAAGTGCAATGCTACACAGGAACATGACATTGATCTTCTGGAAGGAGAATTGGTGGCTGTGATGGAACAGAAAGATCCACTGGGGAGTACAAGCAGGTGGCTTGTTGATACAGGAAGTAAGTTATTATTATTTTTTTCTAGAACCATCTCCTTCTTCATATTAAGATTTTCCCCTTGGCCTCTAAGTGCGTCTCTGAGTATATTTGTTTTGGAAAAGGATCCATGTGACTATGATTCTTCTTTTTCTATTTATTTCCCGTCCAGTTGTAAAAGGGTATGTATATTCCTCCTTCTTAAAACCCTACAATCCAGCAAAAGTGCAGAAGGCGGATGCTGAAAACAGGTTCTATGATGATGATTTTGACAACATCAGCCTCTTTGTGTCTTCACGGCCAGCTAGTGACAGTGTCACGGGCACCCCGGAAGGCAGCATAAGTGACAGCAGCTCATCTCTTAGCGGCACTTGTGGAAAGTTTGAAACCAATGGCACTGATGTTGACAGTTTTCAAGAAGCAGATGAGCAGGTAAGAATTTAAACCCTGGTGCAAAAATACATGGCTGTTTAAATCATGAATCTCTAACTGCACTCTAAGTTACTATAAGACTGAAAAAAGCCAGCGTTGACACCAGAGACCTAACTCTATTGGCATGTACCTTCTGTGGACTATTTATATTCTAAATTCTTAAGGGTTGCTTTTCCCTTATTGTACCAGTGAAAGGGCTGTTGGTATATTCATCTCGCAAAATGATATTAATTATAACCTAGGGATCATCTCAATATATTTTTTAGTTAGCATGTTTTTGAGATTCATCTGGAGTGTTGTATGCATATGTGCTTTGTTGCCTACTCATGTTTCATCCTCTGGATAGACGGTATTTTCCTTAACAATTTACCAGATGATAAGCACTGGGATAATTCAGGTTTGGTGATATCATGCATAACACTACCATGAACATTTGTACACAAGCCTGTGTGTGGACTGCATTTCTTTTGAGTAGATATTCAAGAGTAAAATCACTTCATGGGATAGCATGTTTGTTATAACATTTTTAAAAACTGCCAAACTGATTTTCCAAAGTGGCTTTACAAATAATTTTACATGTTTACCAACTTTATGAGGGTTTTTGGTTGTAATTTTTCCATATACTTTCTAACGGTAGTTATTGTCTTTCACTTACACTCTAGCCATCTCAGAATGAAGTGGTACCTTTTTGTGGTTTTAATTTGCTTTTCCTTAATGACAAGTGCTGTTGGGCATCGTTTCATGTGCTTATTTGCTTTAGTGAACTATCTTCAAATATTTGGCTTTTTTTTTAAAAAAAGAAACTGAGTAATTTTCCATTTTATTTGTAAGAGTTATTTATAAACTCTGGGTGCAAATTCTTCTTCAGATATATTAATTTGTGAATTTCTTCCCACTCTGGACTGATTCTAATTTGTCTACACATTACTTTGTGCTCTTATCATGCTATTTTGAAGTTTCAAAGTTTTTCTGTTACTTTTTTATGTAGTTTATTTAGAGCTTCTAGAAGATTTTTCTATTATGGTAACTAACTAATGAGAATCTATCATTAAATTCTATCAACCTGATTAAATATCCTAGCAGATTTTTGCCTCATTCCAATAACCTAGCAAAGAAATGTAACAGCAAATTTGTCGAGACATCCTAAAGCTACCTTGCTATTCAATTCTAGTTTTCACTTGGTTTTACAAACCTCAGGACTAATCACATGACCTAGGATTTTTTTGGCCTTAGATTAGCAGTGCAGAGCAGCCTGTCTACTTGCCACCAGCTGCTACTACCAACTGATGCTTTGAAAGTAATCTAAACAATATGTATCATGTGAATTAACTTCATTAGAAGTTTCCATTACTAAGAGATGAAAAGAACTTATTTTTATTTTACTCAAAGCAGAAAATGTAAATAAATATGGTATCTCGCCACAAAATTTTACTTGCTCCCCTTTTTGAGAGTTTGGGAATAATTCAAAATAGACACTGCTGTCAGGGACATAAATATAAGAATTTTGACTAATAAAACTGGACTGGAAATGCACTTGCTGGCTTAAAACAATACAAACTTAGTATTTTGGTGTCTGTGGTCAAGAGTCCAAGCTTGGTTCAGCTGAGTGCCTTCTCAGAATCTGACATAGCAGCAGTCTGTTTTCCAGACTAGGCTCCTTTCTGACACTTGGGTTCTTTCCAAGCTCAAGGCTGCTGACAGAATTCAGTTCCTCTTGCAGTAGGACTGAGGCCTTTGTGGTCTTGCTGTGGTCATCTGTAGACAGCTTCCTGTAATGAGGGTTGCTCTCTGACCCTTCACATGTCTGTCTCTCTCAGCAGTTTACAACATGGCTGTTTGTTTCTTTCAGGTCAGTTGTGAGCATCTATTTAGCTTTCAATCACTCTGTTCCACATAAACCCTGGGACCTTTTTATAAGTCCTTTCTGATTAGGTCAAGTCCACGTGGGATAAGCTTATTAGGTATCACTACAAAATCTCTTTCTGGTTACCATGTAACATAATCACAGGATTGAAAGCTCAGCCAGTTAATAATTTCCCCAACAACCAAAGAGAGGGATTATATAGAATGGAAAGGATGAGAATTTGGAGATCTGTCTTCAATCCTGGGGCCACAGCATCTTCATGCCCTGTTTGGCAGGTGAAATGCTGTCTTTGACACTTTTCAGAGGATCAGGTTTAAAAATGGCTAAAACCCAGTTGCAGAGGGCATTAGCTATCTAAAAATTAGTGCCTTTTCTACATCATATAGAAAGCAAACATTTTGACTGTTAACAAGTTAGTTTTGTTACTAATTTTTTAAAGTTCATGGTCTGGCCATTTATTCTTTACATTTTTTCAATGTCTCACAATGATGACTTTATTGTTAGTATGTCATCGTTTAGAAAGTGCTTCAAAAATCTGATAGAACAGACTGCAATGTATTTAAATAGTCATTAAAATGTTAGCGATTTCATTAATAGGAAAAGATTTTCAAAAATATTTTGAAATAAAAATCAGATTTGTAGTCATTATACATACTATCATCCTATTTCTGTTATCATTTCAAATAGGTAGGTAGCAAGAAAAGAAGGGAGAGAGAAGGGGAAAAGAAAATAAAAGGGAAGTGGGTAACTTCAATCTCTCCTAGGTGGGCTGTTTGCTTTTTCAACCTTTCTCTTCTTTTTTTTAACTTAATCTTATTTAAAATACTTTCATCAAAATTATTTGTGCAATAATATATATATATATATATATATATATATAATTGTTAAATGAGCTTGAAAGCTTTCCTTTTGAGGGTGACAAAGAATGGGTATTTTTTCATGGAACAGAACTATTTTAGCTTCCTAAAGTACTTATGATATAATATGAAAAATGCTGCTTCTGTGGTTTTAAAAGTTTCAGAAAAAGGAAGATTAAAATATAAATTTTGTTTGTACTTGGAGAATGGGTTAAAATTAATGATATTTAATAAAGACAGGTAATACAGATCACCACAAGAGAAAAAATTAAATGTCTGGATATATATATTATAGAATAAGGGAATGCTGAACTGGTAATGGCACTGTGGGGTAGAAATGGTGGTTATAAACAGTGTTATTCCTAAGGAAGAGATAAGTGCTATAGAGAACTTGCTTGCATTCATAGAAAACTGTTTAGAAAAATTAACTGGAGCTTCACTGAGTACAAAGAAGTCACCAGAAGCCAAAGAAAGAGGATTGGATAATAATGGCTTTATGGATTAATAATAACATTTCAATTCATGTGTCTGAACTAAAACATGTAACATTTATAAAGTTAGAAAAATATAGCCTAGGACAATTAAAATATTGAAAATGAAAAATCTTTTAGCTCCTAGATGCATGACAGATTGAAAACTTGTAATTTAGAGTCTATCATTAAATAAGAGACTAAAATAAGAGACATAAAAGCCAACAAAAGCAGATTTACTTCATTTTGAGTATACAATGTATACCTTCAATGGACATAAATTATATAAAAACTAAAAGGTGCTCATCCTAAATAAAGTTTTGACCATGATGATCTAACGTATTGAAGTACATATCATAATCTTATATTTTATTTTTATAATTTCAGGAGTATCTATATTTAGTGCTCAAAATATAAGTCATACTATAATTTCATACCAAGTACATAAATTCCCTTTGAGAAAATTTATGCCAAAGTGAAAGACTGCCACAAATTCTTAAAAACGGTATGTTGTTAGCTAATCCATTTTGCTGAGAAATTCACAGATACACTGGTAAAGCCTATGTATTATACATAAAAATTACAAAAGATGGCTAGTTATGTTAATACGGCTTCTTACAGCTTATTTTAGGGGCTGGATTATAACATATCATATTTCTGAATGCTTTTGCAAGCCAAATTTTCTACTTGGCTCTTGAGAATCTATTAAATGTTTTCACTTTCCAAACAAGGAAACAAAAATAGCAACAGATTAGAGACCTATCTCTTTTCATGAGAATACATAAACAAGAATTTGCTTCCTACAGCATTATAAGGAATGGGTCAAACACAGAACTTGGGAGTTAGAATGGGTCCTACCAGAAATAGTTCTTTGATTACAACTATGTTTCTTAGGAGTCTTGGCTCAAGGGGTCATTAGAAGATAAAGTGTCTGTGAATTGTAAGTTGTCTCAAGCTCTATAAGCGATATCATTTTGCCACTCCATTGCTGAAGAATTTATATCACATCTTTTTTTATTACAAAAGAATCCATGTTCAGAAACTTCTCCTGTGTCTACTTTATATGATAAAAAAACAATCTCCTCTATAATCTTTAAGCCTTTCAGCCTAACTTCAATCAACAAACACTGGAATTCCTAATATGTAGCATGACATGGTCTGTGAAGAAAGTTTTAGGGTTGGAGAAATAGCACAGGGGTTAGGGTGCTTAACTAGCAAGCACAAGACCTTGAGTTCAACTCCTCAGCACCACATAAGCTGGGTGTGGTGGTACAGTGCTGTAATCACAGCACTAGGGAAGCGGAGGCAGGAGGATTGCATGAGTTCGAGGCCAGCCTGGACAACCTAGTGAGCTCAGGAGCAGCCTGGACGGTAGAGCGAGACCCTGTCTCAAAAAGGAAGGAAGGAAAGAAGGAAGGAAGGAAGGAAGGAAGGAAGGAAGGAAGGAAGGAAGGAAGGAAGGAAGGAAGATTGGTTGATTTCAATGTGTGCCTTAGCTCATTCAGGCTGCTACATCATAACTCAGGTGGTTTATACACAATAGAAATTTCTTCCAGTTGTGGAAGTTTGAAGTCTAAATTTAAGGCAATGTCTTTTTTGATGCCTTGTGAGGGTCACTTTTCTGGTTCACAGGTGGCACTTTCACGTTAGGTTCTCACGTACCAGAATGGATAATTCTCACTCGGGCACCTTTTATAAAGGTATTAATAGATTTGTGATCTAAGTACCTATCCTCAAAACTATCATGTTGGGAGTTAGGATTTCAACACCAATTGAGGAAGAAAACATTTTAGACTAAAAAACCATGGCTCCTCTTCTAGAGAAGCAGCTCATGATAATTGTTAAGACCACTCCATATAATTAGAATTCTATCAAGAATTAAGTAACAATTCAAGATTTAAATAAGAACTTGAGTAATGAACTGTCTCCTCCCTACACTGCCCAGTCTTTTTCTGTTTCACTTAATTTCTCAAAGGTCCCTTTATTTACTGGCCCTTACTTTTGAAAATTAATTTGCTTGCATATTATTTTCATCTCTGTACTTTTGAATATGACCTCTTTTTCAACTCGGTCACTTATAAAAGGTTACTTTTTTCAAAACCCAGTTCATAATTAGCTAATATGTTATCCATGTATGAAGATATTTTGTTGTTGGTGGTTTAGTTTTTGTTTTGCTTTGTTGACATTATTATTTTCCTACTTGATAAAATAGTGTCTTAGAAGTACTTAAAAGTACTTCACAAAGTTTGATCAAGTAAGTGTGTATATAATGACGGCTCATTCTTTAGTACCATACGATAACTAAACATTTTTGCCATCATTTTACTATGGACTGAAAATTTACTTTAGAGCTTCCTACATATAATTATAATAATTATAATGTATTCTTTAGAGGTTAGAGAAAAATTCCTTTAGTTTAAGTATGTTTTATCAGTTTTTCTCTAAGTCACTTAAAATAATCTGTAAAATTAAAAATTTAATGTCATTATAGAAGCTTAGAAAATAAACAAAAGAAAAATGTAACAATGAAAATCACTTTCCTAACATTAAAAAATATCTAGTAATTTTATTCATATATTGTTCAACTTATTTTATAGGTTTTTGCTATTTCATAATAAGCATTTTCCGTGTTACTAGTCTTAGGGAACATCATTTTTAATGACTACAAATATCCTTAGTAGGAGGGTCTAGAGTTTAATCCTGTGCTAAAATATTAGTGCATTCCTACACTCCTCCCACTTTATATCTTACACAACCACTGTTGTGAATAAAGTTCTGCCAGTGCTTTTAATATTTCAGCAGAAGAGATCCTTAGAGATAGCACCCATTCAAAAAGAATTAACATTACATATCTTCAATGGAAACGGCCAAATCACCTTCAAGCATGAGCAATTTAAACCTTCTTCTAACCGACAAAAAGGCCTATTTCCTTAGGAAAATAAATCCACTAGAGAGAACTTGGCAATGTAACTTTGAAAAACAAGAAAACTTTGGCATTGCTTTTAATTGCTTGGAAACCTTTATATTATGTTTCTCAGATGTTTTAGGTTCTTGTTCCAACAATGTCATCTGCTTCTTTATCTAGATTTTCTATGCAGTTCATGCTTTTCAAGCAAGAAGTGACCATGAACTCAGCCTTCAAGAGTACCAGAGAGTCCATATACTTAGATTTTGTGATCTAAGTGGGAATAAAGAGTGGTGGTTAGCTGAAGTTCAGGGGCAGAAAGGATATGTACCAGCCAACTACCTTGGGAAGATGACTTATGCTTGAGAAGAAAAGCCTATGACCTCCATTTCTTCTCAAGTTGGTGACTGACTACTTCATAAAGCTACATTCTAAAACTCTGGACCATAAGGCAAGAAACTTTTAAACTATATAACTGGATACTGTATCAAATTTTAAAAAGATGGGTGGCCTATCTAACAGGATTATTTCATGAATGGATTAAAAATACATGCTGAAGGAAATACTAAGCCAACACAAACAGCAAAGAGCCAGTAGGAGCTACATACAGTGGAGATGTTTTGAAAGGGTAAATGTTTATCATCGTGAAAGAATAAGGTTTTTAAATTTACTGTAATTTTTTTACTGTACTGTGATTGTTTTTTCCTATTTTTTACTTGTACATTTATACATACATATATATTATATAGTTTATATGTAAGTGTAATATGTAGATCATATGCATATATGTATAAACTAGATTTTATACTAAATAGCCATGAGAGAGAAATTAACAGTTGTCATAGTTTCTTTTTCATTGCTGGGACAGAACACCCAATACCCACAACTTAAGAGAGGATAGATTTATTTTTTAGCTCACAGTTTCAGAAGGTCAGAATCCATTCATGGGCAGCTGCCAATAGTGGAAGCACATGTCAGAGACAGAGTTAGAAGTAACTTATCATGCATTGTAAACATGAAGCCAGGTCCCATAAGGAAGAGAGGAAGTAATATACATATACCCTTCCAGGTTGAGTCCCAGAGATCCACCCCCACTGGGTCCAGCCTCAGTGTTCTGCCCTTTCCAGGTTCAGGCCCCTGGTCCACCGCACACCTGTAATCTATAATCTACCTCACATCTGACTTCTACCACACACTCTCCAGACAAGGCCCCCATCTCCTAACAACACATGGGTCCACAGATGATCCACAGATAACCAATAATATCCAAATACAACAGACTTTTGGAGGATATTCCACATCCAAACCACAATATTCTGTCCTTGCCTCCCCCCCCCCCAAAAAAAAAAAAATTCATGTTCACTTCCTCATGCAAAATGATGCATTTAGTTCTCCTCTAAGATTTGCCAAAGTTGTAATAGTTCTGGCACTACTAAAAAAAGTCCAAATCCAAAGTCTCTTCTGAGATGCAAGGCAGACACTCAGCTGTGAGCGCCTCTGAAGATCAAAACAAAGGTTAAATACTTCCAACATACAATGGTCCAGGGTAACCATTTCCATTCCAAAAGGGAGAAATAGGAGGATAGAAAACATTCGGACCAAAGTAAGTTCTACATGCAGCAGGGCAAGGATTAAATCTGGTAGCTCCATGTTCAGAAATCAGGATACACTGTGATGGTGGAGATGTAACGTGAGCTCCAAAAGGACCCCTCCTACAGCATGTCCTCCTGTTGCAATCTTCATCTTTTCTTCTTTGGGCTACCATCATTCCCAGCCAGCAGTCTTCCTCAGGAGACAATCCATGCTCCTGGCTTCTCCAAATTTTGGGGGTCTCCATTGCTTTTTAAGCTTTTCCTCACAACTTCATGCACTGCCTTCCCAGGGGTACACTGCCTGGCCTCCAAGGATTTCCTCTGAAATCTGTGTGGAATTATCTAGGAACCCACAGCTTTCGCACTCTGTAAGCCTGTAAAGCTAAAACCGTGTGGATGTTGCCAAGATCTGCCACCAGCTTAAGCAGTAACCTGGCCCCCCTAACTAATTGCTGCTGAGACCTCTGAGTTCTTAGATGGCTGAACTTCTTCTGGATTCACTTTCCTAAATTATCCTGCAGAATGCCTGGAATCTCTTCTACCTTTCCATTCTTAAACTGGTAAAGGGTGAGGTCTTGCTGATTCCAGAGACACCCTCAGAACCTTTCTTATTGTTCTGATTATAAGCACTTGGCTTCTTTTTAAATGCTCATCTGTCTAACAACCACATCTGCTGTTTTATCCAGTTTCTCAGTGTAGGGCTGGCTAAAAGTCATGAACAGTAGCCTGTAACAGTTTGAATTCTGGGCTGCTTTGAGATTTCCTCTGCCAGATTAAGTAGTCCACCACCCTTAATCTCAGAATCTGGCCAAGTTTCTGGCCAAGGGGCAAATGCCAACACACCTTTTGCTACAGCATACCATTAATGGTGTTTAGACTGTTTGCCAATACAGTTCTCTTTACCATGTGAAGCTTCTTGAGCTGCACTTCTGTCAGCACTCTGGTCTTCTGAGTTCTAACCAGAATTTCCCATCAAGTCTGGCTCCGAGCACTCCAAGGCTTCTCCAGCAGCATTCCCAAACCTTTCCAAACTCCTCCCACAAGTTTGAAAGGTTTCCAAACCACACTGTCAGGCAAAATCACAGCAACCATCCCACTTTTCTGATATCATTTTCTTAGTTACTTCTTCATTGCTGGGACAGAAAATCCAACATCCACAACTTCAGAGGAAAAAATTTATTTTAGCTTACAGTTTCAGAAGGTCACAGTCCATTCATGGGCAGCTGCCAACAGTGGAAGCACATGGCAGACAGCAGTGGAGGCATTGCAAACAGAAAGTCAAGTTCCAGAAGGAATGAAAGGAGTAGTAGATGTCCTTTCAGGTTGGGTCCCAGTGGTTCACCCCTACCAGGTCCAGCCTCAGTGCTCTTCCAGGTTTAAGTTCCCAGTCTACCACATGCCTACAATCTATAATCTACCACAAGACTGTCTTCCACAACACACCTATAATCCACCACATGTCCATAATCCATCCCTCCAGACCAGGCCCCATCCCCTAATAGCACATGTTTCCATTGATAATCTATAACATGAGGCTTTTCGGGGACATTCCAGATCCAAGCCACAATAACAGCCATACAGAAATTTTTGATATGGAACTTCATGTTGGAACCAAAGTAAAAAACTGATTAACATAACAATAATATCTGACATTTGCTGAATTCATACTATATGATAGATATGGTTTTAAATGCTTTATAGGTGGTAATTTATTGAACTTACTATTAAGAGCCCAATAAAAGCTCAAGTGATACTGCTAGTGGGTGGTAAGGCTGAGACTCAAGCCTAGGTAGTTTAGTTCCAGGGCCCATACTCCTAACCAGTAAACATATTGTCTTTCTCTAGGAGTGTATACCTTTGTTATTCACAAAGAACTCAGTGGTGCAAATAATGGACATTGACAAGAACCATTACTCTCTTATGCCCATCTTTAAGGGCTAAATGTTTTTTAAAAATAAGGGTTAGAAGGATCCATTTTAGTCTAAGAAGAGAAGTATTTAGGTTTGTTACTTCTATTTTTATGTTTTGCTTAACTACTTTGAAAGTATAATTGTTTAACAACTATTTCTCATGGTTGCTAATGATACTTTAATGAGGAAATATTTTTGGATCACTAAATCCTTTAGATAACGAATGGGGAATGTGTGTTCTGTGTTCTCAGCCAAGATGTAAATATTTTGTTGTTGCTTTGTACCCAGCCAGGGAGACAATCAAGAAAACATGCACCATAACATAATGTCCCAAAACACTACACTTTATTTTCAAATTGCTTAGAGCAATGGTTTTCTAAGATTATAGCCATGTTTTTTCTTAAAATACCTTATTGAATTAAAGATAAATCTTTGGAACAGAAAAAATTAAATTTGACTTCAGTGTTTTCATTGCAAAATCAAATTAAAGTGGATTTTCATTGTCCAAATAGTAGGTGTTAACAAGGCAGTAAGTTAAGATTTGACTGTTACTTTGAAAAGTTTACTTGATCCCTATAATGTACTATATGCTATGTATATAACCAAGAAACACATAAAACAAGGTGAAGAGTGTTACTTTTCAGAGGGTAGCTGAATTTAACACACACAAGTAACACGTACTAGTATAGAAATTCATGGTATTTACATGACAACATATTTGCTTTTTATAATACTGTTCCTAAAGTCAAGAATCTAAGTATGGCTTTTCAAAATTCTACTTGCAAGTTATTTTTGCATAAAATATTTTCCTATTTTTGAACTGGGCACGAAAAGAAGACTTTTAAAATTAGATATACAGAAATTTTTATGCCCATTTTTGTGATTAAACCTTAAATTCCAGTTTGCCAAGAAAAAAGCAAAAAGAAAATGCAAACTTGCTACCTGTAAACTATGAACATGTTGACAGACCAACGTAATGGAAAAATTACACACACACACACACACACACACACACACACACGCACACACACTCATTCTATATATCTAGATAATACACATGTTTTACAATTCTGCCTAAACAGCAATATATACATACATGTATGTTATACGTATTATGTACTGATATGTGTATACATATACATGTACATAAATATGCATACACATTTATATGCCTTATTATTCCATTCCCCCAAATTGAAGAGTTATATAGGTAGCATGGACCTGCTTTTCTGGCTGAAGTGTGTGACTGGATGTACTTAGCTTTGTCTACTGGTGTGGTCCTAGGATGGATGCTTTCTGACTGACCTTTGTAGAATGCACATCAAAATTATAGCTGCAGTTAGTTGCTGAGCAAGAGTTGTTATGAACACTCCTACTCCAGTTCCCTACTACTGTGGTGTCCACATATTATTCTATGCAGGCTTTACAAAATTATACAATTCTCTAATTTTCTGAATAGTTTGCTTAATATCAAGTGATTAAAATTTTGAGATCAGATATTATTTTATTGGGCCTGTGGTAAATTAACTTCCATGACAGTTATGAAATTACATAAATCTCCAAGCATTTTAAAAGAGAAAACTAAGGTGGTATCAATACAATTAGGGATAGAAATGCTAATATTATTATTATGCTTGTTTTTTAAAAAACATTATACCAAATAGTATACTCTGATGTAGGTATTATTATTGCTGTTCTTATTATCTTACCAAGAATGAAGGAAAAATTTCATAGCTATTTTTCATTTTAAAACAAATAAGTATATATGTGTTTATACTTTATTTAGCTTTGTTCTAACAAAGGTTCTAAGCTAACTATATATAATTTTTAGGAAGTATAAAAATTAATCCAATTATGCAAACTACCATGGGTGCTGAAATTATGGGAAGAAGTCATAAAGCCACTAGAGAACATTCCTTATATTTCAGAAACAATGCTTGAGTTTGTAAGTAGTACAAGAGGAATAATGCAAAGTTTTAATGAAAGCAATAAAACACATGACAGACTTTTAAGTGCCTGAATGTTCCATTATTATCAAAATATGAGTTGGACTTTAGAGATGGCTATTAAGTGCCTGGCACAATTTGTGATAAGTGTAGTTTGGGTAATTTATAAAAATTAGTGTTTCCACTACAAAAACAGCGAACTAGAAACTTCACTTTTCCATAGCTTCTTAAATGTTTGTTCGCTACAAAAACTTCTCAAAGCCATATGAATAAAATACAAAAACTTTATATGGTAAAAACACCTCAAGTTGTATTTGCAATTTGATTTATAACTTAGCCTCCTAATGTACTCATCCTACTGCTAAACCCTGAAAACATTTAGACCTCAGAAAACTCAAGCTAAATTAGACTTAATGACAGTGAACCTCATCTTCGCTAGGGACAGATGCCTACGGTGACCACTACATTGTCTGTGACCTAGAAAATTGCTCCAGAATAACACATCTTTACTCCAGGGCTATTAGGAATCAAGCTGAGTCTCCACAGACCAGCTACTCTTTCCATAATTATACACTCTAGTTATAGATGCAGGTAATTCTGTTTAACTGTTTGTTATAAAAAACACTTTAGTAAATACAATACAATTTAGTAATAAAATGTCCTTGTTAAAAAATCTCGCGAATATATTTTTAACAAATAAAATTTGCTTTACTTTAAAAATATTATGGTATGTGAATGGATTTATGGTTTTTTCTAATTGCTTATATGATTTTTATGATTACTGTATTAATAAAAATTTAATGTGGAATAATGTATTTCTAGTATAACCTGTTTACCATAATACAAGTTATAATTTGTTACCAATAAATAATATTATCACATTCTTCTTAAAAATTAGTATCATTTAACCTTTAGAAGTGTTTTTCAATAGGGTATATGCTGACAGACCACCACACATTGAAAATATCCACAAGTGAAAATGTACTTAATACACCTATTCTATCAACCATTATAGGTGAGCTACACAGCACTATATAGAACAATGGTTATTTACCTGCATGATCACGTGAATGCCTGGGAGCTTGCCTTGAAACAGATGACAGTATCATACAGTGCATGACTAGCCTGGGAAAAAATCAAAATTTGAAGGACATATTCTACTAAAAGGGTATCATTTGTGCATCACCAAAAAAAAAAACTAGGAAGTCCAACCATGCTAACAGATTTAGAATGCATTAGATGCCTTCCATTTTTTATCCATGTTTTATAGAAGAGGAAACTAAAGACCACACAGCTCATACTTAAAGTCTGTATTCAAAACCAGATACCTGGGGTTGGAGAAATGGCTCAGTGGTTAAAGTGTTTGCCTGCCAGGCACTACATCAAGTGCTAAGTATCAGAGTTCAATTCCCTAACACCACATAAGCCAGGTGTGGCCAGAGCCTGTATCTCAGTCTGGGCTACAGAGCGAGACCCTGTCTCAAAACAAACAAACAAAACCAGGTAATCCAGTCTCAAGGTCAGTGTTCTTTCAGTGTTTTTCCTTTTCCTTTAATGTCACTAAACTCTAACAGAATGTGCAAAACAGAAAAGTGATTTTGAACAAATTTCTACTAAAATGGAATTAAATATTCAATCTCAAAGGCTTTTGAGCACACTTACTTATCTGTCCACTCAGTAGTGGAGCAGACAGAGTACTGAAGGTTATAGACTACACAATGCTGTGGAAGACAGAGACCTCGCTCTTCCTGTAACTGAAATCCAAGTGAGGAAAACAAAGCACAAAATAAACGTAATGATAAACACTACTGCTACTTCTGCCACTGCTTAACGACTAAGAAGCTCAATGAGATATAGAAAAATTCAGATCTAGGAGTTACTTGAACCAAACATACCTCTATAAAAATACTAAATTGATGTATACATAATTATATATGTACATATTCTACATATCTATATGTACCAATATAGAATCACATCACTAAAAGATAAATTGCTTTCTAAAGTCTTCTCTGAAGTACAACAGAAACTAGAATTGCTTCTCTTCTCAATTCTATCAAGCACCAATTTTCTATGATGGCATAAAAATCATACATCTCAAATGCTGATGCCCACACTATACCAGACGGTACAGATTTAGTTTCCTGTGGGCACTGGGGTTGCGTTAACTGTTATAGTTTCTAAGATAAGCTATGTCAAGTCATTTTATTCTGTTTAGTCCAAACTGGCTCTATGAACTATAAACAAACAATGATGGATTTTTAAAAATGTCTTTCTTGGCCCTAGAGGGGATTTGGAGTTTATGCCAAATTAATGTTTTTATAACAGAACTCTGTTTCTTAAAACAAAAACCTCCACAGGCCAACTTTAAACAAGTAAGGAGACATTCACTTCACATGTGGGTAATAGGATTATTTCAATTTTGGATACTAACTGAATACAAATACTTTACTATCTTTAAGGCCTTTTAAAATAATTTTTCCTTAGTAAAATACCAAGCTTAATTTAAAAGCTTTATCTTCACAGGGGTCACTTATCAATACATTTTAGAATAATGTTAGAAAAACTTGGGAATTAGGAAAGAGGTTTAGGATTATTTATTTATAGAATGACAATTATACAGCATACATTAAGCTTAATAAAACCGTGCTACTCAGGTCTTAAAAATTTGCGATGTTTGTTGGATTTAGTCTCTAGGAAAAACAAGAAATTCATGAGTTATAAAATGGTCACTGCATTCTGCTGTGAATAATAACCTATTTCTCTGACTCAGAAAGCCTTCTATCTCCTGTCAGAACATATATGTAAAACAACAGCAGACTACTTTTTTAGCTTATAGGACAAGGACAACTTGGATCTTCACACTTTACATTCACCACTTTAACTGCTGCTATAGTGTAATACCTGAAGCTGGTAATTTTATATATAAAAAAGGTTGATTTAGCTCACAGTTTTGGAGGCTGGAAGTCCAAACAGCATGACACTGGTTCTCATGAGGATTCCCTGGTTGCATCACCTCATGGAGGACGGCATCATGGCTGGACTTCACATGAGAGGGAAGCCAGAGAGTGATTCAGAGGTCAGGCTCAGGCTTTAATACCTTACTTGTGAGAATACATGGTAAGTACTTTAATCCTTACTAAGGACAGCGTCCCTTATGCTCTAATGACCTCCCAATATGCTTACACCTCTTAAAGATCCCATCACCTACCTCTTAACATTACCATTGTGGGGAACAAGTTTCCAACACAGGAAACACTGAGGGACAAGCTAGCACTGTTTGATTTAACTGTACATTTGAATCATTATATAGGAACTTCTTCTATCAAAGTTAACTAGAACCAGGCAAAATGTTATAATATTTTGGGCCTAATAAAAATCAGCCTTTTCTCTCGTAGTATAGAAAGAAGTTGCAAGAAAAAAAGGTCATAAATTCACATCTATAAAAATTTTTGGAAATTTTTCTCAATAATTCTCAGAAAAAGTATATAAACAGATGAATCTCAATTGTAAGAAGTCAATTTTGAAAAAAATGGTGAAATAATTGGAAAGAGAGAATCAGCTGAAATGAAGCTGAGCACTGATCATTCAGCATACTGAAGAGAAAAATAACAGAAGGCTCTATTTTGGGTCATCCCTGCCACCTAATAAGGTATGATACTTGGCAGGACAAACTTTTGGAACTTTTTTGCTAGATGAATTATTCCTTTATATTTAAATATGCTATCAATTTCCTGAAGTTCTCAATAAGAATCAAACATTTTAATCATTTTCACACACTGAATATTAATTAAAAGAATTAAGGGCATAATTAAAATAAAAAAATTCAAGATTTGTTAAATAATAGCATTTTAAGGTAGGAAACAGTAGAGATTGATTATCACAATTTTTATTAAATTATGGTATATTACAGTGCATGTCCTATAATAACCTTTTTCATCTTCAGGATAACCTCATATAAGTTTACTTGGCCATGTTACTTCTTGAGTTTCTTTTGGGCGGCTTTCTTCTTGACCATCTGTAATCGCTTCATAGCATTGAGCTGTGACTCTTGTGAAGTTGGACCTTTAAGGGATGCTGAGGGACTGCTGCTAGATTCTGAAGTGGTTTTACTAGTGGTATTTCCACAGGACCCTGATGTGCCACTATTTCCATTCCCACTTAATTGGCCACTGTTTCCTGGAACTAAACTACTGGGACTAGGAAGACCTATTTTGCTGACATTGTCACAACTAACTGAGCGACTAAGACCAGTTTTCCCCAAGGTTAGAGGAGGAGGTGGTTTCAATGGCACAGTGGGTGTAGTGCTATTACCAGAACCTATTTTGGAACACATTCCACCTTTGGATGATGTTGCCAGACCAGTCAAACCCACCGGCTTCTGGTTAGCTGATGAGGTAGCAGGCTTCCCACTATTGTTTTGTGCTGCTGAACTCAATTTTGCTGTTGATGGACCAGCAGAGGAAGTTTTGGCTGCAAAAGCTGCCCATCCAGTTAGGCCACTAGTTGCTGAAGAAGAAACGCTGGTACTAGAAGAATTTCCTGAAATAGCAGTGGATGTCTAGAAAAATAAGATAAATATTACATTAGAGCCAAACTTAATACCCAATGGCTTAGAAAATTTTAAATACCACAAAACTGTTCCTATGAAGCTGATCTGAAAAAACACATAAAACTTACCCATAGATAATGGATGTTAATAATATTTGCAAAGCAGGAATTTTGAAATGCTGTATATTTTGTTCTAGTGAGTCAAAGAAAATATCATTCTTTTATGAAATTACTTTCAGATTCAGTTAGAAGTCATAGGAGAAAAATGAGAGCTAGTGCTTTAACTTATTTTTTACCCTGAAAGGTATTACCTAGCTCAGAAAAATTTAATTCTTTAGACTTTGCACCAAATAACTTGTGGATCATTTAAACAACTACATCTCCTCTTATGGGACAAAAATGCTCATATCCACAATATTCAGAAAATGTCTGAAATGAACATTCAGTGAATAGTCATTTATTGAGTGAATATGTACAAGAAAACAACACATACAGACTAAAGCCACTTAAAAAAGTATCGAATTTGAGCAATAGTTCTGCAACATATATTCAGATGTGCAAAATTAACTCCTTGAAGTATACATCTCTTATGACAGATAAAAAAGATCTCATGAAATTAGTTTTATAATCTGTCCATAATTTCATTGAAATTATCACATAAGTTCCTGCTTTCATATAAAAGATTTTATTAACTGCCTAAAAAGCTGCTCAGTGACATTTTGGGTACGTCTGACTCACTACCAACATTTAATAAGGTTGTAACACTTTGGTCTCTCTAATTAACTTCCTAATATGGCTAATAAGAAGCTCACAGTATACTAAAGCCATAATATATATCCAAATTGGTCTTACAGAAGAACACATTCTGAAACTTTCACATCATGCAAACACATATTTTGTTCAAATTAACTTTAAATTGAACTTCTAATTTACAATCTTCTTCACAAAAGGTAAAGGCAAGTAGTAGCAGGTAACATTCTACTTTTAACCATTTCTAGAATGGAAAAGTAGTCAAACAAAAGTGCTCTGAGACCCTAGTTTTGTAAGACCAGATATTTGTTAAAATGCTCTGAAAATGAAAATTCCACCCCCCAATAATACCTATGATATCTATCTCATCTGGTTATCTGATAAGGAAGACTTGGTATAAAATATAAATTCCTAGAGGAATGCTCATCAGTAATGAGAAAAATCCTAACAGAGAAAAGATACATAAATGAAGTAGAATTATAATTCTTGGGTTTGAAAGATTTAATTTTTCTTCCTTTTCTATTAAACATAAAACTATCTGCCATATATATTTTTCAACAAACTTCACCAAAGAAAACTCATTTAAAAATTAACTAAAAAAAAAAACAAACACAAGAAATATAAACAAGAAAGCTACAAATATGTGCTTGATATTTTATTTTAATTGCTATCTGTTGCCTGGTATTGCTTTCCAACAAAATCAGAGATGGTTCTTAACACTATCTGGACAGACAGAATTTAAATAACATAAACATAGAGGCTAATTTATTAACGTTTCAGTATTGAAGGTAAACTTCCCAACATTTAAAACTCTAAATACTTTTTGGGCATTATTCTAGTTAAAAAGCCATTTGCTTTTTATATGTGAATGGGAACAAAATTTTCTCTTCATAGTAAAAATTTATTCATTTTAATCAAAAACAGCAAAGCCTCTTAATCAGACAAAAATGATAGGCAAGACGTTAATTTATTTTCCATAAAATAATTTCATGTTGGATTTCCTAACATTAATCTTTTAATAGCAGATTAATAAAAAACCTATCAAAATAATTAAGTATAGGATAAAGCAACTCTAATTACTTTTAATAAGCTAGTTATATGACATCTGTTTGAATTCATCAAGTTCCTATATGACAAATCAATAATGGATATCCCTTCTATAATAATTCTTTTCTAGTTAAGATAAAAAATGATTAGCAAGTTAACAGTATCTTTTCTTCAGAGTACTTTATATTCATATACTTTTCTTCATACCAAGCTTCTCGAGCTTGCTACTTATTGCCACCTAGACAAGGTCTTTTTAGAATTTCCTGGCAACAATTTTTGAGCATTCAGGACTGTTATTTCTTCTTCTATCTTTAGTACTGTACTTACTGAGATATACAACTCAGTAAAAGTATTCTGGAAACTAGATTAGAAAAATATATTATATAATATATTAAAATGTTATATTATTATATTATATGCTAGGACATTAACAATAATGTAGCGATCTGAAGAATATAATTTAGGAATAAGAAGTGATGTTCTTCCTTGATAGCATGGTCTTAGTATAAAGCTCATGACAATAAAAGAAAGGAAGAAGGAAAAAAAAAAAAACACAAGGTAAGAAAACTTCCCCGATAGTAAACAATCAGGGAGGAAAATTTAGAAGGCCAATCAGTACAAACAGAATAAACAGCAAACTTGTTCCTGCTAACAGAGGTATTTAGAGTTTAGCTCAAATTCTAGATTAAATTAAGATATGATTATAGACAAAAATGAAATGTACTGTACCTTAACTTCTGTTCTCTTGAATGCTAGGAAGGTTGTCTCTTGCTTAAGTTTAGTTTCTGGTTTCTTAACCAACGGATCCTTGATAGCTGGAGCTACAGAAACAACTGCAGGGGCTGGTTTCTGTGGTGGTTTCTGAGTTTTTTGAGCCTATAAAATTAAGTGGATCAAATTAGACAGAATCTTAATTGAGAATTAAATTTGATACAAATTATTAGTTGAATATCCAAACCCAAAACTTTATCATAGGGCCAATCACTGAATGAAAATAAAGTTGAATATTTTAAAAATACTGTGCTGACACTAAAATATAAACTTCTGGACTATTTATTTTTATCATCATATTAACTTCACAGATTTCATTAGTTTCTAAATAGCAATGATAACAGTAAGCATTAGGAATTATGCAAACTTGGTGGTTAAATGTAATTTTAATAAGATAAACACAATTATTTTTAAAGAAAGAAAATCATAAACTATAACACAGTTGTCCCTGAGTATATGGGAGGGACTGATTCCAACTTCCCAACCCACAATCTGTGGACATTCAAGTCCCCTGTATAAGAAATGGTACAGTATTTGCATATAGCCTACACATTATTCTTCTGACTACTTTAAATCATTTCTATATTAATACAAATGTTATAGATACTAAATAGTCATATTATAACATTAAAATATAATGTAAGTGCTATGCAAATAGTTATTAAACTATATTGTTTTGGAAATAAAAAAGAAAAGTTGTACATACTCAGTGTGGATATAATTCTTTTTCTCCTGCCTATTTTTGATGTAGTGCCAGTTGCATACAGGACGCTGACCATGTAAATTATGACAGGCCAACAACTCATGTTGACTCTACCAGCCAGCTTTACATTTACTTCTCATTACGGCTAACCAAAGACTTAGAAGTTCTCTTCTCGGTATCCAAGCATAAGTCTCTGGTTAGTGAGGGTAAGTTAAAAGCAAGTTCAACAATTTATAAGGTTGTAAATACAGAACGGGGAGAAGAAAAGTAGTTACTGTCATAAACAGTGAATGTTTTGAGGTTTTTTTCCACAGTGTAGTTCCTAAGTTTCTAAACAGAAATTCCTGTTACGAAGTAAGAATTTCATCTTCACTTCCTAAGGACTGTTTATTTTGAACAATAACTGATTTTTCTTTTGTAATTAAGCATGCCATTAATTCTCTTATGAACCCGAATCATTTGCCAGTTTATTTTTTTCAGCATTTTACAAGTGTATAATAAAAATAGACAGTATGCTGCAATGTTTGCAAATGTTTCAGTCTTTGGAGTCAAACAGAACTAAGATTAACATCATACTCTACTACTTTTCTAGCTGTGTTAACTTGGATACATAAATCTCTACAAGCCTTATTCTGTTCATCTGCACAATGGGTATAGTACCATCAGCTTCAATATATTTGTGTGTATTAAAAAATACAACTACCTTTAAACATCACTTATAAGACAAAACTTTGATCAAAATTATTAAAGATGCTAGATAACTATCTCTGGTGAAGTATCTCTTACTAGCAGGAAAAGAATCCTCTTAGCCTCTATTGTAGAATCATGAGAATGGATCCCTCAAAGTATATCAGTAACACACGGCTCTATAAACATGATTTTCAGCCATACAATAACATTCAAGAGTATCTCCCACCAGAGCCTAGACCAAGCTAACCTGCACATTTTAACAAATGATTATTCACTGTAATAAAGCTCCAAAAAGGACTTCTGTCTAGAAGGCCATGTTTACATCTTCTGCCTTCCCTATTTAATCTAGCTATAAGCTATTAAAGAAGCTTGTTAAGAAACATCAGAACCCTTTATTCTTTGAAAGTTACATTCGCTTAGGGAACTACGACATGGTCACTGACAAAGTGCTGTCCAATAAAAGCAGTATAGTTATTCATTATTGGGTGACTACTTTACATACTGCAGAATGTATAAAATTTCCCAGTCAAGGCAGTAACTATTAGTATTAGTAAATCAGCAATCAAAAATGTAATGCATTTCTAAATGCTACCAAGTAGGAATGTCTTACTACTACAATCCTCAGAGCCACTACAATCTAGCCTTGGGCCACTACAACCTAGCCTTGGGCAAAACCTTTTCTCAGGTAAACAAAGAATGATGGAACTGAAGAACAGCCATGGGCCCTGTCATACTTTATCAAACATTCTTACAGAGGTCTTTCTATGACAATGTGCAGTACAAAACCTGCAACAGTTGCTAGGGAAAGGAGAAAGAGAATTCAGTTGCAATTTATCTTTGAGATCAAGTGGAATACGACTAATGAACACAGGAAAACTCAATAGCTAGAATTACTAGCATTTGCATCTTCAGGTTTCCAAATTCTTTTCTTTCATTAAAGTCTGTTTAACAGACCCTGATTTTCAGGTCCACTTTAGACCTAAGAGACATTTTCCTACACATGTTCTTCGTATATCCAGTCATGCTCTAACATTGCCCAAGGATTCTCACTCAGCATTTTGACTCTTGGATATCGTCTGGACTGGATGCTGATTTCTGGTACTAATCTACATTTCCTACATATTACTTATCTACAAAGAGAACAGAATGCAGAGAATGTCCTACATTGAGCTCTGCTCTGATGATGCACCACTGAATGAGGTTTGATCTTACTGATAAATGAACTAAATGCTAAATGTGCACAGCAGACAAAGACCAATACTCCAGATGAAAAGGAGAAGTCCAGACGCAGAATATGTGGAGCATCAAAGTTCACAACACATGCAGGAAATGACAGCTCGGTGCAACAGAGTATGTGGGTATTTGGTGAAGCAGTGGGCCAAAAGAGAGGCCTCGTTCACATGTGCAGCCTACAGGGGATAACCTCATTACCTAAGCAATTGAGAGCCAATATCTAAAGAAGCAATATCTAAACAGATCAAGTGAGATAAAGTTATTTTAGGTGAATAATCCTAAATGTTATAGTGAACAAAGTGGATTAAAAAGAAGCAAACACACTTCTTTTTATTATTGTTATTAGTTTATATCTCCCATACATAGCTCCTTAAGAGACAAGTAATGATGATTTAAGAAGAAGGTAATAATGGAGAAATAAACAGCTATGAGAGATTTATCAGAGATAGGAGCAACCATGTCAGCAAACAGGGATGTGAGATAAGGAAAAAAATCAAGAATAATGTTTTCTTTTCCATAACTGCTCCAGTAATTGTGGAGAAGAAAATTGAACAGAAGAATAATCTTAATTTTACAGATGTTTTTCTTAAAGGACTTACTGGATATCTAGTCAGCTAAAGAAATGAACCAGAAAGAAGATTAAAAGATAAGCACAAATTTGATATGTCACAAAAATGGGAGAGAAAAAGATTATAATTTCATAAAAGCTTTGGTGACATACAAAAAGATGGATTATTCTCACATATTATTTCTTTTGACTATTATCAATTCTCAATGTCTTCTGGTCAATTCTCTGGAATACACTATATTGCTCACCTGAATTAATGTAGGTCGGGGTTTTAGAGGGCTAATTCAAATAATAAACTAAATAAAAATCAGACTGAACAGAAAAAAAAATTGAGCCCTTTTACAGATATTTCCTGTTATAAACAAAAAGTATATACACTATACAAGTGTAAATGGGTATCTTGCTTTTTTTTTGGCAGTACTAGGAATTGAATCCTGGCTCTTTGTACCAACTTGTACCTCCAGCCCTAATTAGTTAATTTTTCTTTGAGAAAGAGTTTTGCTAAGTTACTAACTTGCTCAGACTGGAAGGGCTCAACCTTGTGATTTTTCTCAGTATCCCAGGTACTCGGATTGCATGCCTATGCCACCATACTTACCTTGAATTCGTATTTTTAACTAAGAACTTCTGACTTTGAACAGATACATGTGGTCATACTTAAGACTGAAACTCATTTGATTACCAGACAGAACAACATTTCTGTTAAAGAGTTTTAAATTTAGGACAAGGAAGAAAGACTGGAGTGAAAGATAAACAAGCCATTAAAGTAGACCACAAATTCTAGATTTCTTTAAAGTGAAAACTATGAAATAAAATTACATATTTTTTAAATGAATGAATGTTAGAAAACTACCCAATACAACACATTATGTTAGTGAACAGTTAGAGAAAAAAAAGGACATAGGGGACTAGGCTACAGGAATAGCTCAGCGATTAGAGAGAGTGCTTGCCTATCAAGCACAAGGTCCCGAGTTTGATTCCTTCCCCAGTGCCATATAAAATGGAGGTACTGGCACACACCAGTAATGCCAGCACTCCAGAGGCTGAGGTAGGAGGATGCCCTGAGCTCAAGGCCTGCCTGGGCTCCACAGTGCGTTCAGGACCAGGCCGGGCTCCAGAGCAACAAAAAAAAGTACATCTGGGGAGTGAGATAAGTGTCCGTGCAACAAAGACACAGTAAGAAACAGAACAGAGAAGCAGAGGGACATGCAAAGGTGTACATGCAGACACTGCCTCCGTTCGCATCTTGCAAGGTGGGTGGTTTAAACTCAATTAGGAACAGATATTTTCTGTGTTTTCTTATGAGGCTCAAGAAAGACCATCATTTTTCACAGTATTTTATAGTATTTTGAAATGCTTATAATATGTTGATATACCAGAAAGAAATATTTGTAGTTTTTGGGTCTTCCATCCTGTTTATGTCAAAATAAGCTACAAGCTGAACAGAGAAATGTATATAACATGGTTTGTCCTGAAGGCATAAGAACGTGAATCTACACATGTAGACTATATCCATAAACATTTAAAGAATCAACCTGAATTACTTTTCAAATGTATTAACATCCAAGTACTTATTTTGAAAGCACATATAAAGAAAAAGGACTATTTAAAGACAAAAATAGCCTTCCTACCATTCTCTTCATTTGTCTGGTACATCGGGCACAATACCACACGAGGCGGGGGTCATTCACTTCCTTGTCCGTCACCTGGGGTTTGTGGCAATCTTGGTGGTAGAGATTATGGCACTCTTGACATTCTACTAACTGATTACCAGATGCCACTGTCATTTGTCTAAAGAAAAGATACCATCAGATATTATACATTCTGGGGCTGGAATAATGGCTCAGCGGTTAAAGTATTTGCCTAGCAAGCACTAAAGTCATGCGCTAAGTACCCAAGTTTGATTCCCCAGCAACAACATAAGCTGGGCATGGTGGCACACACCTACAATCCCAGCACACTCAGGAGGTGGAGGCAGGAGGACTACCCTTAGTTCAAGGCCAGCCTGGATACCATAGTGACTTCAGGACCAGCCTGGATTACACAGCAAGACCTGTCTCAAAACCAAAACCAAAACTAAGCCAAACCAAAACAAAAGATTACACTTTCTGGAGTAAAACAATTTAAAGTCATTTTATGGTTATACTTGTACAGTTTTGTCAACTTAGAAGAACAAAGAAATATAGGAAAGTAAATAGACTAAAAACAAATCCCAACATACAACCTGTACAAATATTTCACTTTATAAAAGCTAATGCTCAGCCACATATATATATATATATATATATATATATATATATATATATATACGATACCTTGATTTTGTCTATATTCTCCTTGTCATTTCTCACTGGGATATAATTATCTTCCTCCCAGATGGTAGTAGACTTTGATTAGTCCACCAGAGTTTTGGAACATATTTTTATATTTTTTATTTTTATCTCTATTAAATACCCTCATGTTACCTGCATGTTGCTCTTTCTTCATAAGTAAGTCATCTAAAAATGGTAACTAAACTTAATTATCTATAACCCTTAGCATATCACCCTGAAGATACAAAATATTTGACAAATGTCTGATCAACTGAACAGACTGTTGTAATATGAATCAGGAAAATTTAAGTTCCAATAGCAAACTCATTTTATAAGTACATAAAAACCTATAGTTACTTAATCAGTCCAAATATAACAGAATTCAACATGTTTATTAAGATAATAGCAGTACAGATGGCTAACTTTTACACTGTGCTAAGTAATAAGAGCCATTAACAACTAAAAACTAACCCGTGACATGAAAAAGTTGAATATGTAGTTACTACTGATAGTTAAAATGTTACCTTCCATTAAATACAACTATCCACTTACATGCATCTAACTTTAAAGTATCATTCAGAATAACCTACCTTCCTTTCATTTCCACTATCCTTAGGAAATTATTTAATGGTGCCTTAGGAGATGAGATATGATTCAGTTTATTTTTAATAACTGATAAAAGTGTTATCTTCAACTCAGAAAAAAACCAGTCACACAGACTTCTTAAAAAGAAGATGGAAATAACCAAATATACTGAACAGATCTTCCTTACTAAAGATCAATTTAACAATCATTGCCCCTCTAGACATAAGAAAGCAAGCAATCATTACTAAATGTAACAGACTAAAAATGTTACTGCCAGGGCTGGGTGTCACTTGGTGGTAGAGCATGATTAGTGTGCAACAACAAAACAGGAAGACAAAATATTTTCAGGATGGGCTATAGGGGCAGCTCATATGACATACAGATACGAAATTTATTTCTTCTTCATAACCAAACCACAAACACAACGTAAGAAAATGTCCAACAATCACAATGATTTTCAGGGATGGGCGTGAGGCATGGGAGAGGGATACTTGCTCTTTTCAAAGAAACAACAGAATCAGTAGCAAGTTATCACTTACCTACAAACAACACAGGCCAATCCCATTTCCATGGCAAAATCATCAGCACTAGTCTCCTCAAAACTTGAAAGGTCAGCCATAGCTAAATCCCTGCTGGTCTGGACGGTAATGGGAGACGATCGTGTCTCTGGCTTCTCCAGTCTAGGTTTTTTTGGAATATCAACTCCTTCAGTGATGTCTGATTTTACCTACAAAAAGTACCAAGTCAAAAAATAATAAAAGTCACATAATGGAATGAATTTCAATTTCAGAGGTAAGAATGACAATATGCAATGACCACGTACATTTTACAAATATTTCCACAGAGTCTGAGACATGTGCACATTACAGATCTGTAGACCAACTCTAACAAATTTACAATTGGTATGTTAAAAAATCTAGCAACATTAAATCAACCAGAACAGGTTAATATATATCTAAATTTCTCTTTATATTCTACCTATTAAAGAATTTTTGAGGTTCACTGGATTTACTTCTAGTATCTTTTTTTTTCTTTACCCTAGTAAAATGTTTTGACTTGAGAATTGCATTAATAAAGCTATTTTTCATTCAAATTACAAACTACTATTTAAATGTATCAGAAATAATTAAAAATTATTTACTAGTCATCCGGACTTAACATTGTCATACTTTCTTCAAAGCTAATTCTGGTTCCTTTAAGTTATAAATATTACAGATAAAAGTGTTGGATTGAGAAGAAATTAAAAACTGATTAAGACCTGGAGGATGTGGAATTCTGTTACTTTGTTGGTGAAACTATAAATATAGAACATCTACTTTGGATAGCAAGTTGGCACTGCCTAGTGATATAGAAGAGCAACATTTTCTAATACACGTACTTACAGGAATACATCTTACAAAAACTATTGATGTATTCAAAAAGATATGGATAAAATAGTTCACTGAAGCTCCACTGTAAAAAAAGGAGAAACAATCTGATTGCTCATCAGTAAAGGAATGGATATTCTAGTTTATTCTTAGAATGAATACTATGTCATCCACATATATCAACATTTCTTTTTGTTTGTTTGGAGACAGGGTCTTCCTCTGTAGGCCAGGCTGGTACTGAACTCACCATGTAGCCCAGGCTGGCCTCAAAATCATAGAGCAATCTTCTTGCCTCCGCCTCCCAAGTGTTGGGATTATAGGCATGAACCACCAGGCCCAAGTTAATTTCTATGTGGTGCTAGGGGGTCAAACCTGGGGACTTGCACATGTGAGGCAAGTGCTCTAACTACTAACCTACACCTCCAGGCCTTTCAACATAAATTTCAAAAACATACTACTATTAAGTGGAAAAGTTATCAAAGAATACATATCAATATTTATATATACATATATATATATATATATATATATATATATATATATATATTATATCACTTGTTCATATTTAAAAGCAAAAAATACCCAGTAGTTTATTAAGTCATTACTTAGCAGAAGCATGAAAAATATGGGATAATATACCCCCTGAGGGCAAGAGTTACTGAAGATATTTTTATGCATGTTTTATTAACTGCCAACATCCTACTTAATATTGGCAGAAATCATCTAAATGACACAGCTAAGAGTTGCATGTGGCCCTAGGAAGGTGCCCGCCAGCACTAGGCACGGTCTCTGCTTTGTCGTGTGCACTTTCCTCCTTCCTCTGTGTCTACACCAATCTCAACAGCCATTTTAAATAGAATTCCTGACTTACAGATTAAAGTTTATACCTGAAGTTATTTGTTGATAATGACTTTAGTAAATGATTTAAAAAGTTAAGTTTTTAACTTTTATTCATTTTTCTACAAGTCAACATCTATGGCTACTAAAATGTATATAGTAATTCTGTGTACTTATTCTCACTGTAAGATAAAAGCAGGCATAAAACGTTTCTTTCTGCCTGTAAAGCAACTGATTTTCTTCCTTTATATATTACGTTGAAACCTTACTTTATCAGCAGGTCTCTTTTCAGCTTCCTTCTTTGCCTTCTCAGCTGGGAGGACTTTGCCATTATTGTTGGCAGAAGGAAGACTGGATGATGTCTTAGGTTCCTGTTTAATAGGAACAGACTTCGTGCTTGAAATTTTGGGTGGTTCCACATCCTAAAAGGTATAATAAAAAGATACTGGTGATTAAATACTCAGACTATCTATCACATTGTAAAGAATAGATAATAAAACTAAATAATCTTAAGTTTTAAAGATATTATGTTATGGCCAATGTAACATTAAAAATTTTAAAATAGCTTTACTGAGAAATAATTACTGTCTAAACTTTGCCAATCTAAAGTGTAAAGTATTGTACATTTTGGTACATGTATATAGCCAGGAGACCATCGCTATGATGGACACACGCACTATCCATCTACCTTTCTTTGTGATCCTTGGTATTCAGTGCCTTAAAGGTATACATCCTAGATTAACTTGGGTACCAAGCCTGGGACTCTGCCCTGTCTTGAGCTTCACATTATGATTAGACTGGGGCTAGCCATATAGTTCTATACTTCCTTTCTCAGTTTGGTGTTCAGGTACTCAGAACTGGGTGACCTAAAGTAGCTTCAGAGTTAGGGTATTAAAGAATACAATAATCATATTAGAAAGCCAAAGTATAAATAAATAAAAAAGGAAAAAAAAAGTGACGGTAGGAACCAAGGAGATTTTTTTGTGGACAGAGAAAAGGGATACAGTTGGGGAAATGACAGGTTGGGAAGAAGGTAAGGGATGTAAAAATAATCAAGATGAGGTATGTATATGTGCCAATTCCTCAGGTTAAATGCAATTATTATGTATCCGAAATGCATACTGATCAAAATATGTTTTAGGGGAAAAAAATCTACATATAAAGCATTATGTATCTGGTAGAGATTAGTCCACATGACTTACATACTTTATTTGTCTTAATTTTTACAAGTCTATAACAAGGAGATATTATTTTGATTTGGTTGATAAAAACAGGTTGCTTCCTTATTGTAAAAGGAGGAAAATAAATGATACTTATTTTGAGATCATTATCAGAATTTAAATCAGTTATACATCTAAGCCATTCAAAAAGTGCTTGGCATACAGTAAATATCCAAGACATGTCACCTATTATCATCACATAACTGTACGTAAGGAAGAATTTTAAAAAGGCTGCTCAGGTTGCAAAATATATTTGTATCACAGAAAGGTGCCATTGGTGGCCTTGTTACTATAAAGATTGTAGCTACATAATTCTGATTTCAAATGTCCTCTTTTTCTTGTTGAAAAATCTCTTTCTTTACTTCATTTTTTGTCTTTATTATTACAGAATAATTAGAATTAAGTTGTGGTTCAATTCAACAGCTTCAGAAATTTCTGATCCCAAAAGAGCTAGAAATTGAAGCAAATCAAAAACAAGTCAGTTTCTACATGCATCATCCAGCAGAACAAAATATTCCTCTGATCAAACTAACTTTTCTTATGGTGTAACTGTTTTCTGAAAGCTCAAGGGAAGAAAAGTAAATTAAAGAATATAATTTCTTTGAGCCACAGGAAATATCCTTTTGGCAGAGACTGTTTTGGATGCATACTACACGATTACTCTACTACTACTACGACTACTACGACTACTACGACTACTACTACTACTACTACTACAAAAGTGTTCCCAAGCTTTTTGTTCATGCAGGTACCTTTTGAGTTGGACGGTAACTTGAATCAATGCCTCTGGCCAAAGACTCATCAAGCAGCGCTTTTAGTTTTTCGGCAGAATCTTTACTCTTTGAATGTAAGAAACCTAATGCTTTCAAAAAAATGGGATCAAGTTCCAAGTTCACAGTGGCAGCCATTGCAAACACCTTGGGGAAAAAAAAGAGTAGTAGTACTTTAGAGACAATATGGAATGATCTATGTCACAGTTTTAACTATCATATTCTTTTTTGTAACATGCAATATCATGCATATGATATAAAATTTAAAATGTCCAAAAGGTTATTACAGATAAAAAGTAAATTTCTTTATCTCATTCTTATCTACTGGCATTATCTCGTTTTGTCTTCCTCTGGAAACAACCAGCGCTATCAGTTCTCTACGTATACACATTCACAGCAAAGTTTTATTCAGGTTAAGAGTGCCCTGCCACATAGCCCCTGCTTGGCAGTTTTAAAACATACGTTCATTTACTTTCAGTGCACAGATACTTGGCTATGTTCAGGCCAAGTTTATTATATATCAATGGTAACCTCTCGAACTTTATTTCCATGACAAAACCAAAAATTTCGTATGCCTAGGTGGAGTTCATGGGAGGGTGATGCTGACTGAGGCACTAAACAGATGCCACTGTTACAGCTTTCATTTCATCCTTTTTTTCCCTCCTCAAACTTCTAACCAATTTTGAATGTCTCAGAAAACATATTAAGGATAACATTATAAAATCACATTTACATTCTGGTATTTCATGCCCTAACTTATTTTTAAGAAGCAAGGTCTCTGAAGAATGGCTAGACTTCTGTTACAAACATCCCAGAAGGCCTATAATGCTCTGTGTCTTAGGGAGTTTGAGGAATAAACAAGACAGTTGAAGGCATACATCAAAGACTTGAAATTCTAAAACATTAAAAGTTTTGGTTTTAGTTAATACTAATGCTATTAGGTGGTTCTACCTCTTGATGTCACTTTTTCAAATATCTCTCCAGGCAAGAAATTATTAAAGTAAAAATGTATTCTTTGTGTTCAATCCTTTGATCAATATCCTATAGCTTGAAATCCTCTTCTATCCTCGAGGTTAATATAATAACAGAACATACTTGCCTACCACAGTTAAGAATCTGTAAGGAATACCACAGTAATCTCAGATTTTCAGGGGCTTTTAATGCCATTAAACTTTGCTGTAGGTTGAATCCTGGCATATGAAAGTTCAGGCTGAAAAGGATTTTGTTTATTCCTTCTCGCTTTCCTTTCCTCCTCAATTCTCCCTAAATTTGACAAGACACACACACACACACACACACACACACACACACACTCTCTCTCTCTCTCTCTCTCTCTCTCTCTCTCTCTCTCTCTCATTAACTTCTTTCAGGGTTTACAAGATACCAGATTATTTGATAAACCTAAAACTGTCAAATTTTGTGCTATACTAAAATCTCACCTGAATCCCATTCGTGAATGAGTCCAAAAGCCAATACTAGAATGATAGAGTAGCCGTATCTCAAGCAATTTTGTTAGTTTGTTAGTTTTGGAGACACAGCCTCTGTAACTGCTTCAAAATGCATTATTACATGCATCACACTTACAAAATGGTAACTACAGAAATTTTTTTGAGATAAGGTCTCACTCTGCAGAAACCTCTTCTTAACATTTACTCATGAACCTGGATGTAATATATATTCTGGGGAAAAGTAAATAGCTCTTCAGCATAATTTCCATGATTAAAAGGGTAAACCTGCCACTTCTCTGCATATACAGGAGGAACATGGCCTAATCATTCTACTGACTTAATTTTACAGTTAAAGGTGAAAGTAGTTTATTTATTCAGAATAATCTGTTTTACTGGGTACTAACAGAAGGGTTGATATCTAGAAGAATCCTTGTGATATACCGGAAAAATAACATTTACAATTTTTATGCTCAAAACTGGAAGCAAAGTATTGGTATGTATTTCTACAACCAAAGTTGAAAGTTTTACATTACAATTTAAATGACAAGAGTCAGCACCTGGGTTATAAGAATAAAGAAGTTATCAGTTCTTTCTATACAATACTACGATTATTCAATTTCACAGGCTTTGTATACCGTAGTCTTAAACTACTGACATGTCTATCAAGCCCACTGATACTGACAATGGAATGTAGAAAAAAACTATTAAAATTTCTATTTTAATTTTAAAAAGGCATCAATATACGGTGACAGTTCATGTATGCTGTGACAGTTGGAGAGATTATGTCAATTTGAGGCAATCAGGAACCTTGTCTGGATTAGCGTGTGAGTGATTTGTGGGGCAGCCAATGAGGGAAGAGCAACCATCCAGTTGTGGGAGTTCCAACTGTATCAAAGGAGGGAAGAAGAAAGATTGTTACATATGTTTCCCACTATCACCTCTAGGTGACTGATTACATGTTTCTCTTCTCTTCCACCTTCTCTTTAGCTGAAATCCTGTATTTTCAACTGCAGATATTTATTTATATGCGGTTGCCCTAATGTTACCCAAGAGTCAATTATAACTAAAATTAAAATAATGAATGGCTCCCTGCAAAGTTCCTTGTCTTGCACTTTATTTCAGTAAGTGGTACAACTTTCTGTTAAACAGATCTGAAACCTAAATCTTTCCTCGCTGATTCTTTCCTCACTCCTTACGACCAATTAGTTGGATTTTCCTGCAGATTCTGACTGCAACATTTTTCATGTGTCTCATTTTTCAGCTGTATTGCGAGCCCTCAAAGTCTGTGTTAGCTTACATGAACTTCAGCAATAATCTGGTTATTTTCCTGACTTCAACCCTTGCCATACTGATTTTCCTGAATATTTATTTCTTTTGCTTTTTTTCCTCACTCCCATCACCTTCAAAATAAAGCCCAAATTTGTTAACCTAGCATTTCAGAAAATTAACAAGTAGAAAAAAAAAATCATCATTTCACGGATATTCCTTACAGCAGAGTTATTAGCATTCCTATTTTTTTTTTTGGTCTGGGAATATTTTACCCATTTTTTCTATTTCCAAATTCTGTCAAGAACCAGTTTGATTACTTTTAATAAAAACTCTGATAGCTGCTGTTCTTCACCTCAACTCTATTTTTCTTATTGGTACTTGGGCTTTCGACACTATTTTTTTGCACAGGGTTATATTCCCCACAAACTTGTGTGTTATAAGTGGAGGAAGAATATACATTTATCTTTTTTTGCATATCTCTTTGCTTCCCTGCAGAACTGCACAAAATGACTACAGAATTTTTGGATTGAGTGATCAAACTACTCACTTGCCAGTCGGTTCTGCAAAAAGCACAAAAAGGAACTTAACCTCCAATAAAATGAAACATTCAAAAAGCACGTGTCTGTCATCTGACTTGTACACTGTATCTCCAGCGTTCTAATCTTTCTCCTGGCTTAAATTTATTAATCCCACTGGAGTGCAGACTTTTCTGGAGTTGGGATTTTGTTGTTGTTAGTCCGTTATTTCAAGAATCCTTGGAATTCAAGGTGCTTAGGAATTTACTGAATGAATGAACTAAGTTTTTGCTTCTGTCACTTACATGTCCTTCCACCCAGCTGCAAATCTCAAAATAAATACAAAGTATTATTATAGATCCTCTGCATGCGCACGAGATACAGGAATCGGCCTGCGTTACGCAGCGTGCAGCACTGGGTTTTTACTATCTTAGGGCAAAGCTGCCAGTCAAGTCTCTGCAAGCGTTTGCAATCCTTCCGGAACAGACAACTTTTAAGATGCTGCTTCTTTCATCCTGGTACCGAGTCCGGGCCTCAGATTATACCTTAAGATCACGCCTGGAAACTCAGGGCAGGAGACAAAGGCACCAAAATAACCAAGCGGTGGCGAAGCGAGAGGAGAGACTTAGAAATTGAGTGGCAATGCTACGATCAAAGCAGAACGCACAGAAGGCCTCGCGCAGGGACAGCCCGCGGCAAGACGGAGGGAGCGGACGAGAGAAGCGGGAAGAGAGCGTCCGCGACCGGGTTCCAAGCACCCAGACCCCAGGGCGGGGTTCTCAGCCCGCACGTCCCGGTCCCCAACATTCTCTCCGGAGACAGTCCGCAGAGAGCGCCCGGCCTGAGGCACGCAACCGCCCGCGAGTCACGAGGCCGTCCTCAAGGGGCGCGGAGCCCGACCCCACGCAGCCACCCTTCCAGTCGCCCCTCCCGGGGGTCTCGAGCCTCCGCCTGGCGTCTGGGAGCCGGGTCCCTCGTCCCGACTCACCGCTCCGCCCCGCCACTCCGTCCGTTCCCGGTGGCGCCTCTCGAACCTGTCCCCGCACCAGCCTGCTTCCGAAGCCGGAAAACAAAGGTTCCGACCCCGAGGCCGAGGCGGGGAGCTTCTAGCTGTGAGCCAGCCGGAAGTGACGCACGCCATCGCCTTCCGGTCCGCCGGATTATGAATGACTGCCGGCGCGGGCTTTTACCTGTCTCGTTCTCTGGGCGTCTCTGGAAGCCGGTGTTTGGCTGGCCGAAACTTCCAGAAGTTGCCGGGAAGACACCAGCGGTCCCTGTCGCCCTCCGCGCCTGGCCGCGCTCCTGCGACCAGGTAAGGAGGGCGCGTGGGCCGTGGGTCCTCGGCTCCGCGACCCCGGTCAGCTCCCTAGGACTGGGGCTGGCGCAGAAGTGTGGGAGGGAGCGGGCGAGGGCTTGAGACCGTTATGGGGAGGTCTCTCCAGCCCGGGTCCACGTCAGACATTTGGGCCACCGCTGCATAGGCACAGCGGACTGGGCGGAGGCCCCCCTTCTTCCCGCGCTTCCCGGGTTTCCCTGGGCCGGCCCTCGGGACGCCCCGGGCTGATGCAGGGGTGCAATAGCCTCGACTTGGGCGGTCGCTGCAAGAGCTCGAGTCGCGCCTTTTGCTTTCTTTCTGACAGTTTTTCATTGCAGCGCTTTCTGATTGGCGGAAGCACGTTTATGACTACTTAACGCGACTTGCTGCGTTTGGGGACATTTGCTTATGGTACGTCATCAAAGCCGTTTCCTCCCCGAGTGCTAACTTCTTAGAAAATGCGGTTTGTCTTTAACTTGGGTGAAAATTTCTCTGGCTTGAAAAACGTATACTCAGACTCGTTCTCTCTACCTGGCTTTGGAATTAGGTGATTTAATTTTCCACATCAGCCCGAGTCCCAGGATTCTGTTTCTTGTCATAAGTTCTTGAATGTCAGGAAAATGCCAGCCTTAAAATAGTACCGTACGCTAAATTATTGATAGAGAAGTTAGTCTACCTCTATTGTGTTTTCAAAATTTATCTGTGCTGTAGTGTTTACAGTAAAAAACGCAAAAGCTTAGTGAGAACCAGTGATGTGACAAGTTTAAATGTGTAAACGTAGTCATTTAAATATTACAAAAATAAACTGCTGAAACACAAAAAACTGAAGTGATTTTCTGTCATACTTAAAACATCACACATTAAGATACATTTATAATGGTACTGAAGATAGAATTCAGGGCATTCACACTGAGCTACATCCTCAGCTCCTTTTCTTTTTTTGAGGCAAGATCTCACTAAGTCGCTCAATTGCCCAAACAGGACTTGACTGTTGATCTTCCCGCCTCAGCTTTGTAGCTCTCTGGGATTATGGCCTGCTCTTGTAGGTCCAGCCTAACCTATATATTTTTTTAACTGTGTGATGGAGGGCATACAGTACTGAAACGATTGCCTTAGGCATACTCATTGCTTGAAATTGTGATTGTGTTACACCAGAAGGCATCATTTTATAGAAGTCTAACTTCAAACAAACTAAAACAGTCTGAAATTTGAAAAGCCTTATTACTTTTATACATTTTTTAACACTTGTACTTAGTTGCTTGCTTACTTTAAACACAGCTCAGACCCTTCTGAACCAGGCACTGCCATTTTACACCTATAATCCATTATCCTGACATACAGGGTTGCTGAGGCAGAAAGAATAAAATTTCAAGTCTCACCTGGGCTATTTAGAGAATCAGGCTCAAAAGTGTAGTTTGTTAGTGGGTTCAATCTTTAATATTGAAAAGAAGTTGTAATAGTGGGCATATCAAGTTTTGTTTTAAGCATATTTTACTTCGTAGCTTTTGTATCATGACTTGTAGTTTAGCCCAGATTCAACAGTATCTAGTTGGCCTTTCTGATGCCAACAGTTCAGCAGACTCTGAAACAAATTCTGGGGCTACTCAATTGATATAACTAGCATTTCCCATGTTTTTATCTTTAAGTATTAAAGGAAACCTACTGAGTTCTTAGTAGTTGGACTACAGGGATTTAAACATTTACATCATAAGAAGGAGAGGGTTGTATGCTATTGGAATTTAGAAGTTTTTGTTTTCCAGCCTGTTGAAAATTGTAAAGTTATAGATTCCTGTTGTAAGGTCAGGCTAAGCTGTAAGCATTCTGACTCCATGGCAACAGATGATTCCCTGGTTCTACAGAGAGATTATGGGCACTTGTTTTATGACTAAAGTTGTAAATAACATTCCATGAGCTTTTTTACTTGAAAACATTTTTATCTTCTTGCTGAGATGGAAATAGCCAATTTTAAACATTCACTTTTGTCCTCTAAAATTTTATCCTACCTTATCTAATGCAATGAGCTCTGAGGAAAGTCCCTTTTTTCCTTTTTGATCTTTAAGATTATTAGCTGTTATGTAACTCTGGAGAAGCAAAATTTATTGTTTTTAATGTGTTATTGTAAAAAAAAATCAGGTAGGCTTTGCAACAAAATAGTGCTGTTTTCTGAAAGATATAGAGTGTGACCCAAGTTTTAATCATAATATTGAACATTTGATTTAGGAGACAGTTCAAACAAATTTAGCACAAGTAAGTTTGTATTTTTTTATACTTCTAAACTCTGCCAAGCTTATTATATAATATAATTGGCTAGTATTTATATGGACTTAAGCATTTAAAATTCTATTTTTTGAATCTGGCTTTCATCCTCAGTTAAATGTTTTTTTTTTTTTTTTCCCAATATAGGGTGGTGGGGATTTCCAGCACAATTTCCTACCTTTTCTGGAAAAAATTTGGAAATACAAGACATAACTGAATTTTGCCCTTCAAAGTCTATGTATTTTAAAGGCTAGTTCATAAAGAATTTGAGGATAAATTATAAGTAAATATTAGAGACTGAAGATGTAGCTCAGGGTTTCATCTCCAGCATTGGAAAAAAACCAAATTAATATTCAGGGGCTCATAGTCATTGTTCTCACAGCACAGTATATGATAGGTCCTATTTTTATTGTCCTCTTATAAATTAGAAAGTTAAAGTACAAGTTTGATAGCTATTGAGAATCACAATAAGGGTTTGAACTCAATAGTGTGGGTTCAGGTATTGTTTTATAGTTCTTTTATCAGCATTCTACTCAGGTAAGTACATAGAATCTAGGTAAGAATCTTTTGCCTGAATATTAATATAAATAAAATTTGTGTTTATTCACCCATGAAGATGGACTTCAGTTTATATTTTTCTGAATTGTCTTTTTTGTTTATTTTTGTTTTTTTGAGACAGGGTCTTGCTCTGTAGTTCAGGCTGGCCTTGTACTTATACCAATCCTCCTGCCTCAGCCTCCCGAGTGCTGGGGTTACAGTCATGCGTCACCACGCCCAGCTTATGTGGTGCTGGGGACTTGAACGGGTACTTAGCGCTTGCTAGGCAGGTGCTTTAATGGCTGAGCCATTCCTCCAGCCCCTAAATTGTCTTAAAGGTGAACTAACTTCTTTATTTTAATTTTTACTTAGTTGGCTCTTAAGATATGTTAACTTGGAAGAGAAAAAAATGTTTTAAAGACTTGAGTATTTCAAAGACTAAAGTTCTCAGTAGCACAACTCTCAAGGTAGTAGTTACTGATGTCCGTAGTCATAGCCGAAGAAAAACTTGAGCACTGCCAAGCATTGGAGATAAAATGCCCATCATTATGTGCTGTAGAGAACAAGCTGGTTGAGAGGCGCCGAGGGTGAGTGATGGAAGTGCCTTTCAATTCAGGTGGTCACAGGAGGCTTCTGCCAGAGAGTATTTCTGGGGAGAAGTCAGTGAGGTGTGGGAGCAAGTGAACGTCTCAGAACGTGCATCCTTGGCAAAGGAAGCAGCAACTACAAAAGCTGTCAACAGGAGTGTTCCTGGTGCCTTTCAAGAACTGCTAGGAGAACGCGGGCTGGAGGGGCCTAAGGAAAGGGAATAGAAGAGGTCATAGAAAAAGAGCCAGGATCACATTAGGGCAAAACCACACTGGGACATCTGGGTTGTACTCTAAGCGTGCTGGGGAACTATGAGGTCATTTTGAGCAGAGAATAGGATCTGATTGATGTTTTTAAAGTATCACCTTGACTATTTGAGAATAAACTCTTTTGTGGACAATGGGAAAAAATAGCGAATAGGCTTTTGTGGTCCTTGGAGGAGGTGATGGTGACTTAAAAATCTTAAGTGAGGTGGTACAGGTGCTAAGGAATTAGATTTAGCCTGCATTTCAGTGTGTGTAGGCAGTACGTGTGGCAAGGTACCAGGGAGAAGGGAGTTGAGTGGCGCGTCATATTTTATGTCCAGGGCATCTGAATGGAGGGACTACTTGACCAGTTATAAGACCGGCGAAAGAACTGGAGTCAGTTTAGAAAAACATTGACATGCAGGGATCAGGTAGGATGTAGAAGTCTGGAGTCCATGGAAGAGTATGTGGCTGAGATACAACAGAGAATCAGATGATATTTAAACCTGTGGCACTGACGATTGCACACAGCAGTGCCGTCATAGTGTGAGTTACGCTTTATCAATGAATTGCGAAGTCAGTTTGCTGAGGCAGTAGCATTCAAAGAGTAAAATATGCACAGAAGAAAAAAAATCAGATTATCTTATGTAGCAGAATTTAGCTTTTTTTTTTTTTTTTTTTTTTTTTTTTTTTTTTTTTTTTTTTTTTTTTTTTGTCTTATGATGCTGGCAATTGAACCCAGGGCCTTCTCACTGAGCTATAACCCCAGCCTATATTTTTTATTTTGAGATAAGGTCTCCTAAAGTTACCCATAATGGATTCAAACTTGAGATCATCCTGCCTCAGCCTCAAACAAATCAGTGATCATGTTTCCTTTTAAATTTGCATCCTGGAAGAACTAGAGAATTTCTTTATAGTATATCACTACTAGGAAAGTGAGTCAAGAGGACTGGTAAATTTTAATTAGCAATAAATTTCTAGGGCTGAACTCATTAAAGAGATTATCAATTCCTGGAAAATGTGATTGATTCTTTCTTAACATTAATTTTAATAAATACCTTTTAGTATTTTGTTTTAAAACTCAGCTCTAGGTACCCAAGAAAAAACAAAAAGGAATTAAGCTCAAGCTCAAAGAGAAAATGGTTTGTGGGGCTGGAGGAATAGCTCAGTGGTAAAGCACTTGCCTAGCAAGCTGAAAGCCCTGAGTTTGATTCCCCAGCACCACGTCACCCAGGCATGGTGGCACATGCCCATAATGCCAGCATTCAGAAGGCTGAGGTAGGAGGACTGCCTGAGTTTGAGGCCATCCGGGTTACATAGTGAGTTCAGGTCCTCAAAAAAAAAAAAAAAAAACCCTGTACTTAGAGTACAGGTTTTAATTATGTGAAATATTTTTCTTCTCTCAAATATTTTTGAAAAGTAACCTTCATAGAGATCTGATATGTTCTAATAAAAGAAATATATTATTTGTATTGACAGGTATTGTAAAATGCTACTTTACTATGTTTCTTTGTTATAATGAAATATAAAATATTTAAAAATATTAGAAAAAATTATTGAGAACCAAGAAGCTTAAACAATTGACTTGTTTTTTTATTAAAACAACAAAACCCAAAGGAATTTAGAAAATTAAAGGAAATTTAGCATGTTGAAGGTTTCTTAAATTTAAGTTTATAGTAACAGTCCAATTGCACTGCAAAGTTGCACATGCGCTTTTCTAGGGCATTAATTTTTTTTCCCTCTAATATGCCTTCTGCCTACTTCCACGGTGAATGCTTTTCGAGAGCGCCATCTAGTGTCAGTTTTGTAATTGCCATTTAAGGGTTAGAACATGAGAAAATCGTGGCCCAACTAAGTGTTTGACTCAAATATGTATAGAACATCACAGTAATTGACAAAAGCCTTTAAGGAATAATTGACCTCAATATTGTGTATGTGCCTCTTTAAAATAACCAGCGACCAATGTGTGTACTCACCAGGCACTTGTTTAGCAAACACTTCATATACATACGTGTGTATATGTGTGTGTGTGTATGTATGTGTATGTGTATGTGTGTAGGCTGTTTAAGACAAAACAGCATGTCAACCTTTATGAAATATTCTAATGAGGGAGGCAAATAATAGTATAATATCGGTAACTGTTGTTTTGAAAAATTAAGCATAGACAATATTTCTTGCTTTTTTGGAGAGGGTGTGATTTGGCATTTTCAGTATTAAAAAAAGGTCAGGAAAGGCCTCAGAGGGGACTTTTCTGTTGAGTAGATAATTGATGGAGGTGAAGGCAGTGTTACAGGTTTTGGCAACATCACATAGAAAGGCCCTAATGTAATGTACCTAAAACTTTAGGGAATTAATGTACTTGGGAGGGAGAGAGGAGGAAACAGTGAGTAGTAGAAAAAAATAGATGAGATGAACTCAAGAGATACACACAGACGATTAGTTCAAAGAGATCTTTGTAGGACCTCGCAGTCTTACAGGTTTTTCTAGGAACAGGATGGCTTTGGCCCTGGTGTTGACAAGAGGCTGGAGGAGGGAAGGTAGGAAGTAGAGTCATGAGGTAGTCGCCATAATACAGAAGTGATGGTGGCCTAGAGCCCAATGGAAACAATAGGAATGGTGTGACATAATCAGATTCTGAATATATATTGAAGACAGAACCAAAAATGTGTGCAATTGATTGGCTGTGGAGATATAAAAGAAAAGAGTAGTTAATCGTGTATCCTATGATAAAGCATAAAGTATGTTCATTTTAAAGAAACTGAATGTAAATCACCCATCAGGTCTAGTTAATTGCACAAGTGGAGAATATGTTTCTTTTGGAAGCTGTTTCAGGATCAAGGGACAAATTCTTTCAGCATTGTTACCAGTCGCACTTTCTTGCTGATTTCTAAAATACGCTGTTAAAACACACAACTTTTAGTTTCTAACGTGTTATAGTCCAAGGCTGTAACAACTTGACTTTATGCTTTAGGTGACCCAATGAAAGACGGAAATGAAAGGCATTAAGAAAACCCTCACAGAAGAATACCTGTACCTGGACTTTTCTCACCAAACAGAAGGATGCATCTTTCCCCTTCATACATCTGTTGCTTTGTTTCTGTTATCATATTGTGACTGCAAAATTTTTAAAGTTTGCTTAGTCTTCACCAAAGAAGATACAGATCATTCACTTCTAAAAGATGCGCTGTCCCACGATATTGAAATGCAGGTTATTTCAAGGCAAGAGCTTCCATCAATAGTCCAGAGTTGCTGCTTACCTGTGGTAGTAGAACAGCCTGATAATTTTTGTAGAGCAGGACTTGCTGTTGTATTAAGACACATAATCCAGAAATCTTATGAAACAGATCCCTCAAAGAAGGAAATTTTGGAACTTCTGGGTTTTAAGAAGACGTGTTTGAAAGCCTGTGCTGAAGTAAGTATAAAGTCTCTTCCTTTTCTGTTATTTAAAGCTGAACAGTAATAATTCACTTGGTCCATTATTTTAAATTCCTGTGGAGAATGAAATGTCATTAAAAAAATCTATAATAGCCAGTGAAATAGTTGAAGCTGTCTTTTGTGTGTGTCAGCATTTCAGGAAAGTCCTAAGAATTTAATATTTAATTTATGAAATTTGGAAACATTTTTAGAGAATAGTAATTTCCTTTTAAACTTTTACATGGAGGGATATAAGAGGGAAAAGTTACATATATAGGAGCTCAGGTAGCAATACTTTGGTAGGCCTGCTTGGCTTTGTGAGAGTGGGGTATTGGTGAAGGGAGGTAATTTTAAAAAGCTTTGGGATGATTTATTCAGTAAGATAGGAACGTGAAACTTCCCTTGCCTAATGTTTCCCCTTTCAAAGCGTAGTTATATATTTCTTAATATAACAGAAAAGCCTAATCAAGAGATAGCTTGCTTGACTTAAATTCTCCAAATGAGTCTTATTTACTAGTAAGACAGTTAATTTTACTCAGACAATTTTGAGATTAAAAAAAAAAATCTCTTCTTGTTTTGCTTTGTAGGTGAGTCAGTGGACTAGGCTGTGTGAACTTACTATCCCTTTGGCTATTGAGAATTTTCTCCGAGAGTCTTCTGACCTGCCCCCAACTATCCCTGCAGAAATCCTGGAGCTAGAGAAAAAGCTCAGTGAACCTGTTAGAGTTCACAATGATGACAAGCTCCGCAGGCAGAAGCTGAAGCAACAGAAAGCGGCTGGAGTTGAGTCTCCCCTTACCGAGGGACCGGCAAAGAGCGAAGTCCACGCACAGGAAACCTCCCAGGAGCTGGACTCGTCACTCAAGAGCTTGGAAGTGGATGCAGCATTCTCAAAGCTCACCCTTCAGGAGAGGCCTGCAGCTACTAGCAGGGAGCCTTCCCACATCAGGAGAGCAAAAGCCTCTGACCTTCCACCTTTGGAGCACTTGTTTGTGGAGGGACTGTACTTCACTTTGGCAGATATTGTGCTCTTGCCCTGTATCCATCATTTTTTGGTAAGGTTTTATCTGGGAAATATATATATATGTTTTACTGTGTGTTTCAGTTTGTGAAGTTCGGTCATTGGAGGATACCCTTGAGGTGAACATTAGGACTCTTGCTTTTTCCTGTCTGTTTTGCTTTCTGATCACTGTAAGATGAGTGGGCTTCCTTACTATATAGGCTTTTGCCACGATGGGTTGTGTGGCCATGGACACAGCAGGTCCAGTTAACCACGGACTGAAACCTCAGCAAATGTGAGCAAAACAAGTACTTTCCCTTATTACATTGATTTTTCTCAAGTATTTTGGTATAGTGATGGAAAGCTGACAATAATAATATGATCAATGTAAGGAGTAAATTGGGTAATTATTAATTTTTAATTTTAAGAGTTTAAAATATTAGCAGTTGCTATGATTATTTTCAGTTGCTGTTGTGATTGCTTTCTAATACAAAAGGATTCAGTATGGGAGGAAAAAAAAACCCTAAAAACTAAAAGAATGTAGTCAGGTATATTTTATAATTAAGTAGGCACCTAAAATACTGATTTTTATTATGGTCTTAATCATCAAATTACACAGGTTTTTACCCTCATCTGCTTGCTTCCAATTCTCAATAAGATTAAATGGTATTCTACACTGTGGGAGAGTTTAAATAGAAAGGTAGTTTTTCCCTAGTAGGGAGAGCTGTGTATCTCTATTTATCTCTTTATACATGTCTACGTATTTTTACTTTCTGTAGAAGGAAAAAAAAAAAAACAGTGAAAATGATACTAGTGTACACATGGGAAGGTAGTACGGTTGGTTCCAAGAGCTGCGGTTGCTTTTGCTTGAAGCATTTCACCATTTCCTTTACTAAGGAATCAGATGCCAGATTTCATGCTCATTATTCGCCACTCCCGGTTCTGGAATCTGTACTGGTGGTGAGAGGAGGCGTGAAATGGAAATGTGTGTATTTGGAGCCCGTGCTTCATTAATAAATTAGGCAGTGATCTGATCAGTTTTCATTTTTTAGAAGAGCATTCTCTCTTCCTCAAAACTAAAATGAAACAAAAATGGCAAAGTAATTTCATACCTAAACAATGTGAAGAAAAAAATTCAGGAAGAGTTCAGAAGTCGATTGGCATTATAGGTATCAGATGTGTGTGTTCATTGTCCTCAGAGCCAACTGGGGAGAGACGCTGAGTTTTTTTTTTCTCCTTGTCACCTGATTTCTAGATTATCTGATCCCTGACTCCTGTCCTCTGTTACCAACTTTCATCATTAGAACAGTTGTTTGGTACATTATGAAAAATTTTTATTCATGACTTATTCGAATAAACTGCATTTATTTTAATTTCATAAGAATTCGAAGTGGTAAATCCATTCATTTGAATTTATTGAAAACCTAGGGTATGTGTCAGGCCCTCTTGTTAGCACTAGGGATATAGTGATAAACAAGACTGGTAAAATCTGAGCCTTCATGGAGTTAATATTCTAGTAGAGGAAGATAGAAATAAAAAATAATATTTACATAAAATAATGGTAAGTGTAAAAAGAGGATAGAGACCCAAATATTTATTGAAATTCAACAAAACTGATCAAAAATTATATTCACCTGTGTGAAGGTGATTTTAGGTCAAATGGGTGACCATAGTCATTTAAGCTGATTTGCATTTTATTTTAGCTGAATTTATTCAGTTCACTAAATAGCATAAAGCCAAAGATGCAGAACAATAATAGTGTGACCCAGGCCTTGTATATAAATCTGTTCCAAGCTCTTCAGTAGTTGTGAGTTTGCACAGTTAATTCTTCATGGCCTGGAACCATTTCAGGGCAATGCTCTCTCCATCAGAAAGTTTTAGAAATAGATGAAAAGGGAATAAATTAAAGTGAAAAGTTATTAGCCTTTACCCTTTAATGCTTTTGCTGATATCCTCTCATCTAACAGATAGGATAGCAAGTATTTAACAAAAGTATGAATGAGTAGTTGTACTGGGGCAAAATCTGCTACCCGTGTACCAAAATATTATAATTTTTTTCATTGCTACTAGTAAACAGGCACTCTGTAGAACTAGTTAAAAACGTTCCTACATTTTAACTTCTAATGCTTTGAATTAGATTGACATCTTTATTACCTAAAGTAAAATCATTCACCTTTTATGCATTGAATTTTTGAGCAGAAACACTTGTGTTAGATAATTCTTTTAATGTTCTCATTCACATAAAATTGCAAACAAAAAGGGATCTGTTTGCTGGCATATTGCGAACTGATGGCTGCTACTTTGTGTTCAGTTTATCTTCTGTATATCCTTACCTACATGTTAAATCTTTAACTTTAGTTTTAACCCACAGGTTCTAAACTGTATGTGAAAAATAGAGACCTAGGGTTACATGTCCTTTAGATGCAATGGCCACTATTTCTGCTTTGCTTTCACTGTTTATTTAAATTTTTGAGTTATGATGTGCTGTCAAAAGATTAGAAATGACATAGAAAATGACAAAATCAGCTCAAAATGTTTTTGCACAATAAATGATTAGAAAGGAATGCAGAAATGTTTTGAACAGATGTAACATCTTCCCTTCGCTTTTTATTCCATCATATTGTCTGACCTTTATTATACTTCACTACAAAGCCACTAGAATTTCATTTTGCACTTTTGGTAGGAATACCTCACTCTATTGTATATCTCTAAAGAATTCTGATAGTTGTGTTGGTTTTGATCTCAGAAGGCTCTTTTTGTAGTTATTTCTTAAGCACAGATTTTCATTTCACACAGTTTTCCTGAGCCATTGCCTTGAAGACTCCTCTTGAGTGTAAAAATGTTCAGTACCTCCTTGCTAACCCTGCATGTTAGTGGTAGTGTCACTTGGTGTGTTGTTTAAGTTGGGTAACTTATTATGTGCAGAAACCTTCTTAGTTGTGTTCTTCTTCATCATCATCATCTCCTCATCCTCATCCTCTCCTTTTTAATTGTCTGTGCTGGTGATCAAACTTAGAGTTTTCCACATGCTAGACAAGCTCTGAATGAATGAGTACATGCCTACTAATGCCTACTATGTTGATTTTAGAACCTCCTAATGGGTCATAAACAGTGATTTGAAAAATGCTAAGAAATTAAATGAAGTGAATCTTTGATCATTTGTTCATTAGCAACACTGCAAAGGCAAATTAAACTGTCAGAGAGAGTAGATATAAATTCTTACCTTATAATCACCCATCTCTGCTTGTTTAACTTTGTCCAGTTATACCACGGAAAATATGTGTGTATGTGAAATCTTTGTGAATTTTCTGTCCTTTCTGGCTGATGGCTTAACATCAATTTCTAGATATGCCTGTAGGGATTTTCTGTAACTTGACCTTTTTACTTATCTATTTGTTCATTATCATGAGACATAATCTGTTTGTGACAGTAAAACAGTTTCTATGGAAACAAATTGAGTGTCTGTCTATGAATCAAGAGTGCTGATTTTGAAAGAAATTGGTTTGGTGGCAATGCTAGGGAGAAAACATCTGACTGAAAGAAAATGAAAGCACAAGATTTTGCATCAGGAGTAATAGCTTCGAATTTTTCTAGTTTGAATGTGCTTATTTTAATTTCTTCTTTATTAAAAAAATTCTCTGAATAGTGCTCCCCCTTTACCTGTGGAAGAGATATCCCAAGACCTTAGTGGATGCCTGAAATCACAATAGCAACAAGTCCTATGTGTACTGTTTTTTCATATATACATATAAACAAATTAAATGTCTTTTTTCTTAACTAATTGCTTATCATAGCTTGTTGCCATAATTGGTATAATTTGAAGTGGTAGAGCAGACTAGCACAAATTTCTTTTTTTCTTCACAGTGTTACAGATAACATTTATTCTTACCTTACATTGTAGTGACTTCAGAATATTTTTTCTTAATTAGGTTAGCACTTTCATATTTTCACTTAAGGAAACATTTATGATTTTAGGTACATTCCTCGAGTATCTAAATTGCCATATTACCACTCTTAGGAGGGGCTATCCATTGCCTTCTGAACACAAGCATTGTAACACTCTGACAGCAGATCTCATGACCAAGGTGGTTACTAAGTGTCCTAAAAGCTAGTAGCACATATATTATAGAAACAAAGGAAAAAGAGATGATTTCTATCCTAGGCAGGTGAGAATCATACAACTCAAAGTGATTTATCTTTTTAAATTCATTAATAAGTTCAGCTAATATTAATATATAGGTGTTTGATGCAGTGCTGTTCATTTAACTCTCTCTACTCAGGGTGTTGAGAACCTATCAAATACAGTGAGGGTCAGGGATAGTGGAATGTGGTCTTGAATCATGAATTAAGAATGAGCAGGTGTCCATATTTGAAGGAAACCAAATTTAAAGAATAGTTCCTGAATAGAATTCAGAGTTATCTACCAAGTAACAACTGAGTACAAGATGTAAAGTTTGCCAAATTTATTTTCAGTTGTAGCACTTACAGATGCAAGTGTTATTATTTATATTGATTCTTCTTAGAATAATCTCTTATGCTCTTTCACCTTCTTCTACTGAGTATTGATTTTTACTGTTGTGTGGACATATACTTTACCCATTCACCTACTGAAAGACATCTTGATTCCTTTCATATTTTGGCATCATGTCTAAAGCTGTTGTAAACAGTGGATATAAATTTTCAACTCTTTGCAGCATGATTGTGAGGTTATATAGTAAGAATATGTTTAATAAGAAACTGCTGAGCTATCATTCAGAGTGGCTGTACTGTTTTGCATTTTTACCAGCACAAGAGAATCCTCACCTTTATCTGGTGTTGTCAGTATTTTGAATTTTCATTTCTCTAACAGATACGTTGTGGAACCTCCTTGTTTTAATTTTCAGTTCTGTAATGACACAATAGCATTTGTATGTGCATTTTTGTTACCTGTACTTCTTTTAGGGTATCTATTCAGATCTTCTACCCATTTTTTAAAAAATTGGGTTGTTTCTATATTATTATAGAGTGTTCTGATTTTTATATTTAGAATGAAAGATAAAAAGAAGTCACCAAAAAAAAAAAGATAATGAATCCTTACCTGGCAGGGGAGGTACCATGATCATGAATGTACCTCCCAGGACGAGGCTTATCCATTGCACTCCGGAGATGCTGACCCCTGCGATTTTCCCAAAGGCGGTGAACTCGACTGCATAACTTGTGGTAGTGGGGAACTGCGTTCACGCTGTCTCCTAAAAAAAAAAAAAAAAAGATGATGAAATGGTGAATAGACAAATGAAAAAATGTTCAGCATCATGTCATTTTGTCATGTCTATGAAAATGAAAATTACGGTGAGATACTATTATATACCCTCAAGAATGGCTAACATAGAAATGACTGAAATGACAAGTGTTGACAAATATAGAGAAATTGGAACCTCTGTTCATTGCAATTGGGAATGTAAGATGATGTGGCCAGCTTGGAGAATAACTCAGCAGTTTCTTCAGAAGTTTAGCAATTACCACATAGCAACTTGACTTGTAAGTATCTACACACACACACACAAAACATTTCTACATTAATGCTGGAACATGGACATATGTAACATGTTTTTTGTAATGGTCAAAAACTAAATATGTACCAATGTCTATCAGTTGATAAATTGATAAAATATAGTGTATAAAGACAATAGCTATCACTCAAAATAAAGGAAACTCATAAATAATAGATAGATGAACTTCAAAATTATAATGCTAAGGAAAGACCCACACATTTATATTATGATTCCATTTATAAGAAATTCTAGAAAAGGCAAAATTATAAATATAGAAAGTAGATTAATGGTTGCCTGCAACTGACCGTAGAAGAGATTGATTGCAAATAGTTACAGGGAATGTTTCGGGGGTGACATGATGCTGGAAAACTGGATTATGATGTAACTGTATTGTTGCCTAAATTCACTAAAGCTAATGTTTTGTTCTGTTTTGAGATAGGGTCTCGCTCTGTTGCCCAGGCTGGTCCTGAACTGTATTCTTAAAATGTATAATCTTATACTACATAGTTACCCCAGTATAGATGTTATAAAGAATCAAAAATATATAATAATATGTTTTATTCCTTTTTCTGCCTAGGTAATTATCTGCAGAAAATTTTCTGAGAAGTTGATAGAATTTCCCCTGCTAGTCTCTTGGTATCAGAGGATTCAGATAGTACCAAGAGTGAAAACAGCAGCTTCTAAGTGTGGGATCCATTTTCTGCACTTACCAGAGAAGCTGACCTCTTCACATGAGCAGCATCCAAACTTAAGTGAAGTCCCAGCGGGAGAGGATCAAAATGACCCTTTATTTATAGGAGGACCAAGACCTACTATGACCAAATTAATGGTACTTAAAATTGTTTTATTCATATTTTTTAAATTCCTGTGATAATGTTGCTAAGCATTCTCCCCCAATTTGCAATCACTTGCTGACAGATTTTATTGATAGCTAATTTATATATCTTTTTACCAATTAATATTCTTTATAGTCTTGAAGTGAAGGAAAGTAAGTCAGGATATCTACTTGTGAAAATAATTTTATTACAGTTTGTTTTATATGGACCAATGTAATATATCCTATCAGTCATCTTTTTTTTTCTGCATGATTTTAGTCTCAGTGTTTTAAAATTAGGCAATAACTTAATAAAGATATATAAAATAATATGTAACATAATTTGTTTTACCTTGTTTTAATTTTACTTTACTCTTTTGGTACTAGGGATTGAACACAGAGCCTTGTTTCTGAGCCATGTCCCCGGCCCACCATTTTTATTTTTTATATTGAGATAGGGTTTTACTAAGTCACTAACTTGCTCAATATGGGCTCCAGCTTGAGAACTTCCTTTCTCAGCCTCAGAGTACTGATATTACAGGCCTGTCCCTCTAGGCGTGGCTTTTATGAACTTTATTTTGACTTTATAATTCAATGAATTTGTTTTATGTATAGTAACATACATGATTTTTCTCACTCTCTTGGATTATAACTTATTTCTAATGATACCAACTGTAAAGTTTTTACCAATAGTCCTTATTTTCACTATTATTTGAAAGAATATACATGTTCTACTAAATTATTTGAAGAATTATTTAAATAGAGATGAATTAATGAACTAACTTGAATTATTCATCTAAGTTGTGTAGGAATGTTTTCCTGTTTGGGCTAGGAAATATTTAAGTTCTGTAGTTGATAGAAAGTTTGCTGATTAGAAATGTAAAAGAAAAGTTCAGTAGTGGCACCAACCCCATATCACTTCAGCTAAACTCTGTAGTCTAATAATAAAACGATGAAACATGAATCCATAGTTAACTCTAGAAGTCATCAATTCATGTCCGCATTTGGATGTTTCATGATCAGATGGTTATACTGAGGAAGAAACTGTGATTCTTCTCCTGAATGGAAGTGAGACTTATCTGAGGGATGATGGAATATTCTAAACTAGATAGCAGTTATAGTTGTACTACTAAATATTATAAAACTCACTAAATTATATGCTTAAAAAGAAGAAATTTTGAGATTCATAAGTAGCACCAGTGCAGCTGTAGTTTAGAAAAATAGAAATGAGGAATAGCAAGGTCAGTGGGGCTAAAGTACCTTTTCCCTTCAATATAAGAAATAATTGGAAAGCAACTGCAGTATTTAGATAAAACATTGTATTTTTTTAATGTAACTAAATATTTTGAGGGAATATATGATGACTTTTACTATTCATGTACTTTTTAACAGTGTAGGAATTCAAATTTGGCCTTCAAAAACATAACAAGGTTTTTATTACTTATGAAAGAATTTGGAAAGAATCTATTTTCATTAATTTTTTTTTAAGGAAAATGGCATCGAAGTGACGTTTTCTCCCCACCCTTGCCCTACTTGGACCCTAGATTGGAATGATCTTCCTGCAGCAGTGAGCCCAAAAGAAGGTGAGATTTTTTTTCTCTTAAGTTTTACATATAATGTACATACTCTCTTAAGATCCATCTTCCAATTCTAATTCTCCCCTTGGTTAAGTCGAATACTGTGATTACACTATCCATGAGTTTTCATTGTTATTATGAAAACTTTTCATACATTATATAAACATGAACTTGAACTTCAAATTTATTGAACCTTCCTCTCTAGAACTGACATTTAAATAAATAAATAATTTCTTCATCATCTTCCTCTGTTGTGCAGTAGGACTCTTTTATGAATTTTCTTAGAGATTTGGAATATAGCTTTTCAAGCCCTTTAATTATGTATAGTGATGCTAGTTCCGGCTCTATAACATGCTACGGACCAAGGACTAGCTTTTCTTCTTTGTCACACTGTTAAAGTATAGGTCTCTTTTTAGCAAATAATGTTACCTCGGATTAGCTGTGGTATTAGTTAGAGATTACTGTAGCAATTTTTAGCTCTTCTTTAAGTTTTTTAAAGACTCAATGAAGCCATAGATATAACTCAGTGATAGAGTTCTTACATAGTATGCGTATCCCTACTACCAAACCAAAATTATTAATTAAGTAACTGTGAATTTTTATTATATTCAGAAACCTAGTTAAACATGGACCCTGTTGTCCAATAGGCTGTGGCATTTTTACTGTTATGTCTCTCCAGGTTACTTTAACCTGAAGCGGTTTGTAACCTTTCTTTGTCTTTCGTACCACACTTCTTAAAAATAATTCAGGCAATTCTTTATACACTATCTCTTGATTTAGATTTGTTGATGTTTGTCATAATAATAACACGTTTTTGGCAAGAGTACTGCAGAAGTTCACCTCAGTGCATCCTATGAGGAAGCACATCGTATGACTTTCCACCAGTGTTAACTTTGACTAAGATAGTGTCACCTGGGTATCTACTTACTCTTTTACAATAATGAATTAATGAGCAGTTGGTGGGAGTATAGTTTGAGACTATGTAATATCTTGTTTCTTTTCACAGTTTCATTCACTAGTTCACATTTGCTCATGATAGTTGCAAAAAGAATGATCTTTTTAAACTTTCATTCTTCTGTATTTATCATTTATTATCATACCATAGAAAGTTTTCTCCTCCTCTTTATCATTATCAGATTCCAAGTTTTTATTTTATTGAGTTATGTATAATTGCTGTTATTATGTGCAAGTAATGCTCATATTGTCCCAGATTGTACTTGCCTTCAGGCCAGCTTCTAATCCTTTGGAAATACCCTTTCTATGGCCACTTTTCATTTCTGACATAATAAAATATTGCATTCTTATCATTTATCATTTTCTTCCTTCCATGCTATAATTAGCTATTTCTCCAAGGAACCTGGTATGTAGAAACCACAATTTGGGCATTAGGTGTGTTCATAACTAATAGGTGTATGTAGATCTATTGGGACTCAGATATGTACGTAAAATATACCCACTGTCATGTACAACCAACAAACAATATCTACTCAGTTATCTTTGCTTATTTGTATATACTAAAATAATGAATTTATGCTAATACTTTTATTCCAATCCAACACCATAAGATTCTTCTTCCTTTTTTCAAATCAGTATCTGTATCTACCTTTTCAAGAGCAAACATCAGATTTCTAACATTGTCATTGTATTTACTTATTTGTTCAATTTTAGTAGGTGGAAGTGGTAGTTTCAGTATGCTGTTACCACATCTGTATGAAAAATATGCATAAGTGAATTCCAGATAGGTTGCAGTTATTTTCATCCTTGAGCTAAGGGTGTGTCATCAAAGTTTTCATCAGATCATTGTGATTAAATGTTTCTATACAAGATGGATTGTATAAAATTTTAGGAAAGAAAGGTTTAAGTTAGTATTACTCAATGGCTCATGTTAGAGAAATGGTTATATCCGTAAGCATTAAGCTAGCAGCCTTCTACTGCAATAGAAACATCAAGGCTATTATATACTTACTATTTGCCACGAAATACCCATGCGATTTCCTACTCTGAGTGATGAATTAGAATATCATTCAAACTTAAGGATTTCTTTTTTTAAGTCCATAGTTACCCCGTATTCTTACCTTATGAATCTTCATCTTCTGAGCATGAAAGAGCATTAATGTAGTTTTTGCCTTAAAACCTGGAGTAGAACATGCATTAGCCTATGTGGCCCCTCATTCTTCAGATGTTCTTAGATGGCTGATTTCTATATTACAAACTGCTATTAGTTCTGAATAACCTTATCAACCATATAAAGAGATAGAGCCAGAAGCGTGACGGATTAAGATGTTGTTCCCGGTAAAAATCTCTTTTATTCTTATATCAAGTCTTCTCCTACGATAGAAGTATGGACAACTTAGGTATACCTGGGGCTTTTGTTTTTCTTTGAAACTATATTAGAATCACATCTCCCATGAAGAGTGATAAGGGGACAGCAGAGCAGTGTGTGTTGCCGCCCACTCACCCTTCCCCTTTTGCTGCCTCGTTTAGAGTATATATATTCTTTTCAGTTGAGGTAAGAGGGGGAAAAATTAATGCCAGTTTTTACCAGAAGAAGATAGTAAAAAATTTTTTAGAGGGTTTGAAGTGACTAGAGGTTCGAAATCACATTGAACAAGGATCATAAACTGGTATATTTATATTATTTTTATATAGATCACTAGTTTTTTTGATGTTTGATGTATTTTATTCTGTATCTTTTTCATGTAAGTGAATGCTAACATAATAATCCATACATTGAGATAAAAGAGCACCTGTACAATTTCAAACAATTTAAAACAAACAGGGAAAAAAATTGAAACTTTTTTATTATTAAATTTAATGTTTTTAAATTTTGTAATTATATACATTCCAAATTTTATAATACATTAGAGACATGAGGTTTGGGGAATCAGTGAGTGTCTGTGCCCACTTCTGATTTAGTTTATAAGTGAATATATGATTGTACATTATCTTCTTTTAGTAACAAGTTACTTCCTTTTATCACCCTTTGTATATAATAATGGTAGTGAACAGGTATTAAATATTAGAGTTATCCTCATAGGGATGATTTATGTAAATATTTAGCTTTTCTCCACTATATTCTGTAAAATATTTGAATTTGAAAAAAATTGATTCTTGGCTTTAGGGAAAAATAAAATTAAGCAGTAGTTTGTGGTATAGCTAGTAAAAATTGGCTTCAATATGAAGTCAAGGCTCTTGTTCTTGCCTCCCTTGTTTTTTGCTTCTTTAGACCAGAGCCACCCCCCCCCCCCACCTCCTTTTTTTTTCAGAAGAGACCTGGTTACTCACATGGGAGAGTATGGTAGAGGTCTTTGGAGCGGGTAGGTCTAACATGGAGAGTGGAGGAGCTGAGGGGAGCCTTTCTTCTGTTGGTAATTCTTAGCCATGTTCTTTCCAATGCTTGGCGATATGGTAAATGTGGAGGAGCATTATATAACTGCCATCCTTATCAGAAGCCCATATGTGTGAAAATTCACCGTAATAAAGGATTATCTTACTGATGTCAGTTGTGCCCTTCTCCAAAGAATCCAAATAATAAAAACTTGTTGTAGGGCCTTTAGAAAGGGTGTACTGGTGCTGCTGCTCTAAAGCATTCAAGACATCCACCCAAATTCTTTAGCAAACTTGTTAAAAACAGATTGCTGAGCCCTACCCCAGAGTTTCTGTATAGTGCTGGTGTGAAGCCTTAGAACTGCATGTCTAGAAATTATCCAAGTGCTGCTACTTCTGCTCCCTTAAGGACCACACCATGTGAGGTGTAACCACAAGCAATTGTCCAATGCAAGCTTGCTTTGGCTTCAGTCATTACCACTAAAGCAACATGGACAACATCAAAGCTGTCCCAGTATTTTCCACCAGCTTAATGCTTTTTAAATTTTTGTCCTGAAGTAAGTCAGATATCAAGCTTGAGCATTCCTTGCAGCCATTTGGTAACCATGAAAACTTTTACTTAGTTATGCTAGTACTATACATAAAAAAACAAGACCACTGATAAGACAAATAAAAATAATTGTTTCTTTCAAAAATTTTTTTCCATAAATACTGGTCTTAGATTCTTACTTTCTCTGCTTTACTGCCACACTACATAAGACTGAAAATTAGCATGAATATTTTCTTATTTTAAAGCAAATTCTACCATGAGACAAGGTAAACATATATTCTCCCCAACATTTTTTAAATGTTTATGCTGAATTTTATTGGCACTTAAAATACTAAAAGCACACCACGAGAATGAGTTCAAAAGATTTTTTTGTTTTCTTCCCCTGCTTTTCTAGAAAAAGAAATTCTCTAACATAAGTGTTTTTCATTTCTCTAAGTTATATTTAGCTGTGAAATTCAAAACCCAACCACATTTAACCACACTCTACAAATCTGTAACTGTTTTTTCTTTTGTCAAGAATGAAGTTCCCAACAAGCATTTTGATGTTTTACCAAAGTATTTTAAAGTATTTATTTAAGCTATATTATAATCTGAAATTAAATGCCTCTAGAAGATAATATATGTCTATATGTATATATGTATAGTTATCAAAGTATGAACAATATTTCACTAAATGGCTTTAAAATACAATAAGATTACAAACAGTAAGTTTACTTTCCTAGTAATACTCTTTTGACTCAATGCCAAAATGCCGATGCATTCCTTGTACGGATATAAATTGATGCGGCCATTCTAGAAAAATTGGCAGTTTCTTTCAAAATTAAATGTGCACTTATTCTAAGTCCCACTAATTGTACCTTAGACATTTATCCTAAGGAAATAAAAATTTATAATCACACAAAATTTGCAAATGAATTTTCATTGCAACTTCATTCATGGTAACCCCAAACTGGAAGCAACCTAAGTGTTCTATAATAAATGAAAGATTAAACAAATTTTGGTATATCCATGCAATGGAATATTACTCACCATGTCTTAGTAACTTTGTTATTACTAGAGCACCATTTCCAACACCTTCAATTTAAGGGAGGATTGATTTATTTTGGTTCATGATTGGCTGGCGATAGTGGCATTGCTGAAGGTTCTGGTGGACTGCAGCTCCTCATGGCATTGCAAGGAAGAGTAGAAGGGGTTGGGGAGAGTCTCAGGCAAGAACGTACTTCCCTAGAAACACCCACAGAGATTCACTACATTGTCATTGTCAACCCTCCTTAACAGCACTTGAAATTTATAGATTAATCTGCAACAGCCAGTCCTGTCACCTTCCAAATACATGAGGCTTTTAGGAGACTTTCCAGATCCAAACCATAACACCAAATTTGGAAGAACTTGGATGGATATCAGGGCATTTTACTTAATAGAAAAACAAGCCTCAAAAGCTTTCCTGTACTAGCTGGACATTGTGGTGCAAACCTGTAACCCAGCACTTGGGGCAGCTGAAGATGGGATGATTACAAGTTCAAGGACAGTCTGAGCAACTGAGTGACTTGGTGAGACCCTCTATCCAAACAGAACAGAACAAAACAAAACAAAACAAACAAAACCCAGCAACAATAAAGGTTATAAATTTAATAGATTAATAATTGGCAAAGAACAAGGATGCTGCTTGTGATGAGTCATTAAATGAATCTATAATAGGATAAAATTGCATAAATTGACACAGTATAATTACAAATTAATGCTTGCAAAATTGGTGAGAACTAAGATCTGTAGTTAATATTGTATTAATAATTTCCTAGTTTTGATATTATACTACCACTATTGTACTTATCTTTGGTGAGACTTGGTAAAGAGCTCACGGGACTACAGAATTATTGAAAAAACCAAGGAAATAAAAAAATTGAAATATTTATCAGCTTTGTTATCCTTATCAGAAAATTACTGCAGATGGTTTGTAAATTAAATGATAGTTTGACCCAAAGCAAAAGCTTTAAAGATATCTTAATACATTTTCTTTGTAGTAAAAAGCAGTCTAATGCTAATATACACAGGTAAATATTGATTTTCACCTTTGATAGACAGTCCATTTCACAGGTTGCTATTCCCGAGCTCCCAGAGAAATAGAGAAAGTCAAATTGACATAGTGTGATTTGATATTTTCTAATCACCATTACTTGAGAATAGTGATTAGTATAGTCTAACTGTAGCTCAAGTGTTAAAATTGGCTAATAGTTTACACTTGGCCTCCTGAAAACTTGAAGGTCCTTGAAGGATATTTGTAGTATATATATGACAGTGTTATAAATTTCTGTTCATGAGGAGGAAAAATGGAGAAGTTGTTTCATATTGAAAGCTTCGTAGCACCCAGTTTTATTATATATTTGTGCTTGGTAGTACTGAAAACTGGGACCATGTATTTTATTTTGACTGTCAAAATGATGGAATAAATGATTGAAATTTAAATCCAGTTTAGGAATATAAAGGGTACAGTTGTATAGTATTACACTGCTAAATACTGTTTTGTAATCAGTGACTGAAAAAGAATAAATTCAAATTTTATTACTTGGAAGTTCTTAACAAAAGTAATGACAGGACTAATACCTACTACAGAAGCAATAATTTTTGGACTTGGGAGGCACTGGGGAAATGGGATCTCAGCTTTGGTATCTAAGACCCACATAGCCTGGCTTACTTTTTTTTTTTTTTTGTAAACTATGAGATTAGATTTTCTTAAGAAAATGTATCGTTTTAAAAATGTGTGTTAACTGTTTTCTGTGACTAAAGAAAAATAGAGTATTTCCCCACTTGAGGAGGTAGACATGCTGTGACTTCCTGCTGTTGTTCCATCCTCTGGAGTTAGACTTCAAGAACCCCATTTATAGATCATGTTTTTAAATTCTCTGCAAAGACAGATCGTGACGACTGATTGCCAAAAAAGTTCTCTTAGCCAGTGTAAAGATTGGATTACACAGAACCTTATAAGACTATTGTTTTCTCTTTAACCAAAAAAGAATTTGACATAAGGAAATATTTATGTGATATTTATTTATTTGGTTTGTTATGATTAGGTCAAACTTACATATTAAAAATTATTTTGATTTTTGAGGTAGTGTGCTATTTGGAGTGGTCTTTTGTGAGATTCTACTGTGGTGTACCATATCCAGGGCCAGAGAGTACAGAAGAAATGCTGGATTCAGGGATGGCTTTGTGAGTGCAGAGGAGATCCTGGATCCAGGGATGGCTTTATTAGCAAGTGAATGTGGACAGAAGAAGTCTGTATTACTGGGTAAGCAAATACAAACCTTGTGTTAGATGATGAAGAAATTCATTCTAAAACAAAAGTCAAGAAAACAACCGAGTGGAATCATATTAAAAGGAGATAATATTACTCTGCTAGAAAGTGTTCCAACTAGAACTACTGAGTTAGAAGGGAGACGGTAACAGTGGGAATTAGGAAGATGTGTGGAAAATGAGGCAGCTTTACAGAAGTGACCTTTGCCCAAGAGCTGTAAAACATTGTCCATATTGTTTTGCTTATCCTTACATTATTACTTGAGGCCAGTAAATGTTGTGGGAATGTTTTTATTTTTTAAAAAAACTAACCGGAATATTTAGTCTATTTCAAATGAACAAATTGAGTATTGGACAACAGCCAGAAAGAATTGGATCTCCTGGCTCCCATTAAGCCATTTCGTATAGCACGGGGCCACTTTAAAAACGACCATGATTTATTTCAGAAATATGAATTCACTAATAAGGAATTTTAAAATATCCATTCCAAAGTGAATATTGTTAAATATTAGTATTTTTCAGAGATTACACTGCCTTGAATGGTTAAAAAAGGATTTATATAAATACAAAATACTAGTTTCTGGAAAGCAGCACCAGCCCATGGTTTAAAAACTTCAACTGATGTTGAAATGTAACTGGATGAGACTGTCTAAATTCAGCAAGGCTTTTCTGGATCATTGTTTCTGTCCTGCTGTGTTTGCACCTCATCGGCATCATCTTATGTGTGTTTGGAGATGTATGAAGCTTGAGAAAAGAGTTTTGTAAGAATTTCTTCTCAGTTTTCTTTGTAAATTTGTCTGATGAGCACAGATAATGAGTAGTGTACTAACAAGCTTCCATGTTTTAGGATGAGGCAGCTTCTACTGACAATTTGCAAATATTTTACATAAATTACTAGTGTATGAACTTTCAGTAAAGAACTCATTTTAAGTGTAGCACAACTTACTTTTGAGTTATCAAGAGGACTAGGGGAAAATTTGTGTTCTAAAATAATCATGTCTGCAATAAATTGTTTAGTTCCATCCTTCAACATGGTTTCTAGTGAAGATAATGGAATGAACTATAGAAATCACTGGCAAAGATACACATAAACTGCATATAACTGCTCTGCAAACTGTGGAAGATGAGTTTATAATTAATGCCAAATTAGATCTGTTTTAATTCCATTTTATACATTTGCAAAGAGATATTTTCTCACATAATTTATCTGCTGGACTACTTTTCCATACTCATTTTGAATATTTCACCTTAACAGTTTTAAAATTAAAATTTTTTCATATTGCTAAACTTTCAAGAATTATTTTTAATGGGATTGTTGTAAGTCAGCACAGTGGTACAGGACTTCATTTTGTATTTATTCATTTATTTTCTACAGGTGTGCCGTGTGCTACCACACCTGGCTTATATGGTGTTGGGGAATCGAACTTGGGGCCCTGCACTTGCCAGACAAGCGCTCTTTGCCTCCAGCCACTCAAGAATTATTTTTTAAGCCTGTTTATAATCACATTTAGGAGATGAGGGAAAGCTAATGATGAGGATTCTTATTTTTCTGCTAATGGAAACTAATTACTGTTGTTCATTTCAGTTTAAACTGGCATTCTCTATGTTGTTCCAGACAGTTAGGATAAAAATCAGCCCAATTACACAGTGAATTATTTTACTCTGTGCTTTGAACCAGCCACTCTCAGCACCCAATCTCATTCATTATTTTTATTTAATTAGGCTAACTCATTGCAGGGATACCTGAAGCAAGGAAATTTCCCTAATAGGTATGCAATATAGTAGCTCACAGGCCCTGAAACAATCTAGCTGTCTGAAATTGCAACATCAGAAGAGGCAAAAATTATTTTTATCCCTGTGGCAAATATGTAGTCATAAATAGCAAACTGCCTTTATAAGTATACAGTATTAATAATCGATAGTATGTTTATAGATTATTTTGTGCTTATTTGATAATTTTTGAATTTTTGTCTTGAAACAATCGCATTTGAAAGTTGACTTTATTCTGTGCACATAAATGCAAAGACTTACATCTTAGGTTTTAAAAAGGAATTTTGTGCATGGTCCTACACAAAATGTTTTATAAAACTAGAGTAAAGTCTTAACTCCCAGAACAACTCCTTATTTTAAAAATAAATTGTTTTACATCAGACTTTTACTCTGATTTGTCCTTTGCGATGATAAAATAAAAATACTTTTGTCACAGTCTGCATGTCTAACAAGAGATTAAAAACTCATTAATGGTGGGGGAGGTAATATAGCCAGCCACTCTCTCACTGTAACAGATTTGTTGACTAGATAATCCATGTCCTAGAGACATATCCACTTATCAATTTTTTTAGCAGAGCAAAGAAAAAAAAAGGAAACCCAGCTATAAATAGCAGTATTAAAGAAAATGACTTAGAAAATAGCTTTCTAGTTATGCCTTTCTCCTTTCTTCTACTACAAATGGTTTATTGTAAAATTAGACTATTGTATTAAACAGACTATAGTATATTTGAACAGATGCCTTAAATAACTTTCTCTGTTTATAAGTCAGTGCTTTTGTTAAAATTTTTATAGTAAAATTAAATGTCATTGAAAAGCAACATTCAGATTTGCATAGCTGTTTTTCAGGAGATACTAGATCTTGACTTTGACTCATAAACTTTTCTTGGGGGGGTGAGGTACAAGCAGGTACTGGGGATTAGACCCATGGTTTTTGATACAAGGTCTCCTGAAATTCCTCAAGCTGAGTTTAAGCTGCCTCATCCTGCTAGTTTGGAGGTGTGGACCACAACTCTTAAACAAAATTTTATGTCAATAGATTTCCAATAGGAAAAGGAAGTATTATGCGTTCAAGTTGACATTACTATTTATATGCATAGATTAATTACAAAATTGTGGGCCAGATATCAGAACCATAGAGGGAAAATGTGGGATCCTTGCATTAATAGCTGCAGAATTGTTTCCATCTCTGGGGTCTGACTTGATTGTGGAGAAGGAAAAGAAAAAAGATTCTATAGAATAAGCTGTTTTGAGAGCCAAAAACATTCAGGCAAGACAGGAGCAGCCCCAGGTGACCTGCAGGAATAGCCAGAGGGAATTATCTGATTTTCTGCTGGGGGTCTCTGAAATATAAGCTCTTTGTGATGTTTTTTCTTCTCTTTCTCTTCACTTCATTCACTCATTACTTAACACTTCTGGCAGTAGGTGGGAAGAGGGTCTTTCCCTGCATACCAAGCAGTTCTCTAGCAGGCACCAGCTGGGGGTCTGTCAGTTGCATCCCCTTCCTGAGAAAGCAGCTTCAGATCCCACATGCCAAGGAGGGCTTAGTACCTTAAAGCTATTCTTTTGTTCACATGCTAATCTCAAGCCCTTTGTTGTGATTTAAACCTCAGTCTATCTGTCTATAAGTCGGGTTTCACATAGTGCCTATTGTGGAAATAAGATGAGAGGTAGTGGAGGTGTAGAACATAGGACTGAGTCCGACCACACTGAGTCTTCAGAGTGGGATAATTATTAGAGATATTAGAAAAGATTAAGGATAATTACCTATGAGATCTGGTGTTTAAAATTTTACCAAAAGTGATAATGAAGTATCATTAAATATCTGTATAGACTCAGAATGAAAAAGATTTTTTTCATTATTACAGTGAAACGTAAGCTTTTTAGTAGTCGGTGAAATGCATTTTATCAACTCTGCAAAACTAATGTTTTGACGCAGCTCAGAATTATGTCCCAGAATAACAGCGTGTGGTAGTTATTGTCACGCCTTCAGCAGTACGTCTCGGTGCAGCATGCAGTGCTGGGCTCGGACACACCGTGTGCCCTTCACTTTCATAGTATGTGGACTTGCGTAGGAAGCGGCCTTGCACTTACATAGCAAGGCAAGTCGGTCAGTTACAGACACAAGCATTTTGTTCAGATAGGGAGGGAAAAAAAATGAAATCAGATGTAAAACACAGTGAATTCTAAGTTTGGAAAGCCTACCTCCTGTATGAGCGATCAGTTTCCTGACATGACACTGTGGGACAATCTGCTTCAACATAAAGAGTTCCTGTGTGGAAGCTCACGAGCCCAGGTAATGCTAATACCTTCATACTGTTGGAATGTAAAAACTCTCCTTTGTAAGGAAACATACTTTAAAGGGTTTTTTTTTCTTAATCCTTTCTTTTCTATGAGACTTTGGTCTTACCAGCTTTTGCCAACTGCATTACATTTTTAAAATATAATTTCCATGTTTCTTTAGGGATTACTTAGTTTGATAGACAGAGAAAGTGGGTGTTGTGAAAGGCCAGAAGAGGGGAGGTTGATTCTTGGTTGGGAAAAGTTCCAAGCCGACTTTGTCTGTGGAACAAAGTAATCCCTGAATGAAAATCTAAAGAAGTACTTGAGTGGAAGGAGACATTAACAAAGGTGGACTAGCAAGAATGAGTATAAGGCAAATTTCAAGGGAATGTCAGGTGAGATCAGGTGCATTCACGGTGGTATGACCTTAGACTCAAGTGACTTTTCGGGAAACTACTTTTATAAATTAATGCCAGGTATGGATGGATTAGCAAAGATGAAACCAGTTCATAGATAGTCTTTAATGTTACAATGTATATGCTTCCCTCCTATAATTAAAGCTACTTTTTAAAGTGTCTCCCCTACTCCTATGGAATGGCTGTTTTCATTTCAAAAACCAAAAGAAACAACTAATAATTTTATCTTCTTATCTTTATACCTTTTTATAATGTTGTATTTTCACATGGTCCTAAACTCCTAAAATACTTTCTGAAGAGAAGAGAAACATCAGTATTGTTATAACCCTTTCTTATTTTGGTCTTACAAACATTAGTAAGTGACATCTAAATGATCAGAGGCCATGGTTTGTCTATTTAAGTAGCAGAAGTGATTATTGTTCCTTAAGAAGGCTTTGACTCAGTTTATTGAATTTACTATGTTTATCAAATACAAAGCAGTGTTTTTCTGGATTTATTTTGTAAATCTTTATTTTATATGTGTGGTTTTTTGTTGTTTTGATTTTTCTTTTTTCTTTCCTTTTCTTGTCTTTTCTTTTCTTTTTTTGTTTTTGAGACAGTGTCTAGGCTCTGTAGCCCAGGCTGGTCCTGAATTTACTATGTATCCCAGGTTGGCCTTGAGCTCGTGGTGATCCTCTTGCCTCGTTAGGCATGTATCACCACACCTGCCTGGCTTATATGGTGCTAGGGAATCAACTCAGAGCCTTGTGCTTGGTAGGCAGGTGTTATAAGCATTGTGCGGTTCCTGCGGCCCCGTAGATTTTTATTTGATTCTATCTGTTGTATTTCATCTAAAGACAACAGCATTTTTGTTTTGTTTTTCTTTTTTGGTTTTTTTGGAGATGGGGTCTTGTTGTGTAATTCAGGCTGGCCTTGAAGTCACTCTGTTATCCAGGCTGGTCAGAATTGTCCTCCTGCCTCAGCCTGCGTAGTGATGGTATTCCAGGTGTATACCACCACACCCAGCTCAGGTTGCAGCATTTTTGCTAACTTGCCATTGACCACTGTTTTGTTCAGAATATGATAAAAGCCTGAGGTTGACTGATAACTAGCTTGTTTCCTGTTATTCTGGAGTGTAGCCTTATAGGACTATCTTGTGGAAATAAACTTCACCAGAAGCATACGGGGAATTAATCACCTGTTACTGTTGTCAAATGTTCATTAGCCTCATTCTGTAGTGGAAACCCACGTCACCTTTTTGTGCATCTGCGGCTTGTCTCCATCAATCACACGTACATGAATTTGAAAATTCTGCTTCTAGCCCTGATGTTTACTTCATATTGACAGCTGTCACTTGTTCATGTCCAAGGGACAAGGTAGTGGTCGGCCTCCTTACCCTACGCCTCCAGGGAGAAATTTCCCCAAAGGATCTGAGTAAGACAGCACCACATTATTTTGTGTTGTTAGATTGGAAGTATTTGCATCTTTACTCCTTGAGGCCAAACATCAAGTGTTTTTCCAAAGGAAATTTTCATGTGGAAAATAGTCCTGGCCTACATGATTTTTATCACCTAATCCATGATTCAGATTGGTGCTGCCAGCCATATGGTGGGCATCTGACCAACTGGGGCATGTTTGTGGCATATTGGAGCAATAGGTTATGTATCTTGGCTGTCAGCCTGTAATCCTATGTAAATAAGTTCTAATTTTGGGTTCTCCCCAGTGCTTGTAAAGGAGATTCTTAGTATGTTTTACATGAATGAAACTATGGTGTATTTGTTGTTAGATGCTTATCCTGAGCCAATTAACACAGCTCATTAAAAGGGAAAAATACTTAAACAGATGGAAAATGGTCCCTTAGTGGGTAGGTCGAAGTGGATGTAATTTTGTACCTGGCCTAATAATATGTTTGACCTATTACTTCAAAGTTTGTAGTAGCAGGTGTTGCTGTTTTTCCAAACAGCAGTTGGGTCATGTTTGGTAGGATATGCTTAGTGCAGTGTGAAACTGACATTTCAGAGCTCCAGGTTTGCCTTTACAGTGACCAGTTTCTAATGAACTCATTGCCTTAAAATGGCAATTGTAAAAATGGAGTCTCACTTTTAAATTGATTTGTGCTTTTATTTTAGATAAAGTAGTTTGAATTCCCCTGAGTACTTTTATTCTTGGGTATAATATCCCTTGGGGAATGCTGTCCATCTTACTCATGTATGGTTTAAAGTAAAACTGTATTTTAGATTTTGAAAAGTGACTCAATCTGGGTGCTTTCAGTTAAGAAGAGACTTAATTTACCCCAAATAAGTATAATATGTTTTGTTTAAAAATACAGTCTAAAAGAATAACTGTCTGCTGAGTAACTAGTATCTCTCTCTTGTTTGCATATTGAGTAAGACATACGTATGAGTTAACATCGAGACATTTTGATGCCCTTTGATACATGTCACAAATATCACTTTTATTGGAAATGGCTTATCAACTTGGAAATTTCATATAAGAGACTCAGATGTGAGTTCAGAAGGTACTAAGATTCTTCCCAGAAATCTTTTATGTAACCCTTCATTGTTAATCAACCATAAAAGATACCTCTGTGAGGATGAACTGAATAGAAACAAGAGAAAGGAAAAATCTAAGAATTTACAAGTTTAACATTTTTCTCCTACTAACATTTATATATATATATATATATATATATATATATATATATATATATATTTATAAAAATTGGCATGGTGGGGGATGCCTGTAATGTCAATACTCTGGGAGAAAGAGGCTGGATTATATTATAACCTTGAGTCCTGCCTGGGCAATTGAACAATTTAGTGAAACCTTGTTTCAAAATAAAGAATAAAGGAGAGAGGAAGTGTGGCATAGCTCAATTTCAATGTGAAGGCTCTGGGTTCAATCCTAGTACAGCAAGAAAAAAATGTTTTTAAGGGAGTAAGATATGGAAAACAGTGCCTCAGTATTCTTAACTCATAGAATCTGTACAACAAACCAATGTACTATGTATTACTCTCTTCCTTATTACATAAATAAGAGCTAAAGTATTTGATGTGCTGCACATAACCTTATTAATTATTTGTATTTATTTAATTAGCTCATTTGCTGTCCAACTGATTTAAAAGCTTGGCCTTTGAAGTCAGGTGAACTTAATCACATACACTGTGTTACTTTTCTATATTTCCACAAAAGACCTTGCACACTAATTCTTAGTGCTCCACTGTACTACACTTTAAGGATTTTTTTTTAATGCCAGAGGAGTAGTGATAGACATAATATGGTTATTTTGACATTCTTAGAAATCCAAACTACACATCTAAGGTGTTTACAGAATTATATGTTGCATTAAATATTTGAAAGTTGCATTCTTTTGAATTTTGTGGTGACATTTACGCTTTTTCAAACTATTTCAAAGTCTTTATGCTTGTTAATAATTTAATGTTCCCCAGAGACAGTTGTGACCAATCACTTCTGGAGGTCACTCCTAAAGTCTGAGAATTCTTAGTCAAGAAAAAAAACCTTGATATCAATATAGCTTCAGAGTTACGGTTTTGATTTTCTTGTATTTTCTTACACAAACTTTTAAGTATTCATCACTCAGAAACTTTCTCTTCAAAAGCAATAACCAGAGAAACAAAAGGGGATTGGATTTCAATTAAAATAAGACCAGGATAGAGAGTCACATCACAGTTTAGAAATATACCTCTGTTATACATAAAATATAAACTAGTCAACCAGTAATATGGATATATGCACTTATAGATGTATGGTATTACCAAATAAAAATATTAAGTAGGTTTTTATAGAAAGTTATAAAATTGTATCAAAATTATATAGTGTAATGCCTTTAAAATATTTTATCACAGTTGTATATTCAGCTATATTATACTAAATGTCATTTTATATTTATATTTACTGCTAATTCTACTGTATATTTCTAGTTTACAATAATTTAGGCTGTAAAATTTACTTAAGAGTGTCTATGAAAGATTTAGAGAAAGATGTAGAACAATCAATGTAGCAATCTGTGTAGACTGCCATAACAAAATACCAAAGCAAGTGGTTTCATCAGTACAACTTATCTCACGTTTTGGAGGCTGAACACCCAAGATCAAGGCCTTCACATGACTGCTTTCTGCAGGGGCTTCTCTTAGCTTGCTGGTCACCACCATCTTGCTGTGTCCCGATAATGGATTTTCCTCTGTGTACACACACTCCAAGTCCTCTTTTTATGGGCTTCAATCATACTGGGTTAAAGACTCTTACGACCTCATTTATTTCTGTCTCCCCAAGGGCTCTCTTTTGAATGTATGGTTATTTTTGGAGTTTAGGCCTTTAATATATGAGTGGGGAGAGAGCACACAATTTAACCTCAATAAGTATTATCAGTGATAATGGATGATCTGCCAGGTTCTGTGAATCATTTTCTGTTATTTTTAATGTTCAACAAGTGGGCAAGTAAAATGTTTTGACAAGAAAGAACTTTATATATGCTTAAATCTGTCTGTTTTTTATATTATTATAGGTTATAGCATATTACTTTAAACATTATCTCTTAACATTCTATAGATGTGAATTTAAAAAAAGAAAGAATTAGAAAAGAGACAATTGGCTGACAAGTTTTTCATTAAACACATTTACCAACATCAGAAAATATGTTAGTTGCTAAAGAAAAATAAATTATCTTTCATATATTCAAGCTTAAAACAATAAAAATCTTAATTGGTCTGTACCTTCCTCTGAATATGTTAGTGATTATTTAATTAGCATTTATATGTTTAAGCTATGATGATTTTTACTTAAATATTAATATAAGATTATATTTCCTCCTGTTGGGTGACACATTATTTATGACTTATTCTTTCCTTGAAAAAACTAATAATTGTGCATATTATGCCCATATATTGTATAAAACAAGTACAAAGCAAAATATAGGGTATGAGAATATACTTGTTTTCTAAAATGTTTTACATTAAATGAGGAAATTATTTTATATTTATTAAATATATTCAAAAAAGATTTATCACTTAATTAGAAATCTATTTTAAAATATTAAAACAATAGTTCATTCTAGTCTTTTGTATTTAATTAGAAAAATATAAAATTGTTTTAAAATACACTGCATATACTAATACACACTACACACACATTCTGATGTATACATGCATACAGTTGTCACTTGTTTTTTTCCTTGCTGAGGGACAGAGGCCACCATACTTGAAGGGGAATAGTCTTCATGAACCAGTGACGATGTGCTAATGAAGGAAACAGAGTAACTGTGTGAATAAAATGAGCCTGTTGATTGTGAATTGTATGAATGGATCCACAACAGGAAGGTGGAATTAATGTTCAATTGAGCTTCACTGCTGACATTTGCCCTTCTCAGATTTTTATTCCAAGTTTCTACTTTTAGATTCTTAAGGGTCCCATATGGCTTCCTGTCTCTTGGCCTTTGTCGTTGCTGGTTTTTTCTTTCTTGGTTTCCAAAAATTCAAGATTTTATAGTTGATGTTTTGTTGTTTGGGTTTCTAGATTCTTCCATCATTAGGAAAAATATGTAACTTTTGCTGTAAATACCGAACATATATAAAATACGTCTTTACAGACTGGCTTGAAAGGCTACTTTAGCTTGAGTAGCAAAATTAAGTGGGATATGAAGCTTAGATCTTGAAAGTTTGGCATAAATATAGCTGCTCTTTCTGTGTTGTTTTTAATCTTTGTTTTTGCTTTATTTAGTATTATCATTGAACATACTGTTTTACCATTTCCCCACATAGCACCTTTCTAACAATAACTTGATTGACAAAAAAATAGCTGTCTGTCTATGCTCAGCGATGTAAGCCTGTAATTCCAGCACTCTGGGTGGCTGAGGCAGGAGAATCACTAATTTGAGCACAGCCTGAGCAACTTAACAACTTAGGAAGACATTGTTTTAAATGAACAATCTGAAGGGGCTGGGAGTGAAGTTCAGAGTAAAGGCCCTCTGTTTGATCCCCAGGATCACACACAAACACAGAAGCTGTCTGCTGCTTATGTTCTGAAACATTCTAACCTCATGTGTCTTGGTGTTTTCATTTCTATGATGAGAAGGTTGTGTTGTGTGATCTTTATGAGGCCATCATCTCTACTGCATGCTCTGGCAGTCTTACCTCTTTATAATTGTTCCCCCAATATCCCCTGTTTCCCTCAAACTCACTCTAAGATCATTATTTATAATCGGATAAATCTCTATAGTATATAATCTTTATCACATCTAGCTTCTGTTCTGGAGTAGAAAATTCTAAAATGTTTCTTCATGGGATGGGATTTTTGAGGGTTTCATTTATTAAAAGCAGAATAGGTAAATTATACTTATTAAACAAAAATTTATTGAATTATTTTTATATTTCAGAACTAATATAGTGAGATAATTCAGAATTTATGCATCTCACAATTCTGGGAAAGTTCAAGTGCAATAAATTTATATTATATAATATAAACATATATAACATGTTTCTAGTATTAGTTTTCCTTATGGTTACTCTTAAGTGTATTTAGTTTCTACTTCAAAGTACATTTGCAGAATTCTCAGCTTCCTCTTTCTGTCACTAACAATCTTAATAATGGTTTCTGTCCATTAATCACAAGTCTATCTTTCAATGTGAGTCTTAAGAGTTAACTAGGAAACTTCTCCCAACTTGTTTCTCTTTTTTGGGAGCATTATCTTTTAATTTTGTAGTTTATGAGACTCCCATCTTTCAGGGGAGCAGCAGTGTAAAGACATCGGTGAGTCCAAACTGCAGCTGCCAGGTTTTACTTTAGATTTTAAAAAATGTTATAATGAAAATGTTTAAAAAGAAAGCTTTAGTATTTGTATACAGTATGTTAACCATGTTATTTATTTTATATGTGGCCCACGGTTGTTTCTCTTCATTTGAAAAATAAGGGTAAAAAATCCAGCAGGCCACAGATTGGACACACCTAGCTGTCACTTACCACCTCGACCTACTGAAAACTGCAGATATGACCTTTAAAATATTATCCTAGGAAGGGCTGAATGGAATCATATCTGTGGAGCATGTTTGTGGAGCTTGTCAGGTTGATGTGTCCACATTTCAGAGTATTTTTACCATACCATTGTTTTATTATGTAACAATTTCTTCTACCCCCATGAATCACGCTTGCAGACTGTTTAGTGTCTTGGATAGTGTTTAGTACATGTTTTCAGAACATCTTTAGTGAATGTTGTGAATAAAGGCTTATAGAAGCTCAGAAGAAAAAGTAATCCTGGTTATAGGATTCTAGTAATTATAGGATTCAGGAGGACTTGATTATAGTTGAATTTGAATTTTAACATCTCAGGTGTAAAATTTGATTGGTAAAATGAAATAAAGAAGAGTATTTGAATAGCATACATTTTCAGAGAGAGATGCTAGCTAACCATTACATTAATAATAGAACCTAGCCCATAGTATTTTTTAGAATAAATACATCTAAAGCAGAGATATAGTAAGAACACAGTGAATATTAGCTATTGTTTTAATGACTTATGTATGGACCATATGTTAAATAAGAGAAAGTAATTTTTATTGTGTATGCATATACACATACATTCACACTGAACTGATAGATTTATGGTAACATTTATTTAGTACTTTGGTTTGTAATATCTTTTTGAAAGTAACAAGAAAACACTTATTTAAAAAATTATTTTGGCTATATGTTATTCTTCTTGTTTGTTTAAAATACCATCACTATACCTTTTTTTTTTCATACTGAGGTTTCAACCGAGGGCCTTCACAGTGAGCTACTTCCCCAGATCTTTTTATTTTGAGACAGAATTTTGCTAAGTTGCTTAGGTTAGCTTAATATTATAATCATCCTGCCTCGGCCTCCAAAAGTGCTAGGATTACAGATGTGTGTCAGCATGCCCAGCCAGAGATGGTGCTTTGTAAATGGTTTTAAAATTATCAATTATAAGGTACTGTCATGTAATTGTTCCCCATTGATACAGCTGAGTTTGAGAAAAAAAATGTAAGTGGCAGCTTATAACAGCTCTAATTGCTTGATTTGTGGAAACAATTTAGAGGCTTATATTAGGTGAAATTCAGGGCCATTTTATTTTAATCAAGCATATGTCTTGAATTATACTGTACTGAGGATACTAAGATTTTTTTGTTACTTTTTATTTTTTATTTATTTTTTATTTATTTATTTATTTTTGAGGCAGGGTCTCACTCTGTGGTCCAGGCTGGTTCTGAACTCACTTCGGAGACCAAGCTGGCCTTGGACTCATGGCAATTTACCTGTCTCAGCCTCCCGAGTGCTGGGATTACAGGAGTGCGCCACCATGCCCAGCTTATGTGGTGCTGGGGAATTGAACTAGGGTACTTAGCGCTTGCTAGGCAAGCTCTTTAACCACTGAGCCATTCCTCCAGCCCTGTTAATTTCTTTTTAAACTTTAGTTTGAAATACTTTCTAGACTTATATAAAAGTTTCAAGAATAGTTCAAAGAATCCTAATACAACTTTGCCCAAATTTCTTGGTGTTATCATTTTGTCACTGTCTCTTCCGCCGAATTGAGTTATTTGCAGATATGATTCTCATTGTTTACTGCTGAGTACTTCTGAGTATTCAGAAGAAGAAAAAACAAGTAATTTTCTTAATTAGCCAAGATAATCATTGAAGTTAGGAAATTATTATGGTTATGACACTGTTGTCTAACTTACAGGCCTTGTTCAACTTTTCCCTCTGTTCCGATAATACCCTTTATACAGTAGAGAATCCCCTAGTATTTCGTTTAGTTGTCATGTCTCTAAGACTGTCCTTTCATCTTGAACTCTTCATCTTTCTTTGCCTGCCTTGATCATTATTGAAGAGTAAGACCAGTTCCATTTTAGGATGTCCCTCAACTTTTGTTTTTTGGTGCTTTCTAACCATTACATTGTTAAATGAATATAAATATAGAAAGAGACTCTAGTAAGAAATTTAATGACTATGGTAATAAATAAGGACATGGCTTTGATGTAAGACAAAGCATTGTAGCAAGATTTTTTAAAACAGATATAAACAAAGATCTTGAGCTAAATAATTAATTTGAGAAGTTTATTCTTGCCAGACTTTTCCTGTCCACAAAAAGAATTTGAACACCTCATATTAATGTTCACTTGGTATTGATAGACTTCACACATCCGGAAGGTTGTGTTCCTTGTTAGGTCTGAACTAATCTCGAATTACTTTCTTTTCTTCTCTTCCTTTTTTTTCCTTTCTTCCCCACCTTCCTTCCCTCCCTCCCTCTCTTCCTTCTTTCCTTCCTTCCTTCCTTTCTTCCTTCCTTTTTCTGCACTACTGAGGATTGAACTCAGGAGCCCTCTACCACTGGTTGAAATACATCCCCAGCCCTTTTTATTTTGAGATAGAGTCTAGCTAAGTTGCCCCATTTGGCTTCAAGCTTGCATTTCTCCTGTTTCTGTCTTCTGAGTAGCTGGTATTACAGGCATGTACTACCATGCCTGGAAGCAGTGCTCTTTATATAGGTAAATGCATAATACTTAGACTATGAACGTGATCTTTTTTAAATATATTTTCATCTGTAGAGAGAAAAAAGTACTGCCCGACTACAAAACCTGCTGTGCAGATGTTGAATCTAATTATATGTTCCATATTGTTCTTTGCCAACAAATACATGTTACTGATTATGAGTTATCAACCTTGCCTAACCACGCCAGCACAAGATGTCTACATTTCCCATGATGGATAGACCCACAGGTGCTTCCAAGATGGTGTTTTCACCACTGTGGTCGCCCATGGCTTATTAATGGCCACCTGTTCCAGATGATGAAGTGTGGAATGTCTGAGCTGCAGGGAATTTGATCTGAGCTCTTAGGCTGGAGAAGAGCTGTCCTGCTGTCCTGCAATATTCCACTGCCTTTCTTTGGCTCACTGCTTTTCCCTAAGGCTTGTGTTTATGATGTTCTGGAAATTTTTTTTCTAGCTAAGGTAAAATATGTGCTACTGTATCTGGCTCACAACCAGATGGCTAGGATAAGCTCTGTGAGAATTTACTGTACATATAAAAATAAATTTGTGCAATTCAACATGATTGGACAGAAAATGAATGGGTGAAAGATTTGAATGGAGTCGATGAGGGACATATCTTTCCCTGAGGAATATAGAAGTGTCAGAGGACAAAGTGTGCCCTCAGCATCCTTTTTATTTTCTTTTAGGAATTCATTAGTGATTCCTACAATTAACTCATTGGAACTTTTTCAATAAGTGTTAATTTATAATTTGCGTTATGAGATTGGATGATTAGATTAAATACAGGTTAATTCAGCAGAGACTCTGAAAATACAATACAATATGTCCCTAAAATTAATTTTAGAAATTTTTGTTTCCTTCTGATATTATTTTACTTTTCCTTTGTTGGAACAGTCAGGGAGGCAGTACATGGGGACATAGGTAGAACTTAGTTTTCCAGCAGTTCTACCCTTAAAGCCATTTCCTAGCTTCATAATCTTAGGCAAATTATATAGCGTAATACATTTCTCAGAAAATAAAATAATTATCTCATATTGTTAAGTAAAATAATAGTTAAAGTGATTTACATAATGTCTGGCTTTACTTTCCTCATTCACCCAGTACTTTGATATTTTTGTTGAGAAGTTAAGAATGGAATATTAGTGTAAATGTTGCCTTGTATTTTATTTTTATCGTATTTTCTTGTTCTTTGAACTTCTTAGTTTTTCTTTCTTTTGAAACAGGATGGATCCGTGAGTCTATTAGCATTCCTAGGGAGTCTTCTGCAGTAAAACAAGCAGGGAAATGTGATATTTCTGTTGCTAAAGGCAGGAAGAACTAAACCATGAATGTATTTTAGGTAAGACTGTTAAATATGAAATCCGAAGTTTTAGCACTTTTTTTTTCTTGTCATAATAATCCTCCCTATTATTTCTTAGACTGTGCATCTTTTTTGAGAAGGGTAATACAGGTTTGGGTGAAGCTGCTCTTACTGCACATCAAGGGGGTCTTCCCTGCTGTGTCAGGACTGCAGCGTGGCTGGCCAAGGTGCCCGGTGTCTCTGTCGGCGGCAGTGTGGTACTCTGAGGCTCCTTCCCGGTTGGAGCTGTTTTCCAGTGAAGTGCATTGGCTTTGTTTAAATGCTGGGTCAGAATTAAGGTGCCTTTTGTTGTGCCTGCCTTGTACCAGGTCAGCAGCCTGCGTAGCTCTGAGTGCCCCTGGCAAACTGAGCGATGGTGCGGTTAACAGCTTAACATTAAGAGCGAAAGAAAGGAGGAGTAAGTGATAAACAGGAAAAGAGACATGCGACAGAGGACTGTGGAGGCACTCATGGCTTCTTAATTAGGAGTTTGCTTCATTTTATTTTGTTTTGCTTTTTAAAAATTTTTTGTTTTTTTCAGTGCTAGGAATTGAATGCACAACTTTGCACATGGAAGTCAAACACTCTGCTACTGGAATTGAGCCTCAGAATTCTTAATAATCACTTCTGCTCTTTCATCTTAATATACGAAGAATTTCAGGCTTCTTTTTTCAACATATAGAAAGGAACTATCTTTCGTGTGTATATTATGTATGAAAATAATTACCAGTTTTGCCAAGCTTCAAGTAACTTTTTTCCTTAGTGTCAGCATCATTGCTAAAAGCAACTGTGCAGTACACAAGTTCACTATATTTGTACAGAGCACCTCTCACATTCCTTCTGCTTGAGGTAGACAATTTGTTTGCATTTTTGACCTGTCTGGCTGTTAGAGGCATAAGTTTGGACTGATATATTTGAATAAGACTGGACATTGCACCTGGTATAGATAATACTAACTTACATCTCCAGGAAATTGAGCTTTTTCAGTTTATCCTTCAGAACACATAGTTTTCTGAAATGAGTGTTTTGGAGACGCTGTAACCTTTTTCATTAATTCTTTTAAACTTGACTGAGCTACACAGTACCTTCTAGCTTTCTGATAGTTTATGCTTTTTTAAAACTGAATTTCTTCTCATGTAAGATAAACCAAGCAATATTTAAATATTTAACCTTTTGCAACTGACTTATTTCTTTAACATGCCCTCAAGATCTATCCGTTTTTCTACAAAATGACTTGAATTTATTCCTCTATTGCTTAATAATACTCCATGAATATCACCTTTATTTTGAAACAGGGTCTTGCTTCCAGGCTGGTCCTGAACTCACTGTGTAATCCAGGCTATCCTTGGATTCAGGGCAATCCTCCTGCCTCAGCCTGCTGAGTGCTGGGATACACGCATGCGCCACCACGTCCAGCTTATGTGGTGATGGGGAATCGAACTCAGGGCCTTGCCCTTGTTAGAAAAATGCTTTAACTGCTGTGCCATTCCTCCAGCTCCTATGTAATCGCTTTTTTAAAAATGCATTCATCTGTTGCCATGCATGTAGGCTGTTTCCATAGCTTAGCTATTGTGAGTTGCACTGCTGTAAACATGAGTGTGTGTTTTATAGTGTGTCATCTATAACTCTTTTGGGGTAAAAGCTGGGAGACATATAGCTGGATCAAATATAATTTCTATTTAGTTTTTTGAGGAACCTCCATACTTATTTCTGCACTGGCTGCACTTAAATTCCCACGGACAGTATAGAAGGATCCCTTGTGCCCACATCCTTACCCGCGTTCGTTCTTCGAATGTTCTTGATGGCAGCCACTCTGATTCGAGGAAGACGGATCTCTGAGTTTTCTGCTCTGCGTGGGGGAAGATGCAGGGCGTGTGCTCGCGTACTTGTTGCTAGGTACATTCTTATGGAAGGTGTTCGTTTCACTTGCCCATTTTTTAAGTTGGGTTGTTTTGGGGCGGTCTAATATTTTGAGTTATTTGGATATTCTAGATAATACTCTATCAGAAGAGTAGTTTTTTTTTTTTTACATTCTGTAGGTTTCCTCTTCACTCTGTTTACTTTGCTTTTTAATTTAATAGAATCATATTTGTTCGTCCTTGGAATTATTGATTTTTTCCATTGGAATTCTGTTCGAGAAATCCCTGTGTATGTCAGCGACTTCAGTTGCTTCTTATATTGTATCTTCCTGCAGTTTCAGTGTTTGTTTAGGTCTTCTGTCCATTGTGACTTTATTTTATTGTAGGATGAGAGACATGGACCTACTTTCGTTCTTCTGCAGGTGGATAACCCGTTTTTCCACCACTATCTGTTAAAGAAGCTAGCGTATGTTTTTAGCTCTTTTACCAAAGATCAGATAGCTAAGGGCATATGGGGTTGTTCTCTGGCTTCTAGTCCATTGTTCATGTCTCGTGCTGAGCTAGGACCATTGTGTTGTTTATGCTACAGCTTAAAATAATGTAATTTGAAGTCACAATATAATGCCTCCTGCTTTGCCTTTTGCCTGGGTTGCTGTGCCTATTCTCAGTCTCTTCTGATTCCTTACAAATTTTAGGATGTTTTTCTTGTTCTACGAAGAGTATTGTTGTTATTCTGATAGGCATTGCATAAATCTGTTAACTGTTACACTTTAGGTAATAATGGCCGTTTTGATAATACTGCTTCTGCTTGTTCAGAAATAGGATATGTCTTTTCATTTCCTAGTGTCCTCTTCAGTTTCGTTCTTCAGAGTACTATTCTTTGCTTTATAGAAGTCTTTCACCCTCTTGGCTAGGTTGGTTCCTAGGTATTTGATGTTTTTGAAACTACTGTGAATGGGATCATTTTCCCAATTTCTTTCTCAATGAATGCGTTATTGGAGAATACAAATGCTGATGCTACTTTTTTTTTTGTATTTGATTTTGCATCCTGCTACTTTGCTGAATGCTCCAAGAGTCTTCTTCATTTTGTATTCATATATCTTCTGTTTCTTCCGCTTGCCTGATTGTGCTGGCTGATGTTTTGAGTCCTGCATTGAAGATTAGTGATGAGGATAAATACCTGTGTTTTGGTCCTGATTTTAAAGGGAATACTTTGAGGTTTTGCCCATTTACTAAAATGTTGGTTGTGTGTTTGTAATAAGGGTTTTATTTGTTTGAGGCTAGGTCCTATTTTCATCAGGTTTTTTACATGAACACATGTTGGATTTCATCAAGAGATTTCTCTGTAGCTGTTGAGATGATCATGTGATTTTTATCCTTAGTTTTAGATTATATTTATTAATTTAGATATGTTGTTTCATCTTTGCATCCCTGATGGAGCCAAATTGACTGTGCTGTTTTGTTGAATCTTGTCTGTTTTTTAACAATAATTTTATTATGGTAAAAAATTCCCATGACATAATATTTAACTTTTTTGTGAATACATGAATTCCAAATTCTTGTCTGGTTTTGATATCAGGGTGATGCTGATTTCATGGACTGGGTTTAGCAGTGTTTCTTCCCTTTTATTTATATAGAAGAGTTCGAAGAGTATTGGAATAAGTTCTTCTCTCAATTTCTAGTAAAATCCAGTGGTGAATACATCAGACCCTGGGTTTTTCTTAATTGTAGAGTTTTTACAGGTGCATCAGTTTCATTGCAGGTTACTAGTTTGATGAGGGTTTTATATGTTCTTGGTTAATTTTGGCTGGCAAGATGTGTCTAGGAATTTTACTCATTTCTTGCAGATTGCAAAGTACTAATCATGCATCTGAGAAGGGAATTGTATATCAAATACATAAAAGAAAACTTAAAAATGGACAAAGGATCTGCGTAGACATTTCATCACAGAAGATGTATGGATTAATGATGAGCACATCGTCTTGTGCTTAACATCATTAGCCCTGAGGGAAATACAAACCAAAACAATAATGCAATACCATTCCCCATTTAGTAGGAATTGTGACAAATAAAAAAAGACAGACAACAACAAATATTGGCTAATATATAGAGAAATTGGCACCTACAAATACCGCTAGCGGGAATATAAAATAGCCATTTTAAAGTGTGACAGTTTCTTGAAAGACTAAATGTGACTGAGCAGTTGCATATACCTAAGAGAAATGAAAACATGCATCCACATAAAAGCTTATGAAGTGAATAGACATGTATGTGACATATATGAAATATTGACTGGTAGTAATTGACCTGTGTAATTTGCTTATATTGAGAAAGGAGTATATGCTCTCTATCCCTCTATGTCTCTGTCTGTCTCTCTCTCTCTCTATATATATATAGTTAAGGATTGCTTTTCCAAAAAAATCTAGAGACCACTGCTTTAGAGCAGTTGTTCTATTTTCTGTGCGGCACATTCAAGGGTGGGAAAACACAGATTCCTAAGTCCCAACCCCCAGGTTTCCACTTCAGAGTCTCCTCTTTACTTAGTGGAGCCTGAAAGTTTGCATTTCTGAAAAAGTTTTGGATGCTGCCTGTTCTGCTTGTGCGGGTATCATGCTTGGAGAGTGTAGATCTTTCTCCTCTTATGCTAAAACTTCCTTCAGTTAGAGTGCCTAACCGAAGGCCCAAAAGCCATGTTTTCAGGCCCAGCTTTTGGAAATTATCTATCAAGACGCCAGGGATTAGCTTCAGGTTTGTATTAACACTGCCCATAAATGATTTTGCCTGTGCAGGCCTACAGATGATCACATTTGGAGAAATACCTCTGTGAGTGTTAGAGTCCATTGATGAGGTACTGTTGTGAGGACAGGCCAGGAAAGCAATGTTGCTCCTTTAACAGAGTGGAAAACTTATTGTTCAAATGTTCCTAGAAGCTCAAAATAGAATCAGAGCCAGGAAAGTGCTCTTTGGATTCTGTCTTAAAGGACACTTGATAGAGTAAAAACACGTAGGCTAGAACTATCCACCAACAGAAATTTGTAAAGCTTTTTTTCCTCAAGAGATAGATTTGTACTTTTGTTTATAGATGCATTCCAGGAATATAGAAATTTTATAAACCATTTTATTTGTGCAGCATTATTCTATTAAAATTACACATTTGAAAAATTATTTCTTTTTCATTAGGCATTATAACTTTCCATAACTTTCACAATTTAATGACTAAACTATTGACTCAAAAAAAAAAACAATTCATCCCTGGTCTCAATATTATTATACAACTATTAGAATGTCTTTAGGATATTTTTGGAGAATTGAGTGAACTGTTACTTGGTTCTTGGTTATTTTGTAATAATGATAATATTAATATTATATATGATGTTTTTTTCCTCCTGAATTACTTGTTATAAATATTTTCCCTATAGCTTTATAGTTTATAAGCATAGCCCACTGATAGATTGTATATCATGTGTTTTATATTTTTAGATATTTTGTCGTAGCTTGTACCTTTTCCACTAAATCCTTTGGAATTGGAAATAACTATAGTTTTTACTTTTCCCAGTTTAAATTTTTTCATTTAGCCAACCTTCTACAAGTCACAAAGTTCAGAAGTGACAAAGACAGAGCCAAACCCATTTCTCATGTTTCTCTGATTATTTTGATTTTCTCTAATATTTAAAAACTTCGTAGGAAGAATATTAAAATCGACTATATCAACCATTTTGTTTTGTGTTTTCCTATCTGTCCATTTTCCCCTACCTTTTTGCCTCTTTTGAAAATTTTGTGGTTATTGTATTATACTGTTTCATCTAAATAACAAGCTTATTGATTATATCTTATAAAAAAATTGTGTACCTTGCCTAACACTTGCCTATCATGTGTGAGAACCTGGTTTGTTTTCCAAGTATCACAAAAAGCAAGCAATGATAAAAACCTTAGAAGTTTACTAATATTTAGAATATATTTCTCTAGTTTATCACAGTCTACCTGTAAATAGCATTTTCATAAAGAGCTTCAGACTAAAATTAATTCAGGTTTACATGACAGACACATAATTTTAGCAGTGTGTACCTCATTGGATGGGCATAAATATAAGACATTTTGTATATTACTGACATTTGTAATGATAAATGTATTTCTTATGTTTATGATATTTTAATGTAAAGGCAACAAACATGTTAAATTTTTTAACACCCAAATACATCAAACTCTTGAAGTAGACCTGTGTGAAATTTGGAATATCCAGTTAGCTTTTCTATACATCCCTATAAACAAGACCATACTTTTGGAAAATACGGTTTTTATGTTTTCCTTCTTAATTACAGTGTTATTAATAAAGTAGGTTTGGAGCTATAGTATATCTATGGTCAAACAACCAAATTTTGAATCTTATCTCAAAAATAGCATAGATTTTTAAACTCTGAATTTTACTATAAGAACATGAAATTCGAGTGTTCGTGTCTCTGTATTTTTTCTTTTAATGCCTTTGGTAGCAGTATTATGTAGTCATTAAATGTTCAAGTTAGGTAATAGATTCAAAAACTTAATGTGAGCTCTATTCAAAAGAAAAGGAAACATAGACTAGGTTAGTTACTGCTGCATAATAAATTACCTTAAAATTTTGTGTTTTGAAATAACTACAATTTATCTCACAGTGTTTGTGGTTCAGAAACATGGCACACCTTAGCTGGGCCCCTGGCTCTGGCCTGTGCCAGGCTGCAGCTGCGTGTGTTCTCCTTGCGAGGCCACACTGGGAGGGGATTGGGGCCTCAGGCCCAGTTCCTTGCCTGTCGTCAGGATCTTGCCTCTCAGGTGCAGTTGGAATGGGGGTGTTAGATGCTCATTGGCAGTTCCCTGAGAGCACGGGTTCCCGCATGCCTCTGATAGCATGGCAGTGTTTCCACATGCTTTAATAGCATGGCAGCTGGCTTCCGTCGTGTGCAAGGGAGAAGCAGCCAGAGAGGAGAGTCACAGCCTCTTTATTTATAACTTAAACTTGGAAACACTATTCCATCAGGTTCACTGTATTCTTTTAATTAGAAGTCAGTCACTAACTAGATCAGCTCACCATCAAGTGGAAGGACTAAACAAAAGTAGTCACTGGGAGCCATCTTAGAAGCCACCAAACACAGAGACCCGGATACATGAGACACCTAAAATCATACCTGTAGTTTGTTAGTGACAAAGCACAGACAGCCCCCTCGTATCTCAATTTCTGATCCACTGTTTCAGATTTTCTCTAGTCATTAGTAAAAGTTAATGAAATGATAACTCTTATACTCTTTGAGAGGACAAGTTACATTTGATTTCTTATAATCCAGTGATTATTCATAATATAATAGGGGAATGATGCAAAATGGGGAAAGTTGTTGTAGTATCATTACTAATTTTGCTGTCCTCTTCCAGGGAAGTCTTTCCTACACAATGGAAACCAACTATAGAAACAAGGATGTAGGGAGAACTGGAGATGTTGATAGTAACTACTTTAGAAATTCCCCTTATAAGACTTCAAAATGCATTCTTAGCTGAGTGCTTCTATAATAAACTCCCATTTTAAATAAAGGTAGATGTGAACATTAGAATGCTTCATTAAGTTTTCATGTAACTTATATCATGGTACAAATAAAGCAGGTTATGCTTAATAGGAGACTCAGTAAGATTTTAAAATGTAAAAGGCAGCAATAATCATGTGCTTGCAACCGTTGATGCTTATTACTACCAGATGTTAGAGAATAAACCTTGGAGAGTGATGCAGATACTGCTGAGAGAGAGTTACATCAAGTTTGTGACTTGTAAGAAGGTGTGTAAGAAAATTAGCAGCACAGTTATCCCTGCTGCTTTCCTCTTCTGCTTTATTAGAGTACATGTTAGCTCAAAACAAGAACCAACATCCAGTCATCCTTACTGTTTTATCACTCTGCCAAACAGTGGCTGGCTATTGTGTATACATCCAGCAATCGGTAATGGATTATACTTCTACTCAAGTCAGTTATCACATTCTCATTTTGAAAAACTAAATTTATTTTTCTTATTAAAAATTCATAAAAGAAACGGAAGATAAAGGACAGCCTTCTGACGAGCAGAAACTTTACCCTCCTTCTTTCTCCTTCTGTATTTTCCCCAGTAAAGTGTTCTGTTCACAACCTGAAAAAAAGATGGTAATTCTGTTTACACTGATTGAGAAATATGCTAAACAAAATGCAAAGCAAACGTCACAATGTAGAATTGACTATTGATTAGCAAAACACAGCTTATAAAAGTGCTTTAAATGATTCCTACCTGCCATTGCTGTCTCATCACAGAAGTTGTCTTCCAAGAGACATCCCCCAGCAGCACTACGAAAGCTTGCTCCTTCCTGTTCCTTCATCGTCAGGTTGTCAAATACACTACTTCACAGCACTTACCCTTCGTGAGAATATGAGTACCACGAGAGCAGACTTTTTTTGTTTGTCTTTTTCATTACTGGGTTCTTAGAACAAAAACAGTTCTTGAAGCACAGTCAGTGCTTAATATTAAGTGCATAGAGAGTCCTAAACATACAGCAAAAGAATCTATGTGTCAGTTGCTTACTGTGTGGGTAATATTTTTCACACTACCGCTTGACCACAAGAAATACATAAAGGCTCCGACTTTTAGATATTTATTCCCAAACAACTTGATGAGAATTTATGTCTTGAAATAAAAAAAGAAACTGGTAGCTCTTGGGGGAAAAACTATGCTTGAATTTAAGAAAAATAGCATTTTATTTCATTGTTAACTACAGCTACCTACAAATGTGATGTGTGTACCTGTTATGTACTACACACATCCTCAGGCATAAGAATTATTTGGGTCAACACCATACTCATGTCCAATTCCATAGGAATCCTTACTTAAAATATGTCAGTGCAATATTACAGTGCAAATTATTTTTGAAACTGTAAACCGTCTCATTTAGTATTGTGTGTGGACCCCAACAGATGTGCAATAAAACTTTTTTCAAAAAAATTTAAATATCCTACAGTACTCGAGAACCATAATCTACTCTGAATGGTTTAAATTTACCTCATTTTCATACAATTATTGGAAAGCATGCATGTCTACAGAAGAGGTCCACAGCCTTCCTATCAATCCCTGAGGAAGAGAAATAAATGAGCCCGTAGAGGTCAGGGTCATGTTACCAGAAAAGGGTGACCAACCACAGGCAGCGCTTAAGATACTAGAATTGAGGCCTGTTGTGAAATACTGGCTCAGAGTCAGGTTGCCAAATTAGTCAAGAGCCTTCAAAAACTCTGAGAAGCAAGGCTATCCGAGTTATTTCAGTATAAAACTGAACTGTTAAGCCTAAGGCATGTTAGTCAGATTGATCATTGGAAATAGGCTGGGCTAGGTGACCAGAGCTTCTTGGAAGTGTCTTGTTAAATCACCTCCCCTTTGCTCCAGCAGTTACCAGGAAGTAGAGCCAAGGCAGGAGGATCCCATACTAGCTTTACTGTTGGGTGATGACTGAAGAGAAACTGCTGCTGTCTCTTAGCAGATAACAGCATTTTTCCTTACTGTTTGAGTAAAAACAATGTTAAGTCTCAAAAATCACATTCTTTCCCAAGCTTCTATTTTTAAAAAGGGTCTTCTGCAAGCTACCATGCCCTGTCCGGTGCTCAGCTCTGAGAATATTGCATTGTATTTGTTGCCTGAACCTTCAGGTACACGGAATCCTGAGAAAAGGCAGGACTTGTGGCTGTGCCGTGGGTCCGGGAAGCATGTCTGAGCCCTCCCGCTTCAGGGATGGAGAGGACCAGCCCTCCTGTGCCGCTGCAGTTCCTGCCTGACGTTGTTTCTTTGCAGTCATCATTTGTCCTTTCTGGGCACAGGTGCTGACCTCGCTCATCCTTGGGGTCCAGATCCAGCTTCAGACCTCTATACCCTAGGATCCTTCTTACCACGTGCTCACGGCTCGACTCTCAGAGACTAGACAAGGTGCTGCTCTTTGCCCATATTTTTCCTCTGGGATATGTACAGGGACATTCAGTTATTGCTCTTTCACCCTTGGGCCTAGATGTGGGTTTCCAGCTGGGGCACATGAGTCTTCAGGATTCTGAACTCCTACAGAGACTAGTGCTGGGGGCGGAGCTGATGTTCTTGGCTGCACCTGTCGTTCTGAGCACTCTCTCATAGCACTTTTGTAGGCACTACCGCAGCCCTGCTGGGCCGCTGCATCCCTAGGTTGGCCTCCAAGCACCAGAGTCTTTGTTTAACAAAACCTTTGACAAACCAGATGTGGTGGTGCACGTCTATAGTCCCAGAACTCTGGGAAACTGAGGCAGGAGTATCAAAACTTTGTGCCCAACTGGGAGACTTGATGATTTAGAATGATCCTTCTCAAAATAAAAAATGAGGTGTGGGAATTGGGAGATAGCTCAGTGGGAAGGTTCTGGATTCAGTTCCTATTATTGAGATAAAAAGGAGGAAAATGATGTCTGTAACTGCTAGAAGAAAACTTAAATTATCTTCTTAAATTTCTACTACCTTTCTTTCTTTCTTTCTTTCTTTCTTTCTTTCTTTCTTTTTTTTTTTTCTGAGACAGGGTGTTGCACTGTAGCTCAGGCTGCTCCTGAACTTACAGTGCAGCCCAGGCTAGCTTTGGACTCAGCAATCCTCCTCCTCAGCCTCCAAGTGCTGGTTTTACAGGCGTACTCCATCCACCATGCCCAGCTTTATGTGGTGCTGGAGAATTGAACCCAGGACCTTAAGCTTGCTAGGCAAGTGCTTTAACCACTGGGCCATTCCTCTAGCCTCTACTACATTATTCTAGTCTTAATAAAGCTTATTGCTATGGTTTGGATATTAAGCGTCCCCCAAATGCCTCGTGTATTTGAAACTGTGTTATTGGGAGGCAGAGCTTGGCTGGAAGGGTAGATGTTGGGCTTTAACCTGGAGGGATTGTATCAACTTGTTAAGACTGGGGGTGCCCAGGACAGAGCTTTTGGGTATGTGTTGTTGACTTGGGGGCCAGGAAGTGAGGGAGGGGCACCCTGGGGGGTGCAACTGTCCCCTTGAAGTATTTAAGAAAGGAAGAAGAAACACTTCCACGGCAGGGAAGGCCCTGGCCCTGCCTGTCCTCAGACTTCCCTTCCACAGGCCCGTCTGCAGTGTCGCCACCACACGCCTTCACTGTTGCCGACTGCCCCACCTGTGGACTGTGTATAAGAGATCTTCGGAATCTGCGCTAAGTGACCTTTCCTCCCTTAAATCTTAGATGTTGGGTATTCTGGCACAGGGACAAATTAGTAACTAAGACACACTCGTGCTGGCAGTTGGTTTCAAATGCTGAAGTGAAACAATCACACTGAAACTTAAAGCTTATTTGTGATGAACAGGAAAAGCCTAGGGTCTTCATTTCAGGGGCTTTTGAGTTCCATAACATGTAAAATCTGCATTTTTACATGTATGTCAATCTAAATTACAATTTTTAAATAGTAAAATTTATGATGAATATTATGAAAGCTGTTGGGTAATATTAACTGGCATGTATTACAGTTTTATGATATTGTAACCTTTGTAATAGTTATCTAATTCCTAACCTCTGTAATCAGCCACTCCCAAGCAGAGTTGAAAAATTTCCTAACCAGTAACAGCTTATAAAGAAATAATAACAAGTAAGACCAGATGTCTGTAATCTTACCAAGATCTTTTTTAAGGGTTTCTTGTGTTGTTAGCTTTTTTTTTTTAAAATAAGCCTTATCTCTGATGAAAATGTATTCAGACTTACAAAGAAGAAATTACTGCTGTTGTTGGCTCTAACATCATAAAGATTTTTTTAAAGGCTGTCCTTGTCTTTTGGAGCTATATACTGAAATACTTTAGAGTTGAGATATTTTTTTTTCATTAGCATTATGGCAGAATTCATGCAAACAAATGCCTTAGTTTGCTATTTACTGAGCTGAATTACAAAAAAGCTGTACCTTCATTTCAATTTATTTCACAGTTAGCCTTCCTACCTCCCTACCTGTTTTTACACACACCACTTAAAGAGATGCCCTTCACAGTGTGCAGCACCTACCCCACCTCAGCATACTACAGCATATTGTTTCTCTTCCTTGTCTCTACCCACCTCTGTGAGAATCTCCTTCCTGCAGGTAGATAAAAAGGGTTAGAAGGTTTCTAGGTAGTTTGTTTCTGCATACATGATGTGAAGATAGCGTGAAGCCACCGGACAGACCTGTTTGGCTCTTCTGAAGTGGGATTGAGGACTCCCTAAGTAGGGTGTGCCTGTTAAATTATAATTTGGTAGACTTGAACCTTAGAAGCACAGAGTGCTGATATTTTGTGCTATAAAAGGATTAACTTTACTGTGAGGAATTTTAGAACATATATTCTTCTAAAACTGGTGAATTTGTATGAGAAAGGATGAGCATCTTTTATCTCTATGTTCAGATAAGATTTGTTTATATTCTAGAGATTTTGAGATATATATAGAAAAGTAGCATCTTATAAAATACTTTAATCTGTATCAATCTATTAATAGTTTTATTATTCATATATTAAAATATAACATTAAAAACACATCTTAACTGTGTGACATTGGAAAAGGCAGAAATATGAAGACTGTAAGAAGTGGTTACCAGGGTGACAGTAGGGAAGGAAACAGGCCGAGTACAGAGTGCTCTTACGATAGCGGAAGTCCACTGTACAGTGCTATAATGGTGGATATTTGCCATTATACCTTCATCCAAACCCGTAGAATTTACCTCAAAAAAGAATTAGCCCTAATCCACACTGGGGAATTTTTATTGATGTGTAGATGGTGTACCAGCTTTAACAGGAGTACTGTTGTGGTTTGGGCTGTTGATAATGTCTGAAAGCTGGAGAGGGGAAGTTACTTAGGTACTGGTGAATTTCTGTACCTTTTGCTGGTTTTTTTGTGAATTTAAAATTACTGTAAACAAATAAAGTCTACAAACTGCACATACACCTAACCCTTAATCTTTTTAGTATGCTTTGTTTTGAATTACCCAAATATTTAGCGACTATAGCCTATAAAGTGTCTTGCTTTGTTAAACATATCCTCATCAACAAGTATATATAAAATAAAATTATAGGAGTACGGCATTTCCAAATTTTGAGAGTTTTTTCTCTTTCTGTCATGTTTTCTTTTGTAGTTTATTGTTCCTGCTTTTCTGGTAACATCATCTTGCTTATATGTTGTTTACTTGTTTCCTGGATAGGATGTTTAGATCCTGTATTTTCCATGCTTCTCATTTTCCAATAGTGCTCTGGACTTTTTTTCTGAGACCTGCTTTATCTTATAAATATTAATACGTAGTGTTCTTCTTTCTGTTCATTTAGTACTGTATATAATTTGGCTTTGATTGATATATTCATGCAAGAGTTACTTATAGAGTATTTTCAGTTTCCAGTTTTGTAGTGTTTGTTTTTTAATGAAATTTTTTGATGCATTATGATCAAAATCTCTAACCCAGTGCATGAACATTTTTTCAAATGTTCATAAGCATTTAAAAATATGCATTCTGTCTCAGCTAGACACAAAGTTTATATGTGTGTGTGTGTATATATATGTATATACAAAAATAATATGAGATTCTTTAGAAACTTCTAGAAGCATTAGGCCTGTAGTTCCTGGAAATAAGTTGCTAATGCTGGGTAAGTAATCTGCTTCTATGTACCCTTAGGGAAGTTGTTCCTTTCTCAGCTTCAGGCATTGAGCGATTTATAACCTCTATGTCACCTTTTTAATTGTTTAAATAAGCTGTCACCCTGTACTTTATTGATCAAATTATAAAATTTATTTTTTAGGTTACTTTGATAGTGGTCTGTCACTCTTCTCTGGTATTGCTAAAATTGTTTCATATACTTTTTTATGCATAAATTCACCTGTTGCATCCTGTGGACTCTAGCTTTCATTGGTGTGCTACTTATTTTAGATTCAAATTCTTTTATCTGATGTTAATATTTCAACTAATTTCTGTTTGTTTGCCTTGAACATAGCAAGATGAAATGAATTAGACTTTGTTAAATGATTTGTGTTAAAAATATAGGGATAATGGGGGAGAGGCTGAATTGTTTCTTCCAAATTTCTGTAAAGTGCAAGATGACTTAAAATGACCAAGTCTTGCCTGATTTTATAAAATTGAATTAAGTTATCTATTATGGCTTCTGTAGGAAGTATTAATATTTCTGCTGTACTAAGCTTATAATTTTCTCTAATTTTATTGTTCAGTGAAAGGAAAAAATTGTTGGGAATAAAAATTTTAATTAAATAAAAGCAAACTTTTGATGTAATGTTTGGGAAGTTTCCCCACACTAACATTACATAAAACCTACCTGTCATGTTCCTTTTTCCTAATTGATGTTTATTTTTGTACCTTCTCTTTTAAAAATTTCTGTTCCAAGGACCATTTCAAAGGTGCTTATGAAGCCAAATGTATAAAATCTGACAGATGTGACCAGAGTCCTACTTTTCTACTTACTAGCTATGTGACTTTGGCAAGTTAATTAAATTCTCTGCACATACTCTTTCATCAATTGTAAAATACAGGTAATTAATATCCTCAGTCATAAAATAAAGATAATAAAGGGCAAAATTTATTTTCTGTTGCCAAACGAAGATAATTTATGAGGATGAAATGAAATCAGTTGTAAAAACTCTTCAGACTAGAGCTTGGTATATATTGAAGCTATGTTTGGTTTGTTTGCTCATATCCCCAGAGAGAAAGTGTTTATTCTCTGAACACTTACTAAATAGTAGAGAAGGTGGTTCTATTATCCTCATGTGTAAAGTCTGCTGCATAAAGAAGTCTTTGGCCACAAATGTCTACTGAAACATTGCTACATTACATGGTGTGTAATACTGAAAATAGACCTGAGGCCAATCTGTCTTTTCTCAATATGCAGATAACCTATTATCATGTTTAGGTGCCTTACTACTTGAAATGTTCTGTCTAATCAAGATCTCTAGCCTTCAGTTTTATCAGGGGTGAGATATTTAAAGGCATTATCTCCTTTTGTTAATTTTGCCATAGCAGGCAAGTTTTTTCCAAATATAATTCATATTTGCATGTTATTTGGGAAAGTTTTCTTCAAGACAATTTATGCCTTTCGATAAAGTTTTCCTTTGTTTGTCCTGGGAGTTATTCTCAGGAACGCTGGTTGTCTGTTAGCTGGTTGTTTGTCGTCTGTCTTCTTTAACACCTAGTTCTTATTTCCCTATTCTTTACACCTTTCTTCTTTATATTCGAGAGGTTTTCTTAAGCCATTATCCACCCAGTTTTTCTGCAGTAGCAATTCTAATTAATATTTATAATGAGATGTTTGCTATAATCTTCACAGCTAAAGTAGCAGCTCAGCTCTGTGAAGGTCATCTTATATCTGTGCAGCTATGTAGGCTACACATCTCTGAACCAAGAACTCAGCCAAGAAGTCTCTGGTCCCTTGAAATAGTTGGCAGATACCACTCTTGAATGGAAGTGAATGCACTTGAAGGACAAACAACCTGCATTTACTGAAAGTCATTGGTTAGGCTGGGAACTGGGGGCGTAGCTCAGTGATTAGAGGTAGGAAGCATGAGGCCCTGGGTTTGATCCTCCAGCATCATGTAACAGCTGAGTGTGGTGGTGCACACTGACCCCAGCACTCAGGAGCCTGATGCAGGAGGGTTGCTGTGAATTCTAGGGCAAACTGGATTACATAGTGAATCCAGGACCGGTCTGGACCTACAGAGTGAGACCCTGTCTCAGAAAAAAAATAATTTGATGGGACTATGTTATGCTGTTACTGATTTCCCATAATCACACTATCGAATAGTATTGTTATATTTTACATATGAGAAAGCAATTGCCCAAAAGATTTGGTGACTTTAAGGTCAGATAGCTAGTGAATACTTGAACCACGTGTGAATTGTGAACTTCCAAAACCTTGGCTCCATCTACAATACCATTTTATCTCCTAGGGTAGCACACATTTACCTGAAGAAAAGCTCCCACTTTTCTTTCAAAAGTAATGTGTTTTTTTCTTCTGGCTGGCAATATTCTAAAATTTAATTGACTGGCCTCCAAATCTATAGCAAGGAAATTGAAAATACAGAATGTTGGAATAAACATTGTTGAAAGCATCAAGAAGCTTCTTGCCGATGGCCCAAAGTGAGAGGAAATATAAGAACTAGAAAAAGCAAGATTAAATGTACTAATTTTAATAAAAATTAGAATATATGTTTCTATAACCTGTGATGGCATCTGAGTGCTGATTCCCAAGTAACTCTCCGCAGAAGAATAGATAAATTATATTGTAGCTCAACAGTGGAATATTTGCAGTATCGACACTACAGTTTTATGTCAGCATGGATGAAACTTAGTATTGAGTGAAAAGCAGTTGCACAGAAACAATATATGTATATAAAGTTCTAGTTTTCTAACATTTGTAAATATTCAGAATAAATAATATTAGAGATACACACTATGTGGTAAAACTAAACAGAAAATCAGTAGAAAAATAAGCACAAAATTTAAAATAATGGCCCAACATTCATAGGATTCCAGAAGTATCACTACTCTTCTGTTTCTTATTGGTACCTCACTATTTTTATCTTCAGCGTTTTACTCACAACATGTATGTTTGAAACATACTTAAATATAAAATATTTACTAACAAAAAATTTTAGTGGCTTTTTTAGTTATCTAGAAATAGTAATGAGAAATTTTACAAATATATCAGCTAAATGACTCATTTTTGTTGTTACTACAGACTTAGAAAAATAACTGAATGACTATGTCAAAAGAACAAGATCATTAAAAAAATAACTCATTTTTGTAAAGAAATTCTAAGTCCTAGAGTTTTGAGTACTAGGATGCATAAAATGTTTTTTATGAAAGACTTGAAATAGAAGTTTCACCTGCTAAATTGTGATATGCTCTTTGAAAATTCATCTAAAATTGAAAATCTGTCATCTAAAATTCTTGGTGCTTTGGTTAGGGAAGAACAAAATTCTAGTAACAAAATGTAATGTTAGATTCTAATGAGAGCATCATCTGCTTCAGGAGACTTACATGTTATCCTAAGGAATACTAATCTCTGAAGGTGTTTTAGGAGTTCGTAGAAACATTTTTGTCTTCTACTAATGACAAATTATAATATTATATAATTTATCTCATATTATAGCTAAGAAATTATGTTTGTATTTATATTACATAGTTTGTCAAGCTAAATTATCGTTTAATTGCAATTTAGTATAATTAAGAGAAATATGGCCAAATGTTTATTATATTATATATGTTATCAATAAAAGCGTATTGGCCAGGACAAAACTAGTCTGTACCCACATGGAATTATATGAACAAATTTTTCTGAAGGGTTAAAATCAACCCAGAAATCTCTAGGAAAAATTTTAATAATTAGGAAGCTCTATGTATTACCTTATGGTTTGCATTTTAATTCCATATAACCCATAATTAATGATTCAAAATAATACATTGACATGATGAAGAACTAAAATCTATTAATGTTCATTTCTTGCGTATGGCATAAGTAATAAGATCCAGCTTCCTTTTGGTTAAGACTGTAAGGCACATATATTTTGAAAGATTTTCAAATATTTTGGGAGGGAATAGAATATTAAATTCTGGATTCTATATATTTTTTTTCTTTTTAAACAGGTGATTTGGGAACAGGGTACAATTTGATGCCTTGTGTCAGGGTCTCTGTATACAACATGCTTTTTCCTGGAAACTAATCTCCTTAAAAGCTAATAACCGAATCAAACAATGTACCCTTTTCAGTACTGAATAAAAATGGGTCAGGCAGGGATTAAAAGATTGGCATTGCTCTAAAGGGAAGCAATGAGAAATGATTTTTTTAAGCTTCTTCTTGTTATATGAGAATTCCTAGGTTGCTGGCTCATTCAGACCCCTTCTGCCTGCTCTCCCTTGCCGCCCACTCTGTAAGCCCTTATTGTTCATGTATGTATGAAACATTGTTTTGGTAGGAATTTTCCCTTTGCATCTGGTAGAAATTTTTGGATATCATTCACTATTGTGTCCAGTCTATTTCCTCTGTGTATTTCATCAGTGAAGACACTTAGGCTGATTTTGTATCATGTTTGTTCAGTTTTGTGTTCCATTTCCTTGTTATGTGATGTAAGCACTGTGCCTTGCATAGATTTATTAGACTTTTATTTACTGAGGATTTTATTTATTTATTTATTTTTGAGACAGACTCTTGCTCTGTAGTTCAGGCTGGTCCTAAAATCGCTGTGTAGCGCAGGCTGGCCTCAAGCTCATGACAATCTTCCTGCTTCAGCCTCCTGAGTGCTGGGATTACGCCCGGCTTATGTGGTGCTGGAGAATCGAAGTCGGGGCCTTACACTTGTGAGGCAAGCACTCTAACTGTTGAGCTATGCTCCCAGTCTCATTACTGAAATATTTGGTTCAACAAATGTATTTAGATATCTGCTAGGTAGAAGTAAAATAGAGTCAGTACAGAGTTGGGTAAGTTAAATCATTTCCTAGTTTCACTGACAGTCCCTTAAAATAAGACCAACTAGAATAACTTCAGAACACATGGAATATGTACTCATTCATAGAAATAACTATGCTACTATGACAAAGTGTCTAGACTAAGCCTCTTGTTAATGTGAAAAGTGAAAGTCAAATGCTTACTTTTATGTAGTTTATAAAGGTAATTTTAGTAGAAAAGTTCAAATATACAAAGTGTATACAATAGTACTATCATGTAGGATTCCAGCAAACGGTTTATATTCTTAGTACTGTGTTTTGTGTTTGGCCTCTTAAATATGTTCATTTTCTCCACAGTATTTTTCTCATTTCATCCTGTCAATTTTAAGTGAAATTCGTCTTCATTATTTTTACTTTTAAAATAATTGGGTTGACTAGATAAGTTCTACAGTTTCTCTCATCTTATGATTCAACTGATCTTTGTTTAAGAGTGGTTCCAGTGCTATCAGTCCTTACACAGGATTTTCCTTGACAGTTCAGGGCATCTATTTCACATCATCTCTTCTCTTCAAATTTCCTTTCTCTTGATTCACAGAGAGAAATTGGAAGTATTATTTCTAAGTATGCTTCTACTAGGAAACATACACTATGCCTGCTCAGTCTCAGACACCAGAGTCCCTTGGTCATTCACTGGGCTCTGTGTCTGATGCCCTCAGATCTCAGTATTTCTTCTTGTCAGCCATGCCCATCAAATGAGAAACATGCTATGGACCTTCCACTTCGAAGCATCCTTTAGCCCCCATTACCCACACACCTGGCACCCCCCTTTGCTGTTCCCCATAACAGAACTCTGAGGTCTGTTCCTTCATCTTCCTTCACTCTCTTCTTCCAACTTTTCTTTAAAAAGTATAAAACTATTTTTAAAGCTGCAAAAATATAGTGAATATTTTTAAGCTTCATATGGATTCACTTATTTTTACTATTTTGTCTCAGCTTTTTTTCTTTACTATACACATTTTTCCTGAAATATTTGAATTCCTTGCAGACATAGTGACATTTCGACACAAAGTACTTCAGCATATGTCTCCTAGGAATGAGAGTGTTTTCCTGTATAACCACAACCCAAGTCCTGTCTTAGAGGAAATTTAACATTAGTACAATGACATTATTGGATATATTGTCCACATTCAAATTCTTCCAGTTGTCTAATAGTACTGTCACTCTCTTTTAATATCCAATAACCAATCAAGGAAAGTGAAAATAATCACTTTTAAGATTAATGGGTGCTCATGGAAAATTATGACCAACCATCATCTTCCTAGTGTTTTATGTTGTTTTTATTTGGTTTCAGCATATATCATAGATGTAGGATTTAAGTAATGAGAGAAAATATATAAGACACCAAGTATGGTTTTAGCAGTTCTTGGAATTCACCAAAATATGCAGCACTGTTTTAAAGAATGCAGAAATCCTCATGCCTCTGTGGATGCAGATATGTATGTGCTAATTATAGATAACCTTTGTGCTGCCTTATCTGTATCCCTAACATCAGAATATAGATTTTAGGAGGGATAATAAGTTGTTTATGTTGTACCTTTCATTGGATATCCAGTAAAGTCAAATATTAAGCATTATCCCTCAAAATCCTTATAAGCAGCTAGCCATTTCTATGTATAATTAAGAAGTGTGTTGACTTTGGGATTACCATTTACAATTCTATGCTTTCAGAATATTTCAAAAGTTTAAGTAATGCCACGTCATTTCCTTTCTAAGTCAATATTCAAAATAAATATCAGAATAAGTAATATATTCGATTTCTTAAGTTATGATTTTTATAGGTTTCAATTTCAGGGAAAAAGTAATTTGGTGCCTTTTATTTCTTTTTATTGCTGACTTGGTGACTTGAGCCTCGTTAGCGTGTGACCAGATCTTAGATATAATTTGTGTAAGTCCCCAGGAAATAATAGTTGTCCCGAGGTAGAAGGGTTTATTGTCTAACTAATCTAAAGAGTCTGTTCTGTGTTTTTGCTCATACCTTTCACAGCACTGGGTTTTGAAGGGAAAGTAGGTACTTTTGTACAAAAAATGTGTGATAAAACAACTTTCCCTAGCTTTCAGGAGAGATGAATAGCATTTCATTTTTAAGCAAAACAAAAAATATTTAAAAATCATACAAGGAAATCTGTGGATCAGATCATATGGAAATTAGAATACAATACACAAAATAGGCTAACTTAAAAAAGTGATTTGACTCTGGGAAATGGGAAATGAGAATGCAGTTAACTTGAATATTAAGAACTATACCAAATCAGGACCCAATGGAGAATTGCTTGAATGCCCTCAAAAAGTTAATGAAACTATTAAAATGCTTCCCTGCAACTGTTAACTTAAGCCTCTGGAAAAGGAAGGAAAAGAGACCATTTTCTAGAGTTAGCTTTTTGTTTAAAAAACATTTCAGTTTGATCTTGTAGATAATTTGGAAGATCTTATGAAATTTTAACCGAAATACCAGAGCAAAGTAATGTTTACTTTGTGTGGTGTAAGTAATATTTGAATAGAAGAGACATATATGTGTCCAAGTAACTGTGGGTTCTAATATTCTAAAGTCAAAATGTTCTTCTTAGGATAAAAAATAGCAGAAATAAGAAATAAGATTTAAAATCTCCATTAATCTATTTTAAGAGTATAAAAAAGCAGAAGCTTTGATGTAGTAAATAACCTGGTGCACTTTCTATAATTTGGTTCTTCAGCCCAGCATCTTGCCTAAATATTTTTTGTTGTTAGCTTTAAAAGGTTCCTTAGTGTTGGATATGGAAGGGTTAGAGGTACATACAATTTTTAGTCATCATATATAGTACTGTGACATTAAAGTTCTTCCCAATCTATTTCCATTTCTTTTCTCACAAGTAATCCAATTTTGCAGCAAATTGATTGTCCGACTTCCTTTTGTAACTTGCCTGTACACTCAAAAATGTTACTCCTATCCCAAGGTGGGAAAAAAGTGATAATCAAAGGTCAATTCATTAAACAAAGTAACTTATGAGAACTATAATGCCTTATTCCAAAAACACTGACTTTCAAAACTTATAGTAATTCTTTTTGTTGGTAACCTTCTTCTTTGAAATTTTATTTAAAAAGAAAACTGAAATAAAATGCATTTTATGGGTAACTCTGAAGAATCATTTTTCTCTAAGATGTAATTACTAGGAAATTCAACCACTTGACCACACTTCTTTTTCTTGAGTGCTCACAGGCATTCTGAAATCATGATCAAAGCATCTGTTTTTGTTTGTTTGTTTGTTTGTTTGTTTGAGGCAGAGTCCTATTCTGTAGCGCTTGCTGGCCCCAAACTCATTATGTGGTCCCAGGCTGATCTCAAACACTCAGCAGTTCTCCTATCTCCTAAGTGCTAAGGTTACAGTCCTGCTCCACTACACCTGGCTTATGTAGTGCTGGGGAATTGAACCCAGGGCTTTGTGCTTGCTTGGCAAGTGCTTTAACTGCTGGCCTATCTCCTCAGCCCCATCGTCTGTTTTCCTAAGAAGTACCTCATCTTAGAAAGAGGCTGGACCTGAAATTAGAAATTCTTTGCTGAGTCCCAGATTCACTTCTTAGCAACTGAGAATATTTGGGGAAGAGCTAAGTCTGAGCAAACTTTGTGGTGCTTAGAGTCCTCATACGTAAAATAAGAAAAACGTTAGCCTGGTAGCCTTTTAGTTTTGAGACTAGATGACACATCACTTTTCTATTTCTGGGATGAAATGCCCAATACCCGCTTCTTAAGGAAGAGGTTTACTTTGGCTCATGGTTTCTGTGGATTTAGTCCATGATTGGCTGTCTCCAAGGCAGAAATAGCATGGTGAAAGTTCATGGCAGAGAAGAGCTGTTCAACCCATGCCGGCCTTCCGTGGCCAGGCCCCTCTTCTTTAGCAGGATGTTCATGTGTGAACTCGTGAGTGGATTAATCTGCTGATGAGTGTAGTTCTTCCATGATTCAGTCGCCTTCCCAAAGCCTCACCTTGTGCACATGACACTTATGGTGGGTGTAATAGCAGTTTTGATACATTCCAAAACATCATAAGCAGAAAATACTAAATTATTTTTGAGCTTTAAGGGAAGGTATATAGATTTTTGTAAGTTATGGTTACTAAAATTACTTCTGAAGTACATTGTATAATTTTATTAATAAAATATATTTTATAGATTCATGTGTAATGTTTTGTAGTAAGCCAACAAGGTATAGCTTCATTAAAGGTAAAAACTAAGTATTACACATTTCTGTGTCACTAACATTTTCTAGAGCACTTGTCTTCAGACCTAGATGGTTGGCTGAATGAGTGATTGAGAAGGATAATTATGAAGTCTTTGTTGTTCATTCAGAAATGTAAATTAGCCTGTTTTGATATAACATTTCTGCCAAATTCTCCCATCTTTTCAATTCATAAATATTGGATGCTGTACTAATACAAGGAGCAAAATTATCAGGGTGAAAATGCATCCCCTGCTAAAGCTTTAGATTTCTTAGACTGAGCAGTGTGTTGTGAATGGGGATGGAGGTATCAGATAATCAATGTGAACTACTGCGAGTGTCACTGCTGTGACTTTAGTGTGGCTAAGACTGTGAGTGACACCACTCTGAACTTACTTTAAGCACATAAAACTGAAAGGATTATTTTAAATTGTTAATATTTCTGGCATAGTGTGTCTAAAATTTAAAACCAAAGTACTCTACAGTGAAAATTTTATGTTGCTTCTTAGTTTTATGCATCCTTATAGGAGTTCCTAAGGAATTCCATTCCTGAATTTCTAACTTTTGAAACCTTTTCCTACAGCTTTGAGTAGCTAGTTTCCTATTTCCTCAGAAGAATTTTCAGAAACTTCCCTTCTTACTTAAAACACTATTTCATACTTGACTTCTTTTACTATTTCAGTAGATGCAGGTATAACATTGATATGTAGCTTATTTCCATACTTAGTACCTGTAAAAGTCAGCACAGTGCTTGAAATGCAGTGTAACTTGAAACTGAGAGCATCCATTAAGACTTTTGCCTGTTTTACGCCTGTCATTCTCCTGATACTCTGTCCATTTAACTGGGGGCCAGTTTCATGTCGTTCCAGGAAAAATCACTTGTATCTTTTTCAAAGAGACAGAGGCAATTTAAGCTAATGGGGTTTTAAAAATTATTTTAATGAATTGTGCCTAGGTATTTTATAATAAGAATTTTATTCCACTAGTTAACAATAATAGCCTTGGTAATAGAATATATTGGCTATCAAGGGTGATGGCAAAGAATCTGAAAAAGTAGCATTTTCTTTTGTGTCTTTTTAAAATTATTATTATTACAAAAATAATACATATTCTAAGTGCAGTCTGGAGTGAGAAAAGATGACAGAGTTCCTGTGGTTCTTGTGGTTCAAAGGTGAGAAAATAAGGGGCAAATAAAGAGACAGATCATGTCAAGACACCGAATTTATGTGAATTCAAGGAGCCGTCACTTTTTTAGAGAAATTGGAATGTTGAGAACATGTAGAAAGGAGCAAAAGCTGACATTGGCAAATAAATCAGAGTCCATATCATTAAAACTTGTTTTCTTGACTAAGAAGTCGTTGTTTTTGTTGTTTTGTTTTTAATAAAGCAGAGCTGAGGCTTGAAGGTGTTTTAAGCAAAGGAGAAGTATTTCTGGTAAATCTGCAAGGGACCTGAGTAATGCGCTGTGCTAGCTGTCACCTTGACTGATCAGAGACACCTTGGAGCAGTGATGGGATTGTGGGAGTGCTGGGTGCTTTGGTGGGCCAGTCCGTTGACGCTCACACCTGAATGTGTGGGTTGGGGAGGCGGGTGGAGACGGTGGGTCTCGCGCATGCCTCTCCAGGGCGCCGTGCTCACCGCTGCTCTTCCCCTGCACCTTGCCGGCTAGATGCCGTGGACTGACACCTTTGCTCCACCACCACCACATCCTTGCACTGTGATGCTCCTGCTGGCATTCCAGGAATTGAATCCTCCCAAAACCTGAGACAAATTAAATCCCCCTTTTAAAATTTGGATACTGGTTCTTGTGTTCCAGTGCATCTGATGGTACCGCATAGCAGCTGAGGAGTACACGGGGGGGAGAGGACCCTGGGAGGGGGCTTCAGTAGGAATTTTAAGGGATGTCTTAATCTCTAACCCCAGCTTCAAAATGACTCAATGAATTGGATTCATTTTCTTAAGCAAGCTGATTAATAGCAGTAAGCATCAATTGAAGTTGAATGAGAATTTTATAAATAATTTGATCTAATTTGAAGATATACGTTGTCTGGAATAAAAATAGCAGATGCTAATTAAAGAACATGCTTAGTATGTAATGTAGGAATACTGTTGCTAGTTATTTTGATAAAACTATCCTCTCCGGAGCTCAAATTAAATCTTAAAGTAAGGCCACGTTTTTGATATGATATGGAGAGGCAAATAATAAGCACTGGTCTTTACCGTCTGTTCCCGCCTATGGACTCATGGCTACCTGATGATTTACCACCTCCCCATTAATCTCTGTCAAGCACAAGTGAATTAATTGTGATTTTCTCTTAAATAAGCCAGATTGTTCTTGGCATGGCTTCCCAGACTGTTCTCCTGATAAATGTCTGTTTCTCTAGAGTTAGTTCACATGTTCCAAGTCTCTTTGAAGTCCTCGCTAATGTCTCAAGCAGTTGGTATTTTAGCCTCTGTATGCATACCTTGGTGCAGAATTAGCACACATGCTTTTATCTTGGGTCATACCCTTAGCAACCCGCCTTTCCTGAGGAGGCCACACTTGCCAGCCCATTCACCTGTGAACTCACAGGTGGACTAATCTGCTGATGGATGAATATACAACTTCCGTGATCCAGTCACCTTCGAGAAAGTTCCACTTCTGAACACATGGCTTGGGGGGATGTATTTTAGTTTCTTAAAGGCAGGGATTCTGTCTTCTTTTGAGATGTGACCTCAATAATAGGACAAAAAATATAGTAGGTGTCTTAGTGGCTCTTCTAATCAGAAAAGCCCCACTGCCCTGGGGAGGGAATCTGGATTTCACTGTCCATTTCTCTATAATACATGAAAAAGGGCCATTTACCAACTTGCCTTTCTTAATGCTATTAATCAGGCATCTTTGAAAATCATTGAAATTTGAAATTGTCACTTTTCACTTACCTGTTAAAGGCTCTAATCAGGTCATATTGTCGATTTAATTGCCTTACACTTTCTCTAGAAAAGAAAGGCGCACTGTATCAGTCTCTGTTGAAGAAATTTGCTTTTGCTCTCTTAATGTTATAGCTTTCTAAGAAAAAAGTTGTAAAATCTCCAAAACATTAGTTTTAGGCTTTTCTTTGTCTCTATATTTCATTATATTTTTTAAAAAGTCATAGGACATGATTGTGATGCACAACAGAGAAATACTTCAAAAACAAAATAGCAGAAGAATCTTTAGGAAAGAAATCTAGGGGGCTGGAGGAGTGGCACAGAGGTTAAAGCACTTGCCTAGCAAACTCACATCCTGAGTTTAATTCCATGGCAACACATAAGTTGAGCATGGTGGCCCATGTCTGTAATCCCAGCACTCAAGAGGCTGAGGCAGGAGGATTGCCATGAGTCCAAGGCCAGCCTGGGCTACATAGTGAGTTCAGGATCAGCTTGGGCTACAGAGCAAGACCAAAGTCTGGTACGTACCCAACCCCACCATTTTCTTTTTCTTTTCTTTTTTTTTTTTTTTTTTTTTTGCAAATAAGTTACATAGTATGTAAAATACTCTGTTGATTAGGCCAAGAAATAAAAATTAGAAGCTGCCTGCATTTGAACATAAATTATTAGACTGAGCGTGTGTCCTGGCTTCATCTGTGCATGTTTTCCATTGATGTTCTTTTGCATTATCTGTTGCTTTGGGCCATCTAGAAGTGCTGGTGTCGAAGTGTTTGAGCTGTACTTCTTGAGGGGTGATGCAGACAACACTAAAGTTGTCTAAAGAATCTGGTATTCCTAACTTGAGTTAAAGACTCCCACTGTGACACAATCACATCGCAGAACAAATGAAACAAAGAAGGTCTACTCTTGTACTGCTTCTTCAGTACACCTCAAGCTGATGATCCAGCTGTAATGTTTTGCTTGTGAATGATGGCTCGGGCACGAGGGTGCCAGATAAAAATAGAGACTAGGACTTGATTTTTAAATTAATACTGTATCCCACAGAACTATATTTTACCTTGTTGAATGAATTTGGGATCGTGTTCATGTTTCTAGAAGCTTCATAATGCTTGTAAAACTGGCCTGGGCAGATCAGGAATGTTCTGTTAGAGGCAGTAGTACTTCATTAAAGCATCTGGGCATCTGGCTGCTGTGCTTTTAGCTCAGTCTCTGCAGCTTAATAGTCTCTCTACGCACACACAACCCTGAAAAGTACCTCTTCGCTTTCAACCTTTATATTAGCAGGGATTTTTTTATATGCAAAAATTCAATCTTAGGAAGGAAAACATCTGATCAACTTTTGCTTTTCAAACAGAACGAGGAAGTTGGATGATTGTAGATTTCTAATAGAAACATGGTATAAGATTTGCTACTAGGTACTTCATTTAATAAATTTTTCTTTCCTCATTTCTTGCTCTTGATAGGTCATTCCTTCTTATTCTCTTTTATGAGAATCCTCTGGCCAGGAACTATTAAGAAACCTACAGATACTTCACAGAGAAAAGTGGCTCAGCTTCTTCCTCACTAGTGATGGCTCCATTTAGTATCAGTATTCGTGACTCTAGCTCCTGGCGATCCTGAAGGCGCTTTCGTTTTGGTTTGCTTTCTGCTCTTCCCTCTTGTTGTGCCGTTTCATTGTTTCTATTCTTCCTCCAAATTCAGCCTACACTACCATAAAAAACAAGGCTCATTGGGATGAATAGGGGTGCAAAGCTAGATAGAAGGGTTGTAAGTTAAGGTTAGTGAGTTGTTAATGGTAGAATCTATGTGGAAGGTACATAGACTACCATGGTTTGGACGTTGTTTGTTCTCCCAAAGATTCACATGTTGGAGGCTTAGCCCCAGTGTGGTAACACTGAGAGAGAGTAAAACCTTTAAGAGGGAGAGATAGTGAGAACTCAGCAGGTCACCGACGATGCTACTCTAGGAAGGGATACCGGTCTCCTGGAAAGACTGCTGAGTAGGGCAAGCTGTCAAAAAAGCCTGGTCTCCCTGAGGCCTCACGTCTTGCTGGGTGATTTCTTTTTCCTGCCATCTATGATGGCCCTCACTATAGCCACCACTGTGTTGATCAGACTTGGAAACCCTAGAACTGTGACCTAAATAAACTTATTTTTCTTCTTAAGTAGCCTGTCTCAGGTATTTCAGGGTAACATCAAAATCCCAGTTAATACAAAGGTGTTTTCTCTAAGATTCTTTCAGTTGGGCTATATGTTTGTTTGATTTTCTTTCTTTTTTTTCTTTGTTGAGACAGGGTCTCATGTTGTAGTCCAGGCTGGTCCTGAGGTCACTATGTAGCTCATGCTGGCCACAAACTCACAGCAGTCCTCCTGCCTCTGCCTCTTGAGTGCTGGGATTACAGGAATGCCCCACTATCCCCAGCTTATGTAATGCTGGGGAATTGAACCCAGGACCTTCTGCTTGCTAGGCAAAACTTTAACCACTGTTGGGCTGTGTGTTTGAAAATTACCCTAATAAAATTTCTTAGGAGTAATTATCCATGAAGGATAATATTACAGATTGAGTCACTAATGTTTAACTTTTTACAATTAAATTATTAGAAAAAAATCATAATATTTTATTAGTATATGTTTGTGGTATGTAGTAATTACTATTAACTTAGTACATACATATATCACACTTTAATTATTAAGGTTACATAAATTATGATGTATAGTTACTAAAATTGTATGTATCCATGAAAATATCAGTATTAAGACATGGACTCAAAAGATACTTATAACACTCTTCATACTGACTAGAAAATTAAAAATTGTGGATATAGCATGTATTATAACATTTCTTAAGTTATCTCTAAATTACAAAATTATAATTTATATTGCATCCTAAAGTAAAAATTTTTTAATGCTTTTTAGTACCATAAGAAAAAAGGAAAACCAGAAAAAAAAGAAATAATATGTTATTTTCCTGTTGAAGTAGGCCAAGAAAACCTTGGTGTCTTTAAATTTTTTTTTAGTAAATCTCTTTTATAAAGAACTACTCGAAATATGTAAAAATAAATAATATCATTTATCCTTCCAAAGGTTTTGTGTGTGCGTGTGTGTGTGTGTGTGTGTGTGTGTGTGTGTGTGGAAACAACTAGTGGCTTTTAAAGAGAGGTTAAGATATTTTGGAAGTTCTGGGCCAAAGGCATTTGATACTTGGGCATGCCCTATCTTTAATCTCTCATTCATTAAATTTCTATATCTGACTTACAAAAAAAGGAAGTAAAAAAGGGAAAATCCAGTTTCTCTAATATTACCATCATTGATATAGTTCAGACACTGCAACAGGTATATTCCAAGGTTTCCTGGGTATCCTACCCAGAACTTGGTGTTCAGGTATGTGCTAATTCAATATTTTTTATTTATTGTAGATCTTTTTATAGGCAGATTTTAGCAATGTGTTGGAAGTAGATAATTTTTGCAGTGTGTCTCTGAGAGGATTAAAGGAAGATGATGGCTACTGTTATTTTTTCCATTTAGCCAAAATTCATTGAATGCCACTTATGGTTCTGAACAAACGTTTCACTCTTTAGAAGTGGAAACAATGACTTTCGTGAACAGAAAGTTGAATAAGTGAATAGGAAGTAAAATATGCAAAAATAGAAATAATCTCTAGATTCCATGCTTGTTCTTTCCAACTTGAATATTCATGGCCTTCAAATTCATGATGTATGCGTGATGTGCATATCTACCTCGTGTCTCTAGTTGCCTGATCAAAGTGGCTCTACTTAGCTCCTCAGAATATATAACGATTTCTTCATTTCTTCTCTTTCCTAGGCAAAATGTCCAGTGATAGAGCCTTGAGGAAGCAGCAGCAGTTAAATAACCTTGTTTATGTGGTAATAAATCAGGCCAAACCTGGTGACAGAATTGTGGATTTCTGCAGTGGTGGGGTACTGTACGTCTTCTTTCATCATCTTTAGCCTTTGCAGGACTGTAACCTTGTCATATTACATCCAAGGTCATGTTTTTATTCAGTGAGATTGTTGTCTTAGAATGAGCAAAAGCCATGGGTACCAAAGTTAACCCATTTCCTTTATGGATTTTTTTCAGGGACATGTTGGAATTGTTCTTGCTCACATGCTGCCATCATGCCAGGTAAAGTCTAAATAATAGATAAAAGTAAAATATTTTTGCTAAAAACAATTCAGCCAGCCAAGTCTGGCTTATCCCTTCCCTTTGAATTCCTAATCACTTACCCAAGCCAAATATGTGACCAGGCATTTTCTTTTTCCTTTGAAGCAAACTTTTAAGATTCAGAATCTTAGGGAGAAAAAAAGAAAGTAAAGACCACAGTGTAGTTGCCAGTTTTTAAGAAGAAGCTAGATATGTTTAAGTAATTTTTAGGTAAATTATTTCATTGCTTAATAGTTATGATTTAATTCTCAGCATAGTTATGACTAGAAATGTTGCTTTCTGCAACCTGTTGAGCTTGTTCTCTTGGTATCCTTCTTTTAATCTAGTATATCAAAACTGTAATAATAACAAATTCTCTTAAAGAAAAAAACCCTAAACCTACTCTGTTAATTCATCAGATGTTTTTCTTTCTTGGTGCTCATCAAGACATTGTCCAAATGTCATTTCCTATTCTAAATTCTAAAAATGGAAGCATCACTTTTTGAGTCCCTTGCTTCAGTATTGTATCATAAATGTTTTTCCTACTGTTAATAGTTTTACATATCATCATAGTTCAGCAATATTTAATGTGTTTTTAAGTAAATATACTGTGATTCAGTTTTTTCTATCGTTCATTAGAAGTTCATGCTGGTTTTTGTCTTCTGCCATGTTTAATCAGTTTTTCACGGTGGCCTCCTTTTAACATACTTGTTCTGTGAGGGAGGGGGATTTGTTGTTGTTGTTGTTGTTGTTAATATAAATTGAACTGGGACAGAGTTTTCATGAGCTCCCTGGAAGGTGTGAACAAATTACAGGTGCTACTTTCTGAATTAAAAATGCAAAGAACTAATAGACTGGTCATAATGACACATAATGAAATGGTTGGTATATGATTGTTTTCTTTATTTAGATATTAGAAAACAAAATAACCAAGGATCCCTAGGAGATAAGGCCAGTATCTGTGTGATTATGAAGGAAAATAATCTAGAGTAGAATCATGGTGAAGCAGAATCAGAGATGTAGTTGTCTTTTTTTCTTTCCTAAGTGTTCTCCTAGGAGTTTAGTTAGATTGAAAATTAGGAAAAACTTTGACTAGAATGCAGTGTAAAAGGTCTTTAAAACCAAGTGTAGAGTAATAGACTTGTTTATACAAACGGACACAGGGTTTTCCATGAAGGCGGACATGAGGACAGCATGAGAACAAGAATTGGGAGTGATGAAAAAGTCTTTATTCCACCCAGGATTGCTGTTGGACATTCCTGTTGTCTCTGCCTTCTGCCTCATCCCTACCAACACGCACTGGTGATTGCAGCACACAGCACCTTGTCACCATGATACCTAACCTGGCTTCCATTTCCTCTACATCCCGTCTCCCCAGTAGCAATGTTACATACTGTGCCCAGCTATTCCAGCTTTCTCAGGTCTTCAGGCACACCACACTCTTTCTCACCCTGGACCTCCAGGCAGAATTTATTCTCTGCCTTTCTATTCTCTTTCATTTCCCTAGCTATGTTTTGGTCATTTGGGGGGCTTTAGTTAATACATTAATTCTTCATGCAAACCCTTCTACTCATCAAGTTTGGGTGCTCCAGTTATTCGGTGTTTGCCTTTCACTACATACTTACCACAACTGGCTTTAATTATTCACTATCCAGCTACTTGGGAGGCTAAGGCAGGAGGATTGTGGTTCAAGGCCAGCCTGGGTGGCTAGTGAGACCCCCATCTCAAAAGCAACAAAACACTGTCATACTGCATGGTTAGTTCTTGTTTCACTTATCACATACTGTGCTCTTCAAGAATTCAAGGACCTTATTAATTTTTCTGCTAGATTAACTGGCAATATTTCTTGGCACAAGACAGAATCAATACATTATGTTCTACATTATCAAGGCTGTGAACAGTAAGTAATAATACTTTGCCCTAATGTCTGGATAATGTTACTGAATATATTTTTTTTGGGTAAAATCTAGGTTACGTTAATAGAAAACAAGGAATTATCATTAATTCGTGCTAAGAAGAGAAGCGATGAGCTAGGTTTAAGCAACATTTGGTTTATTCAAGCAAATATGGAATATTTTACGGGAATGTTTAATATTGGGGTAAGTAATTATGCCATTTCCACTTAAGTAAATAAGCCAAATGAGAGAAGTATATGCCTTAGATATACATTAAATGTACATTCTTTCCTAACCAAATCTATAATTTTCTGTACTTTGCCAGATTATTTTATTCATGGTACTACATGATGGAAGTAACATTTATTCCTCCATCAGACAAGACGTTTGTTTCCTTTCCTAGTGAATCAACAGTGTGGAGACCAATGTTTGGCATAGAAACCATGTTAATTGGGCTGGAGAAATGTCTCACACATAAACTGGGTGTTGTGGTGCATGCCTGTAATCCCAGAACTTGGGAGGCTGAGACAGGAGGATTGCCCTGAGTCCAAGGCCAGCCTGGGCTTCATAGTGAGTTCAGGAGCAGCTTGAGCTACAGAACAAGAACTTGTGTCAAAAAAAAAAAAAAACTATTAATTGAATAAAAGAGTTTTAATGACAATGACATGCCTTGGCTTGGTTCTGGAAGACAAGGAAAGAGAAGAAAAGAAGATAATTTTAAAATAGAAAGATAACTTGTTGGTAACTTCTAAATACCAGAAATGCCTTTTTTTTTGAAACTTGATATATAAATATATTTTTTTCAAAAATACAGGAAGCATTTTGGTCATATTTTTGTATACTTAGGTCCAATTTTTATTTAATATTACTAAAAAGATCTAAGATGCTAGCTCACATGTACCTCAGACTCTAGGTTCTCTTGGAAATTTGTGTCTCATTGAGATGTCAATGTTGCTGCTATTCTTTGTATTCATTTTAAATTTTTTATTCCAATTTCAGAAGGAATATATGTTGTATATAGAAAAGTTGATAATATGAAGAAATCACCTGTATATCTACAGTTAAGACATTTATCAAAACCTTTCAGCATTCATGTATTTATGTCCACATACAAACGTGTATGTATGCGTCTGTTAGCATTGGTGAGCCCATGCTACATAGTTGCTGCTTTTTGTCCCATCCCTGGGACAAAATATGCAACACTGGCAACTTAAATGAGTAAGGAATTGTTTTGACTCACAATCCATGGTCGGCTGGCTCCGCAACAGAAGCGTCATGGTGTAGAGACACAGCACAGGAGAGCTGCTCACCTGGTAATGGCCAGGAAGCGGGGAGAGAGAAGACGATCCAGGGATAAGAAAGCACCTTTCCACATCATGCCCCCGGTGACCTACCTTCTTCACATAGGCCAGTTAGTCACTGCTTCCTTACAGTACACTCAGTGAGGAACTTGAGAGCGAGTTAACCCACCAGTGATATAACACCCTGTGGTCCAGTGACCTCTCAGGGTGCTGCCTCTGAACATAGAAGAGTTTGGGGCATATTTTAGATCTAAATCTAATGCTTAACATTGACATAAATCATTTCCTACTTAGTAAATATAGTTTTTCTTGTTATAATGTAACCATTATTGTGGTGGACAGTTTATCTTTTATTTAAAAATTTTAATGTATATGTGGAATCACTTTTCAGGGAAGTTTTTCCAACTTTTCCAGCTGTGCATGTTCACATAAATGTGAGCTTTTTGTCTCAGTATAATTTTTATCCAGCTTCAGAACTCAGACCTTTTGCTGTACTTCTCATTTTTTTGTCCAGTGAAATTTATTTCTTAAATATTTACTCTTAAAATTTTGTGAGTTTTCTTCAACATGAAAATTATGTAATTCACTTCCTTGTGGACATATGTAGACTAGTTATTTAAAGCCACACCTAATTTAATTAATAAGGAAATTCAGGAAAATACAGACATTTGATCCAGAAAATACTAATTAAAAATATACTTGTGCATAGCTTTAATTTTATGTAAATGTTAAGGCAAAAGTTAGAGCTTCTTGCATGAAACAAATCGTTAATACGATCCCATGTTTCCATTAAACCAGGTGGGTTATTTATGGTAGCAAGAGACTCGCCCCTTAAAAATATAGAATTCCTAGCCTATCAAATATAAGTTGTTTTTCCTTTGTGACTTACTTGTGCAAAATTACACTGGCATATTCTTATAACTTCCAAGATCATAATTCATAAACACAAACTATTTCTTTTTAAAACTAACACTTTACTTTTATAATATATACCTGTGATGACTCTTTTCTTCCTTCCACAGTTATCTTTGTCCAAGTATATAGAAAAGGAATTGAAATTACTTAGAAGATTGCATCAAAATTAGATTTACTCTCAGAGTGATTTGACCAGGAGAGTAACTGAGGCTTTGTCTCTGGATGGTCAGACTCGGTGCAGCAGCGGCTGTAACTCTGGCACTGAATAGATTCCAGTAAAAAAGTGCCTCGGAGAAAAATAAGAACTTTTGATTACTGAAAATGCAGTAAAACTACATTTATCCATGATATGATATTTTAATATTTAGTTGATTATTATCTTTAGTTAACAAATATTTTTCCTTTTTATATTTCTTTAGATATAAAGGGTAATTATGTAAACAAGATCTTTAGGAAAGGATTTTAAAGTCAGAACTAGTTATTTTTATGAACCTTAGGCAGATCATTTATATATTATAATTTAAATATCAATCATTAGTTTTAACTAACTCCATTAATGGAAGAACCCATTGTATGCAAAAAATGAGTTGATTTTCTAACTCTATTAACCTAGTTTGATACATCCCAATTCTGACAAGCAGAAGCTTTACACTCCTTCTTTCCCCTTCTTTAATTTTCCTAAGAAAATATTCTCTTCACAACCTGCAAAAATAATAATAATTAAAAGAAACAAATCAAAAACTATTTTTCAGATATTTCTTGCCTTAAGGTCTTCCAACACCCTGGCTTACATTGTGTCTGTTTGAGAAGTATATTTATTTAGAAATACAAATACCTCATAAACCAAGGCACACTATGAAATATCAGAACATCAACATTGATAAGAATTTCTTAACAGCTTTCACAGAGAAAAAAAGTACATCTTATCTAATATATAATTATTTGGAATCAAAATGCCATCATACTTCTTAATAGTGCTGAAATGAAAGGCTGGAAGACAGTGAAGAAATGCATTCAAAATTCTAATAGTTAATTTTCAGTTTAAAATACTGTATCTAACCAATTAAGTATGAAAGTAAAATAAAAATTTTAAGTACTCAATATCTCAAGAAAATGTATGTTTTACATAACTCTTTTCGGCAAATTACCAGCTGTGCCGCATGAAAACAGTAAAGTAAGGAAGAAAAGGAACAAGTGGTATCTGGGGCGTGAGTGTGGTGAAGAGAATTCTTGGTCTGATGGTGGGAGAATGTTAGGACAGCAGCTGAGCAGCCGGGGAGAGCGCTGAGTTCCTCTTTTCGTTCCTCACCCCAGCCCATTCGCCTACATTAGATAGATCCTTAAAGCTTATGTTTTGATACTTTTTGTACAGATTCCCAGTCTATGCTGTGTTATACTAATATATGTATTCTTTGTATCTTATATTAACAAATTCTCTGGTTAAGATGCTTAAAATGTGATTACAAATTAGACTTCACACAACTTACTGTAGACAGAGCTGACTGCAGGGAAAAAATTAGATGTGTTTGTATTTGTTCTTTCCTTCCTTTGTTCCTTCCATTGTGTTGCCTAGCACACAATTCACTATTTGTGTCAGAGGTGGGTCAGAGATGAACTTAGAGGTGAACCTAGAGGTGATATAACAGAAGGTCTTTGTTTCCCAAATGTGATCTCTAAGAACCTTTCTATCACCACAGGTGATGGCTGAAGTGGACAGGGCCTGATATTATGGAAACAGTGTGATTGTTGGAGTCAGTTAGATTCAGAGTTTATTTGGATTGTTTAGTAGCGAGGTGATCCTGGGCATGTTGTTGGGGATGGAGGTAAAAGCAACTTAAGCATTCAACTAAAATGAATCAAAGAGTTGAATAAAATAACTATTTAAAGTTAAAATTGAGATGATACTAAATCATAGATCATTTTCTGTGAACTATGAACTGTGTTATAATTCTAAAAAATTACTTATCAAATGAGATGAGTCAGGAAAACTCCCATAAGAAGGAGGTGTAAACAATTTGAATTCCCACATTACTTTTTGAAACTCTTTCTATTCTACGAAATCCTGCCCAAATGCCTTTTCCTCCCGAAACCCCTTCTTGCTTTTTCCCACTCTGAATTTTCCCTCTCCCAGCTTTTATGTTTCCCTTGGTATTTTTGGTAATGGCCCAACACATTTTGCCAAGTACTGCAGAAATTTTTGTATAGCTTGTGTTTTATGGCTTGGGTAGAGTTCAAACCTTTATTATAATCCCCCATGTTGTTTAGCACAGAAAGCCACACGTTAAACAGAACTAGAACTCTGAGAGTTGTTTAAGTCTAAATAACGTTGAGTTGATTACTGTATTCAGAACCTTGGATTCCACTGTTATTATTGACTGAACCTAGAAAAGAGACCCTAGTTTTGACCTTTTACTTCTAGCAATTGGCATAATATTGGCACATAAGAAGTGCTTAGTGACTGTTGAATAAATTAGCGAATGGTGAGTGAATACATTGTTCAATTTCTGGAACTACAAGTAGCAACTATAGGCCTTTAGTGATCAAAACAAAGGAAAAACAAATTATGCAACAGAATCACTCACCTTCACACAGCTGCAGAGCCTGTCAACACTAGTGCCATCTGAGGCCCACCAACTTGCACAATCCCTGGGTGCTTGTTGTGCATGCAGATTCCCAGGTCCCTTTCTGGGCTTCTGAATGAGAACTTCTCTTTGTTTCAATAACATGACCCTGTTACTTGACTGTCCGTTTAAGTTTGAGAAGCATTTCTCTGGAGCAGTGGTTATTAAACATTAGCATGCCTAAGAATCACCAGTGTTACCATGCATCTGCATATATAAATCAGTTTAGTTATTAATTTCTAGACATTCTTGTTCGCTTTATACTTTTATCTGCTTTCTCCCTTGTCTGGGATATTTTGAAGTAAATCCCAAACATTTTATTTTATCTATAAATATTTGAGCATTTATCTCTTAAAGATAAAGATCATTTTTAAAACAAGTGTTTTCCAACAAAAAAAGTTTCTGGGCACAGAACTTGCCCCCATCAGAAGAGTTAACTCAAATTTAGTCCCAGGCTAAAATGAGACACCAAACTGTAGAACTTCTAGAAGATAACATTAAATGAAAATGTGATTTATCAAACACAAAAGACACATGCAAGAAGTAAAGAACGGGTAAGCTGGTATTCATTAAAATTTAAAAATTTTGCTCTGCAGAAGACATAATCAGAGAGTGGGAAAACAAGCCACAGTGGGGGAAAATATTTGTAAAAGGCACATGCAATAACTGATAAAGGTCTTTTATCTGAAATACACAAGGGACTCTTAAATTTGAGTAATAAGAAAACAACCCAACTGAAAAATAAGCGAATGACCTTACCAGACACCTGACCAGAGAAGATTTAGAGATAGCAGATAAGCATATGGGAAGTTCCATATCGCGTGTCATCAGGGAGGTTTAAACTGAAGCATCAATGAGATGTCACTTCACACCTAAGCGTGGCCAGACTCCAGAATGCCAGCTGCGTGAAATGCTGGACAGGATTTAAAAGAGTCTTGATTCGTTTCTGGTGGGATGCACAATGGCACGACTCATGGTGAAAGACAGTTTGACTGTTTGTTTAGTCAGGCAATCCACGAAACGGCTCTCCTTGTTGTTACCCGAAGAAGTTGAAAGCTGTGTCCGCGTAAACACCTGCTTGTCAATGTTTACAGTAGCTTTATTCATAATTACCAAAACTTAGAATTAGGCAAGATATCGTTCAGGTAAGTGAGTAAGCTATTGTTCACCCATACAATGGAATATTATATAGCAATAAAAATAAATGAGCTGTTATACTATAAAAAAACTTGGAGGAATCTTAAAGGCATATTATTAAGTGAAAGATTATAGAAGTCTGTGTGTGTGACTTCAACTGTTGCTATGTGATATTCTGTATGTATGACTCCAATTAGTGATACATGATTTTCTGAAAGGGTAGAACTATGGAGTCAGTTAAAAAAGACTCAAGGTTCTCAGGGATTGCAGTGGGGCTGAGATGAAGAGGCAGAGAGCAGAGGTGTTTAGCGCAGTGGAAATACTCTATCACATGACAGTGATGGACACGTGACATCATACAGTGCTCCAGACTCGCCAAATATACGTCATCAAGAATGAACCCTAATGTAAAATATGGACTTTGGGTGATAATGATGTGTCAGTGAGGGTTCATCATTTTAACAGTGTGCTGCTGTTATCCAGACTATTGATAATGAAGAAATATGTGAATGTTAGGGCACAGGGTATATGAGAAATCTTGATCTTCCCCTTAATTTTGCTGTCAGCCTAAAACTGATATTTTGAAAAGTAAAAAATACAGATCTAGGGTTGGGAAAGGGATTTGGGTATACAGAACATTTTCCTAGCATGCGTGAGCCCCAGGATTCAACACCCAGCACCACAAAAAAATACAATAAAAATCTTTAAAAAGAAAGCACAATACCATTCTCTGTCTTAAAAATGAATCAATGTTCAAATTCCTATAGTTATTTTAATCAGGATTAAAAGAAGGCAGAAATGAAATACTTAATGTAAATCTTACAGTTTAAATTTTGCAGGCTTTTATCTGCCTTGGTTTTCTGTTTATTCCCTGACATATTAACATAACAGAAGATCATTACCTAATAGTCTGTAGGTCAGAAGTCTAGTTCCTCTCCACTGGTTCCTCCACCCCATATCTCACGAGGGCAAAATCAGAGCTTTGACTAGGCTCTTCTCTGGAGGCTGTAAAGGAGGATCTACCTTGAGGCCCACTTAGGTTGTTGGTAGAATCAATTTGTATGTGGTTGTGGGAGTAAATCCATATTTCTAGTTGGCCACCAGGCGTCCAGAGTCCTCAGCTTTTGAAGCCACCCACATTTCCTGTCTCATGGCTTTCTTCATTGTGAAAGCCAGCAGGCAGGTGTCAAGCCTTTATCTTGCTTCAGATCTCTATGACTTCCTCTTCCCCTCTGACCTAAGTTCCCACCTGAGAAAATACTCTGCTTTAAGGCTTGTGTGATAACATTGAGCCCATTCATGTAACATAGGATAATCTGTTCTGAAGACCAAATCCTAATCACACCCTCAAAAAAGGCTTCAGTAATTGATAGCTTTCTTACTCTCTAGTGTAACATGTTCTAGTCCATCTTGTGTATTTTCTGCTTCATGTCTCAGCTGTTTCTCCTCTGAGCTGAACTTGGGTTCTTTTAGAGCAAAATTGTATTTCAGTACCCCAATCCAGATACGACGGATGGTCATGGCTTCTCTTTTGGTGTTTGTGTCTGGACTTTTGAATAATCTGGTTTCATTCTTAAACTAAATCATCATGAGTTCATACTGATATTTCCAGTTTAAATTCAGGAATGCAGAGCTTTCACTTATCCCCATTTTTCTACCTTACATTTCTTTCTCTCATGCTAAAGAAAGTTTAATATTTGTACTCTTCTGGCTCCATATTTTTGTTTGTGTTATTTTACAATATGACACTTTTCATACTAAAGGCACACAACCTAACAATCAATGATAATAACTATGAATAATTTGATTTTTTAACTTTTTCATTTAATAATATTTTCTGGTGATTTGTTGCTCCATGGCTATCTATAGAGGTAGTCCTATAAGCTATAGAGGTAGGATTTTTTTAGAGCTACAGAGTACTCCATTTTATTTACTTTCTAGTCCTTTGTCAATGGTTAACTGAGTTATTCAGTTATTTCAAATTTTGCCTCAGTGAGTTGATTTTTTTGCCAGTGTATCTCTTAAATAGATTTTTAGAAGTTAGGTTAAACATTATATATGTGATTTTGCTAGATGCTGATAAATTCTTCCTTCATGAGGTGACATTTTTATATTCCCACCAGCAATATATGGTACTGTTTCCTTGCCTGTTCAGTAAACTCATTGTTTTATAATATTTGCATCTAATAGGTGATAAGTAGTATCTTAATGTGGTTTAAGCAGATATTTCTCTTACTTTGAGTCTGCTTTATTTTGCTAAGCATAATGGCCACAGGTTGTATCCATTTACCTGCAGATGACTCACATCTATGTGACTATGGTAGAGTAGTGCTCCATTGTGTATATGTACCATTTCTTTTAGTCCACTGGTCTGTTGTTGGATATTTTAGCATCTTCCACAATTTAATTACTGTCAGTTGTGCTGCTATAAACATAAACATACGTGTGTGTTGTATGTTGCTTTTAATTCTTTTGGAAAGAGACCCAGAAGCAGCATTGCTGGATCAAATGAGATATCTGCTTTCTGTTTTTTGAGGAATTTCCATACTGCTTTCTATAGTGGTTGTACCAGATTATAGTCCCACCAGCAATCTAAGAGTGTTCTTTCCATCTTTCCCCTCCTAGCACTCTCACCAGCATTGATTGCTGTTTGAGTTCTTGATAGAAACCATTCTCACCAGGATAAAATGGTATCTCATTGTTGTTTTCACTTGGATTTCTCTAGTGGCTAAGGATGCTGAACTTTTTTTCATGTGCTTGCTGGTTATTTGTACATCCTCTGAGAAATGTCTTTTCATTTCAGTGGCCCATTTTTAACTTGGTCTGTGATTTTGAGAAATCTATTTTTCTTTAGTTCTTTGTATTCTAGTTGTTAGCCACCTGTCCAAAGTGTAGGTAGTAAAAACTTCTTTCCCATTCTCTCGGTTCTTTCTTCATTCTGTTGATGGTTTCCTTTAACAAAGGAATGAAGTACCTCTATAATGTAACTACATTTTTCTGAAAAAAAAATTAGAGAGAACTTTAGAAAATGGGAAGACATTGCCTGTACTTGAAAGCAGAACTGATATTGTCAAAAATGATACACAGATTCAATGCAATGCCTATCGAAATAGCAAAATTTTTCGCAGAGCTAGGAAAAAACAACCCTTAAATTCATGTGCTACCAAAAGATATGCAGTTACTGAACAAGACAAAAGCAGGTGGCATCACAATTCTATGCATCAACATGTGTTTCAAAGCAACAGTGATTTAAAAAAAAAAACCTATACTGTATTGGCACAAAAACAGCAGACAGGTCAACCAGTGAAATAGAACTGAGGATGCAGAGGCAACCTCAAGTACCCTCATCTCTCTCACCTTTGACAAAGGGCCCAAAAATACACACTGGAGAAAGAATATCCTCCCTGATAGGTGGTGATGGGAGAACTGTTTTTCCACATGCTAAGAATGGATCTAGACTCATACCTGTCACCATGTACTAAAATCAAATCAAAGTGGACTAAAGACCTAAATACTAAAAACACAAGCCCTGAACTTTGGAGGATAAAAATAAATAAAATTCGTGAAGATATAGGCATGGGCAAAGATTTTCGCAGTAGAACACCTGATGTAAAAGAATCCCAGAATTAACAACTGGAATTATGTCAATTAAAATCTAATGCACAGAGGACAAAAAACACTTAGGCATGTAGCAAGAGAAATGTAAGTAGAGTCTTTTACAAGTAAACTGTCTAACCTCTTTCTTTGTTCAAGGCCTCAAAACGATTTTGTAGGAAAGCACTATAATGTAATTAATGCTTTGAGGTCAGAGTCCTGCCCCTTCGTAGTTGCTGATGCAAGAAAGTTCTCAGTTTCTCCAAGCCATAGTACTTCTAAAATGTGGCGAATACATTCTTTCAGAGGTGTTGTGAGCGCAAATAGACCTGCATGCTGTCCCCAGTGCAGGGCCTGCACATAAAGGTTGTACACTGGTGGCCATTCTGTTCTGGGTTCTCCAGGAAAGCATACATCCATGACTTTTGCCATTATATTTTTTTCCCAGATACTCATGAAAAGTTGGCTTGACTAAATAAAAGTGGCAGATGAGTGATGAGGTTCTTTATTCCCCATCACCCAACTCTTGTTGCTATCACCACTAAATCGCAGCCTTTTAGGCTTTGTTTTCAGCACAGAACAGATAATATGGGTTAACAGCCACATCAAAACTGTCCACCTCTGCATAGCCCAAATAAGGCTAGAAGGACAGGACAGATCACCAGAGTTGAAAGATCTTGCTTTCTTCTTCTCAACAGAGTACTGCTTTTAGCTTTTCCATTCAAAAACTTGAATACTTTATATCCAGAAATTTGCTGAAAACTCTCCTTTTCACTCTGAGAACCACTTTCCCTATTTCTGAAGTTGAAAGGATCTGTCTCTAGAAGGGAAAAATGTAATGCAATAAAATTTGTCTCTATCTAGAATTAAATGGCAATCAGAGCATCTTTTTCTGGTGAAATATAAAAACTTGTCTTTCAAGTACATACCTATATCTGATTTTTTTCTCATAGTCTTATTTTACTGACTAATTTCTACAGTTTTCTATTTTAAGTTATAATCAGTATAAATATATTTGAAAACATTTTAGAATTAGAATTTTAATTTCATGAATTATTGAAGCCCCATTCATTATTCTGATTAATAAGTTCATCTTTTCCTTTTAAACTGAACCTTTGAAAATAGTTTATAAAAATCGTCATTCAATGTTAAAGATGGTCATTGTATGAAAACACCTGAAAAGCATTATATAAATATGATTTGACCAGTTGAGGAAACAAAGGCCCAAAGGAGTTAAATTTTAAGGACTCCAGGGTCTTACAGCCAAACAGAATTCTAGACTAGAAATACTCATTTGAAATCCAGTACTTTAACCATCATGCTACAACTGAACTAAGTTTGTAATTACCAAGTGTGGTAGTTTGGATGTCCATATATGTCCAATTTTCCATTTTTGAGACAGCAGCACGCTTCCTGTGGTGCTTCATTTGCAGTGTTCCTTTGTAACCTTCCAGCCTTGCTTAATTTTCGTAATTCCTATAAACCGCTCAGTAGTACTTTGTTACATCCAAATGTAAACCATTTAAACTGTATAGAATAATATTCTGGTAACTTCAGATCTCTTAGTCACAAATACTTTTCCAAAGAGTGCACAGAAGTTGCTCTGTTGAAGAACTTAGTGCTAAGTTCCAGTTGTGTTTTCTAGGTTGCGTTGCATGCTTGTGGAGTGGCAACAGACATGGTGATTGAACACTGCATCAAAACACGGGCTTCCTTTGTCACATGCCCCTGTTGTTATGGTTTCATTCAGAACACCTCAAAGTTTAACTTTCCAAAAAGGTAAAATTTAGTGTTCTACCTAAGACATAATATGGGGGTAAATAAGCTTGCAAGACTTGTTAAGTATAAAGCTACAGTGAGATTTCAATTTCAGGCCACTTATTCTTTCCACAATGCCAAGTATCATTTAGAAATTTTACGAGGAAAAGTTCTATCCCTAATTTTTCACCTGACCCAGCTCTTGTTGAATAAGATCAGAAATCTAGCTAGGAGTTGGCCAACTAGAAATCTGTTAGCTTTAACCCTTCTTGGTGTTCTTCTAAATAAAATTAAAAATTTTCAATTATAAGAGGCAGTAGAGTATCACAGTGAGGTGTTCTGGGACTGAAGTGTACTGCCTGGGTGCAAAACTGGCTCTTTATCATTTTATAAATCATTTCATCTCAGGCAAGATACTCTTTTTGCCTATGTTTCCTCATTCAAAATGAGGGTCATAAAAGCTAACTCAAGGTTTTGGTAAGAATTTAATGATATATCTAAGTATTTAGAAATGACATAGAGTAAGTACTTGATAAATGTGAACTGCTAACCAATAACAGTATTAGGAATAATAGTATTTTAAAGTTATGTTAGCTTTCCATCACTATACCAAAATATTCCATATAAACAACTGAAAGAAGGAAAGATTTATTTTGGCTCATGGTTTCAGAGATTCAAGACTGTGGTTGGCAGCTCTGATGCTGTAGGCTTGTGTCACAGTGAAAGGACAATCACCTCATGGCAGTGAGAAAGCAGAGTGTGAGGGAACAGGGCCAGGACCAGATCTGCCTTCCCTGGTTAGGCTCCCAGTGACCTCCTTCCTCCAGTGAGGCCCTGTCTCCTAACAGCCCATTCAGCTGTGAACTTAATCAATTAATTAATTGAAATCAGTGCTTTCATGACCCACTCACCTTCAAAAGCCCTACCTCTAGTCACATTAACTTTCTGGAGCACATGGATGAAGCAGACCCCAATCATAGTCATCAGTGTTTATGGTTAAACTTACCAGGCATTTTTAGGGTCCTTCTTAACCCAAGTAGAACAGATAGACATTTGAATTCTCATGGCTTTAACCAACTTACTGGAAAATCACCCTTCTGGCATTTATGACATTTTCAATCTCAAAAATTCGTGATGATCATTTTAATTAGGGAATAAATATGTTTTAGAAATTACCCTCTTAATATAGTATGTTCAAAAACTTCTTGATCAGTTGCCATCATTTTTAGGAAACCTCAGAAAATATTTATTAGAATTTATACTTAATGGTTTCTATATAAATAAAGTAAAAGACAGATAATAGACAACTTTGTCTTTTTTTAACCAAATATTCACAACTTGTTGAGAGAAAAGCCAAAGAAATTATTGCAAAGCAAAACATTAAATATAATTTGAGATATATTCAACAACTGGAAATCTCATTTTATTCCAAATATATACTGATAAATTTGTATTTTTACATCTCATTAAGAAATTTGTAAGTCTAGCACTGTACGTTCTAAAGAATCCTAATTTGACATGCTTAGTTTCTAAGTTAATTGATTTTAAAGTCTTCAGTTTACTTTAACCTTTCTCACACTCCTGTAGGTTGACTTATTTCCACCCTTGTCCCTACAGCTGTTTTTCGAAAGTTTATTTTTTATATACAACACCAGAGTTAGAGTTGGAAGTTTCTAAATAGCATAGTGTTTCTAAAATACTTAGAAACAAATACTGATTTCAAACAAAATAACTGTCACGTATGGAGAGTGAGGGCTATGCCATTAGCAAAAGGCCATGTTCATGTGGAAGGTATATCAGCCTTCAGTAGCTGTGACAGTATTGGTTTCCTGATATACTTATGATGCTTTTTCATTTTCATATGTTTTGCTAGCTAGGTAAACAACTTATCTGCAAGTATGACATCCATATGTAAACCAGCCTGTCCAGAGAGCACTTACCCTGCAATTCTCCTCTGTCCAGTCCTTGTACTCCCAGGCCACTGTCCTCCTGCCTAGTACTCCAGGAATATTAGTGAACAATTCTACATCAAAGTCCACTGATCAATCCCAAGGCTACTTTTCCTGCTTCACCTCTTCTTCCTCCAGAAGCCATAATAAAAATTCTTGCCCACAGTTTTCCGTGCTCCCTCCACCTCCCAGCTCATCTGGCACTGCCCTGAGAGGCCTTGCGTGGTCCATCATGCCCCTCTTTCAGGAGAACTGTGCAGTGCAAAGAGTTTTGCCCTGGCAATTAGGTCCTGATCTCTTGGCCTCACCACACTTTGATCATTATAAAACTCATAATGCAACCCCTGAATCTCTTTATTGCCATGAAGAGAGCAGAAAATATAATAATAGTAGTTGTACTTCCCTTAACAGTAAACGTTCTGTGGAAGAAATGCTTTAAAATGAATAACACACTGATGACACACTTTCATCTTTATACAGACATTTCAGACTGGCATTTACTTCAGAGTGGCATTTTACGTTATTCAGATTTGTGTGTGTGTGTGTGTGTGTGTATCTTGGTTTATTCAATATTCTTAATTTTTAGAATGATTAATTCCTTTTTCTTTCCTATTTCAGTGAACAATTCAAGAAAACTTTATCATACAAGGTAACCTTTAGAAGGTCTAGGCATCTTCCTAATATACTTACTATGGTTTCTTTATATTTTTTCCTCTCATCTTTATAATGAAATGTACAACCTGTAGTTATATTTGAATCACTCATGAATAGATATTATGGTTCTTAGCTGGACTAACAGATCCAGAATAATTCTTCTAGTAGTTGTTAATATTTTTGAAGGGTCTGAGGTATTTTTCCTCTATCTTTAAGATAACAAGTTAGCCTTCCAGGGTGGATGCCGGCAGAAGATATTCTTTGCCATTATATTTTACTGAAAGCATTACAATTTTTAAATATATAAAGTTGAAACAGGATATCTTTGCTTTAAAAAGTTGCCACAGTCATTTCTCTTGACTCATTATAAAAAGGTGGCTTCAGACTTACTGTATAGGACACTACGAGGACAAATGATCATCTGTTTGCTACGCAGACAAGTGAGACCACTGCACCTCAGGACCTGCAGTGGTTCTGAACAGTTGTCACAGGAGCCTTGTGTTCATTTTGTCTCTGCCCAATAGTACGAAAGCTAAATCCTTTCTAAAATTATTAACCAGAGAGGGAAAAAAAATTCCCCTCCTATGTCTTCAGGTAGTTGTTAGGTTTTTAAAGCAGAAGGGAATGTATTTAATACCTTTTCAGCCTTTTGGAGTGAGAGGAAGCGAGGCAGACTGATGTCCTCTAGAGAGACTGAGTGAAGGAAAAGTCCAGAAAAAGCAAGGCATAGCAGGCACTCTGCTGGAGTCCCAGTGGGCCTCACGAGCCCTGGTTAGCTTGACTTCCCCCCCCCCCCCCCCTGCTGGTCGTATAAGAAGCCAAACAGCATGTCTTCTTATAGCCACATTCAGGAGATTCATATAAATTCTGTAAAAGCAAAATGTAAGTGAACACATTATATCCACAAGATGAAACCATGTTACATCTTGGCTAAAAGCAGTTTGGCTAAAATATCCCTGAGGATTTTCTATATATCTGTTCTAAGAACTATAGCTGAGGCTACTTAAAGGGAAGAAGTTATTGAGTAGTGTTTTCTCAGACTTTGCTTTTTTCAAAAATACTGTCTATCTATGCAATACTTTACTCAAGTAAAGAATGAGGAACTTCAGAAAAAAGCGAGGAAGGGTTTTGTTTGGTTTGGCCTAGTTTGTTTGTTTTTACAACTTTGGGGCAGGAGATTTAACTCATTTCTATTGCTTTCTCTTTTTTTTAGGAACACATGATTCTGTGTAGATTTGCAGATCAGACAGCTGTCCAGCTCCCACCCCAAAGAAGGCTCATAGGTACGTGCTTTCACAGGACAGATATTGAGTAGATTATGCACAATTATGCCTGGGAGTGAGTGGGCCAGGTCTGTGTGGGCGGATTGACTTGTTCATCAAAAAACCCCTCCAATTAAAGTCAGTCTGTATTGTGAACAGCTTTTTAGCTGTAACATTTTATTCCATTTTTGTTAATGTTAATATCCTTAGATAACATTTTCAGTGTTTTGTATCTTGAATAAAATTTTTTTCTGTTATGAACAAACTGTAGGGTCTATCAGAGGCAACAAAAAGATAATAAAGATGGAAAAGACAACTGTCCAAGTCAAAATTTTGCATTAAAAAATGTATAATTAAGAATACCTTCTTATCATTAACTGAATTGGAAGATCACAGAATCATTTCAAGTTTATTTTTTGATTGATTTATCAAAGACTTTTGAAAAAAATCATATTTAGAAGAATAATACAAACCATTACTAAGAGGACCAAAATAAAAGTTTGCTTGAGGTTTCTTTCATCTGGTAGTTGATGGAGCTGCTCTATGAACCCAAGTTACTTGACCCTGATATGACGAGGGTCAGTACTGCTTACCAGTACACCAGAAGTTGAGATTCTAAAATTAGAGCTTAAGACAAATGGATGAAAATGAATCTAAAATTAGACAAATGGATGAAAATGAATCTTAAAGGCTATTCAGAGAAGCGCTACAGTAGACACTATCAAAATTCCAACAAATCCTATTATCTTTTGTGGTGTACTGGAAAACAGATTGATATTTGGCTGAGCATCACATGTGTAGTTACCTCACACTTAGAGTCACGTCAAATGAGAAATAATTACCTTTAAACTCTAAAATCAAAGTTATTGTGGCAAGATGCTCATACTTGGAAGGGCACGCAGGACCTGAGACTGAGGGAGCAGGTGACTTTCGTGTCTTATTCACACTCCGAGATGCAAATACTCCCTCTTCCCTGCTCCCCTGACCCACACTGAGCTAGTGATACGTACATTTGGCATAACTCCAGTAAAATCAGTCCTTGGTGCATTTTATGCTACTGTAACAATACCACAGACTGGGTGGTAATGAACAGGAATTCTAGGATGTTAAGATTAAGGTGCCACCATCTGGTGAGGGTATTTTTCCTGTGTCATAACTTAGTAGGCATCACATTGTGAGAGAAAGTGGAGGAGAAAAAGAAAGACAGAAATGAGGGGGGATCCACCCATGAGAAAGGCCAAACTTGTCTTTTTGTCCTTTAAGGAACTCACCCATGATAATGAACCCAACTACTGAAATAATCAGTACTGATCCATTTATTCTGGGCACATGACCTTATCACCTCACTGTGGGCTTTATTTTCCGGCACTTTTGCCTTAGGAATTGGGTTTCAAACATCTGCTATTTGGAAGACACATTCAAACTGTAGCAACTCAGTGAAGTCACAATTGATAGAGTGGATGGATGTGTTCATGGCCAAATGAATTTTAAGCATCAAACCAGCAGCTTGGAAGAGAAGGAGTCAGGAAGATATTTAACAGGAAGGGGAGAAAATTAAGTTTGTACAAAGCTACTGATTCCATCAGATGTCTGCATCTCCATTTGGCACAGCCATTTTTGTCTTCCATGAACATCATTAGAAAGTCTACAAGGCCCCAAAGATAGACTACTATCTACTGATTTTCGGTTCTGGCAGCACTTAAACATGTGAAAGCCTGAGTTCTTCTATGTAATGAAAGTGGAAAAATTAACCGGACTGGGGGCAAAGCCAAGCATGTGTGAGCCGCAGTGTATACGCGGAGTGGGCCCTGACGACATGTGGGGTATCCTGTTCTGACAGAGAGAGGGTTTCATTTTAAGGTGAAAGGAAGATGGGGAAACATTTATATATGACTTAAGGAGGACTATTTTAAGGGGGGAAAAGATGTCAGCCATACAGCAGCTGATGAAGAGGGGATAATTTTGCCTAAAGGGAGCTCAGGCCTTTTCCTTTTGTATCACAGTTTCTAACATGATTCATTCTTTATGGCATGGGTGCTTTTAAGTAAGTATATAGCATTGACATTTTAAAACTGAGTTTCTTGCCTGTTCTTAACTGCTGATTTCACCTTCCACTGATTTTTTTTTTCTGTTAGTATAGCACTTTCCACTGTCATTCAGGTACATTACTGTATTTAAAAGTAATATAGAGGCTTTATTACAGTTATTAAGGAAAAATGGAACGAATGAAGTTCTGTATAGTCAGTAACCTTTTCCTATGGGATGAAGAAACTTGCATGTTGAATTTGGAACAGTTAAACTTGTGAAAGTAACTAGGGTTTTGTATACACTCGGCCCCAGATCTCTTTTTTTTTCTGAGCTACTTTTTAAGTTTGATATTCATGCTTGCCAAAGGAAAACAAATTCACTTCTTTGTTTACCAGTTAGATTTTCTGTTTTACTTCCAAAATGTTATAAAGGAACATCATAACATTACTTTATAGGAATGGAGGGGGAACTGAAAATTAAGAGTGTATTATAGTCAACGTTGCATATCTATATGGAATAATCATCACACAACTGAGAATTTTCTCAATTCTTTTCCATTTCTTAGTTCTTCTTAGTTTTAAAATAATCCAGCTGGAAATGTAACATGTTTTTCAAATGGCTCTTTGTCAGCATGTTACTTTAGATAGACTGAAGGATAGGTTGGTTTTTCTTCTAATATTATAGGTAATGTAATTTAATAGGAGTACAGAGGAAGGGTCTTTATAATGGCCTTTAGCCAAAGTAGAAAATAGAACCTAAAGCTGTAATTTGAGATTTCTTTATAAATACATCTGAAAAGGTTACATTCTTTAAGTATTAGCAGAGATAAATCTGTGAAGAGTCATGCATTTGTAATGCCTTCTCTCCAGATTGATTGAGAACTAAATTGGAAAAATAAAAAAGCCTAAAGAGGACTTGGAGGCCAAGAGCGTTTTCCATAGGACGTGTGGTTTTGTCATTGTGTACGTGCCCTTACCCAACTGAGGTCCCTCTGCTCTGGAAGCGCCTGTCATCAGACCTCTTGGGTGTCTTTCAGGAAAGCAGTGCATGTGCCTGGTGGATCTGGACCGAGCGCGAGCGGCCGAAGAACATGGCTATTCTGTTCAGGTGATATCCATGGAGCCAGAGAGCTGCTCTCCCAAAAACAACATGATCGTGGGGGTCCCCATGTAAAATGCGACATTCACATTGGATGTGTTGCCTTTGGCGTCAGGATGACAGACGGGTGGGTGGCATTCGGGAAGTTCTCACCATAACTAGGAGAGAGCACTAGCCACCGGAGCCTGTTGTGCTCCGGAAGGAGAGCGGCTGGAAAGCCTTGGAGGAGCCGCCGTGAAGCAGCACAAGGGCCCTCCCAGTGAGCGACTGAGGACGACTGGTTTCATAGCGAGAATGCTCCGGAGCCTCGGCTGCCAAAAGAAAGCTGCTGGTGAAGGCTCTGTTGCGGAATAACAAGATCCTGCCCTCAGAAGCTTTTTCTGATCTTGCCAATTTGATATTCTGTTCAAAATACTAGACTAGTGGCCTGGATTTTATAGTCACTTAGGTACTCACCCATAGCGACTGAAACTAAACACAGCACAGAGTTTTGTGTGCTTTATATTTTTGACTGTTGTGCTTTTTCTATTAACTTTTTTAAAAATCCAGATAACTGTAGTATGGTATTTTAAAGCTGGGATTAGCTAAACTTGTATATTATTTAGTATACTCTTAGTATATTTCCCATAATTACCAAATGAGATTATCATTGGTTCAAACATTTTATGTGATTATAAATAATTGTACCAAGTTTCACATGAAGGGAAATGGGTTATGGACATAAATTCTATGATAGTAAATGCGTTGACTACCTAATTTATGTCTCTAGATAATAATCTGAGATCCATTGTTTTCAAGACCCTGGCATAGATTTTTCTGAAGATACAAAATAAATTGAAACAGACTAATGTTTTGCCTGTGGAAATAAATCATCCAGAAACAAACACTGAGAATGGTCAGATTGTGTCTCCCTAAAATATTATGCATGACCTTATTTTTGTCGTTGTCATTGTTGAGCATAAAAACGGTGTGTGAGGGGTGCAGAGTACAGAAACTCACGTGACTAATTATCTCTGCCTAAATTCTCATGTTTAGCCAGCCAGTGTTTTAAAAAATTGCACATACTTACTGATACTTATTTAGTTTCCTGTGTTCCAGATTATTTCATTGGAGACTTATTTTCTTGACTATGTTATTTTCAACTCTTATATGACATATATCCTGAAGAGAAAGGACATTACTTAACACTATTGTGGATTAAAAGATGGGAAGACTTAGAAAGCAAACTGGTAGAGGAGAGTTTTGTAGTCTTATTTTTGAATAAAAATGGTAAGAATTAACCATTAGCCCTGAGTATTTCAGCCATTTGTGTTGATCAATATGGCATACTCACTTATTCTCATTTTTAATTGAGATATAACTTACACATAGTAAAAGATTTTTAAGCATTCTATCTTAAAACTTTTGACAGTTGCATGTACTGCTACAACCCACCACCTAAATATAGAATGTTTCTATCTAGACATGTAAAATGTGTGTATTGAGAACATTTTCCCAGTCTGTTACTTATACTCATTTTCACGCTGAGTGTTTTAACTTTGATGAAGTTTAATTTATCATTTTTCCTTTTATAATATGTATTTTCTGCATCCTCTCTAGTAAACCTTCGCTTATTCTAAGGCTATAAAGATTTTCCTTCTTTTTTTTTTTTTTTTGAGACAGAGTCTCACTCTGTAGCCCAGGCTGATTCTGAACTCAGTATGGAGCCTAATCTGCCCTTGGACCCATGGCACTCCTCCTGCCTCAGCCTCCCGAGTATTGGGATTACAGGCGCACACCACCATGCCTGGCTTATGTGGTGCTGGGGAATTGAATTCATGTACTTAGCGCTTGACAAAGTACTTACTAGGCAAGCGCTTTAACTGCTGAGCCATTCCTCCAGCCCTTGTCTTTCTTTTTTTTTTTTTTTTTGGGGGGGGGGGGTACGTTGTGATCCTAGCTTTTTAACTCTAAGTCTGTGATCGATCTTAAATCATTATTCACAGAGAAAGGGTATATTTTGAGGGATATATAGTCATTTCAGCATCATTGTTTAAAAGATCTTTTCTTTCCTCTGCCACTTAAATTGATTTAATGCCTCTTGCAAATCAGTGGAGGTTGTGTGTGTGTATATATGTATGTGTGTGTGTTTGTGTGTGTGCACATACATATTCCTAAGTTCTTTGTTCCATTAATCTGTTTGTCTTGCCTGTGAAAAACAGAACACTCTGAAAATTGGTAGCTTGTCTTTCAACTTCACTTTTCATTCTCCAGATTGTTTTGGCTATTTCTAGGTTCATTGTATTTGTTTAAGCTTCAGAATTCGCTTACCAGTTTCTTTTTTAAAATTTTGCCCCCAACACACACATACACTGGGATGCTTGGTATTGTCTTTTTAGGTCATTTGGGAGATCATAACAGTATTAGATTTTATAACAATGAATATGGTACATTGTTTGTGTATATGTGTCTTATTATTTCTAGCCATATTTTATAATTTTCATTGTGATTTCTATCATTTATTATTTGAAGTTTGTATGTTCTTAAGTGAGCTTTTTTACATGTTGTTCCCACCACCCAGCACAGCTATCTTTTACTTCACATGTAACACTATCTTTCATAAGTTCATCCTTCTGACGTCCTGAGGGAAGCCTTTCCTAATCTCCCTGGGGCTGCACACCTGCTACCGAATGTCCACCATCCAGAGCAGCCTCCTCCTTAGTCCTCCCCAGGGGACTCAAGATACCACGGCTGCCCTATCCAAAAGAAAAACCCTCTGTGATAACTCTAGAGAAAGAAAAGGCATCCACTGCCCTCCCACTGTTCCTCTCCGCAAGATCTCCACTTGAGTGCTAATCGATGTTGGTATTGTGATTTTCTCTGGAATTGTGACTTTTTTTTATAAATCTTTGCCAAGCCTTTTTCCCAGCCAGAGCAAGTAAAAGGGGTTGGGTGCAGGCTGCAGGAATATTGTTGCAAGGACAGTAATCTCAGCTAGTGACCTGGTGAGATCCCTACCTTTTTCCATCATAAACCTTCTTTGATCTATTTCTTCCAAAGTTGTAATAGTGTTAGATACCAGTGTTCATCTGTCATTGTCCTTTGAGACTCAGAGACTAACAAGGATATAATTATTAATAGCTAAACTACTTTATCTTATTTAGAATTTTTCTATGTTCAAAATCAATTTTTATAAAGAAATTAGAGATATGTTCCTGAGAAATCATAATTTTAAAAAATCACAAAAGAGTACATTAAATTATACTTCTTTTAACTAGCAAAATAGTTTGGAGAGAAAGATGGAGGGGAGGAGCCAAGATGGTGATGAGGTAGCAGCTCCAGGAACGACTGCTCCCAAAGAAGCCAGCCCGCCAGCCAACAGCTGGAGTACAGCACATCTCGGACGGCCGCACAACCCAGACGTACGAGGTAAATCCAAAGGTAGTCAGATTATGGGCTGGGGAGAACCCAAGTGGCAGTGATTTTCCCCACCACTCCACAGAAGACTGGGGCAATAGAGACCCTTTGTAGTGCACCTTCACCTGTGCCTTAGAACAAAGGGACCTGGAGTTCTTAACACCTTGGAGCACAGGCAATGGAACAAATGGAATACACTGGCTGTCCTCCTCCGTGGAAGGCTCTGAAAACCACATGGCAGGAAATGTAAAAGAGAGAGATGGAGAGCCTTATACCCCCCAAACCCAGCTGCATACTACTGGACAGCTGGAGGAGAGAGCAGGAAGTTGTAATCTCCAGGGCTTGCAGCCAGCCACCAATTATTATTTAGTCTTTATGATAAATGGGTGTTGGATTTTGTCAGATACTTTTTCTGCATCTATTGAGATAATCATATAATTTTTATCTTTGCATCTGTTAATATGGTTATTACATTTATTGATTTGCATATGTTGAACCATCCCTGCATTTCTGGATTGAAGCCCAATTAGTCATGGTGTATAATTTTTATTATTTGATACATTCTGTTAGCAATAAAACAAAGTCTTGCTTTCATGGCAATCCTCCTGCTTCAGCCTCCCGAGTGCTGGGGTTACAGACATACACTGGCACACCTGGCCTATGTGGTGCTCGGGAATAGAACAATGGTAACTACTGAGCCATTCCTCCAGTCTCCAAAATCATTTCTTGAAGTAAACATAACTTTAATTCCAAAACCAGACGAAGACCTAACAAAAAAAAAAAAACTACAGGCCAATATCCCTAATGAATACTGATGCAAAAATAATAAAATTATTGCCAACAGAAAATAATCATCCACCTCACCTCAGCTGTTGCATCCAATGTTTTTCTCATCTTTTTGTTTTTTAGTGATCACTGACTGTATAGTCTTAATTTGTCTAACTTACCTTTGAGATCTGATAGTCTGTCCTCAAAATGCTGGAACAGATTTCCCATGTTTTCATGGAAGTTTTTCATACTCCTGGAATTCATCTTGCAATCCTTTCAGTCTTTATATTTTTTTATTGAGATATTCCTTTCTTTCATTCCCTTGTTCATGTTTTTATGTGTATCTTTTTTATAATGATTAAGCTTCTTACTGGGTTCCCTTGCTTTTTGTTGTTGTTGCTGTTGTTGTTTTCTTTTCTTTTCTATAGGTTCTGCTACTTCTGGGCCCATAATATCAGCTTCTGGGCATGAGGCGTTTTGGCAGGTGATTTGTTTCCTCATTTTACCATGGTTTTGCTGTTATGGGTTACAGATCAGATAGTACCTATTGACTCTGTCTTTCTATTCAGATTTCTTTTGTTAGGTTATTGCATTCATTGGAATTTCCTTGAGTTCATTCAGATTTTAATATTTATGCCCATTTTTACCTGACTCAGCTCAGTAGAGTCTCTGAATGGCCAGTCTTGTGCTGGTTACCTAATCTCTTCCACTTCTATTGAAGAAGAAATAAATTACAGTACTTGATGTAGTCTAAGGACAAAATAATTGTTGGCATATATTAGAAATCTAGATCAATGTCTATGATACCATCAATAACATGAATAAACACCTACAGCATTATTACAATCTAAGACTAACAAATTATTAATATAACTTAATTACCAGTTTAATACTCTATCTTACTCTTAATATTAAAAGGCAGAGTGTCTCAGTTACTTTTCCATTGTTGTGACTCAATACCCAACATCCATAAATTTAGTGGAGGAAAGGTTTATTTTAGCTCACAGTTGCAGAAGATCACAGTCCACTCAGGGGCGGCTGGCAGCAATGGAAGGACATGGCATAGGCTGAGGTGGAGGCAGCTTCTCACAACATCACAAAGAGAAAGGCAAGTTGAGACTAGTTGAGACTAGTCCTAGTCCTCCAAAGAAGGCAGGAAACAGCTGATATATCTTTCCAGGTCTCAGCCCAGTGATTAGCCCCTCCTGGATCCAGGTGTGGAAGGTGTGGCCACTACACACCATTAATCCTAACTTACCCTAATTTACATGCCAGTAATCCACCCTTCCAGACTAGGCCCCAATCTACCAACAGCACATGGTTCCATAGACAATCCATAACATTTAAGTACGTGAGACTTTTGGGGGGACATTCAAGAGCCAAACCACAATACAGTGTCTATACCATTAATGTATCTATCTAAATAAACCCAATATTGAGTTATTGATAGGTTTCACTACTGTCAACCATATCACCATCAATAATAACATAGGCCTTCATATTGCTTACATAGGACAGACCAAACCATCAGAAATTATCAACCCTTAATAAATTCCAACTACTATCCCCTCTTAAACAGTGGAACAGATATCATTATCAATGGTAAAACTTAATATATATTGGTTTTTGACATAGCAAGTTATCCATTTATAAAACCATTCCACTCTTAATGATAGAAATGTGATCTATACTACTAATCATCTATATGGACTGTCTAGTAACTTATTAGAAGAGTTTGTTAAAGGCAACAGTATATTACTGTTGATAATATAGAAGAAAATCTACCTGAATGACCTATGTCTCACTAAGTGGTGTAAAATATTTGATTCCCGCCAGACCAAACTGTATGGCTGTGAGTTATCAATACTTAACAATATTATTAATCAGAGTAGTGGGAGTAGGAAGAAGTCAAATTGAGACTGAAGCTTTGGGAATGTGATCGAAAACATAAGAATATATACAAACATATAAAGGCAAGACTGAGCTCCAACCCCCAAATCAGAAGAGGATAAACTTAAGCAACAGAAACGAAAGTGAGAAGAAATAACGAGAGTTATGAGTGAAATAGAGAGATGTCTCCAGAATCTATAGAGAGGCTTTCCAAAAAAAGGCCGCAAAGAGATACTCGAGCAAGAAAGAAATGGGAAATCTAACATACACCAAAAATAGAAAGAAAAGGAAAAAAAAATCACACAAATCAATATTAGAAAAAAACACAAGTTCAATATACATTTTTTAAAATGGAAGTGAGCCTAAAGTCCAAAAAAAAATTATTCTCCTGTATTTTTGAATAAGAAGCTTTTCTATATTCAAGACCTTACTTAGATCTTGCTGACCAAAGGGCCGTGTGGGGCCAGTTCCCGCTTCTTGGCAGTCTGCAAAGATGTGCCACTCCAGAGTATCTTTTGCAGCTTCTGTGAGATCAGATTGAGCGAGGACAGGATGACCCTGTGTCCAAAGGTGCTTACATTCCCCTCACCTTGGGCAAGCCATACCCAGGTAAGCTGGCTCCTCTCCCACCTGTGCTGTAGGGATGGGGTGGGTGAGACCTCAGCTTTGAGATCTATCCTCCTTGTTGGTCTTCCAGGAAGATCACAGCCTTTTCTCTCTCTGCTGCCAGCACTCTTTCCTCCTTTATCACCGTAAGGATAGTCCCTGAGTTCCTTGCAGTGTGACTTCTTTATAGTCTGTCTCCTGAGAGCTCATGGTGCACTTCCGGATCACCTCCTTAGGCCTGCCTCACGCTGTGCCCTAACCCCAGGCCAGGCAGCCACAGGGCTCTCCCTGTTTCCACAACTGAATGACTCAGCATTCTACCTGGCTGTGGCCCAGGGCCCTTTCTATCTATTGTGAACAGTCACAGTGTTGTCCAGCACCCCCTAGGCTTCCGTCCTGGCTGTAATCCCCCCACAGCACTTGCCACTTCACTATCCACTGGCTGGGCTTGCCTGCCCACTGCAGCCCAGGCCCTGCCTTCCAGCCTGGGTCCAAGCCTTTCCTTGTCTGCGCAGCTGTGCTCACTTAGATGGTGATCTTGCTGCTTCTCCACAGGTCCTGTGGTCACCATTCAGGTCCAGTTGTTCCTCTGCCTTCCTAAGCTAAGTCGTAGAGGTGTTTCCTTTACTAAATCTAGTCTTCTATCTAAACTCATGGAGAGCCACAGAATGGAGGAGTGATCCTACATCATCTCCATCTTGACTACAACCTTGTTTTTCATCTTATACTTCTGCCTTATGGTTTATGTATGGATTAAGGACTGATTAATTACATTTTAAAAGTATGTTTTTCTTGTTTTATTCAGCTTCCCACTGCTGTAACAAACCCTTAAGTAACGAGCTTTTGAAGAGAAAAGGGTTATTTTGACTCATGGCCCATGATCACTTGACCTCATTGGTTTGGACCTATGGCAGCATGCTGTAGCGAGCTGTTTGGCAAAGCGAAACTGCTGGCCTTGAAACCAGGATGGAAAGGGAAGAAAGAGATAGGAAGCTCAGAATCTTCTTTGAGGGCATGCTCCTGATGACCCCGACATCTCCCTTGAGGCTTCATATCTTCAAGGTTCCTCCACCTCTCATAAGCAAGCTGGGACTAAGGCTTTCACATGTGGGCCTTCGGGGAACTTTCTAGTTCCAAACCACAGCAGCATTATAACAGAATTCAATGTTTTGCATTGAAGAATTAGCCAAATATTAAACACTGTTTTTCCAATATCAACAAAAGAATTATTTGTTTTGGAGGACTCCTTTCAGAGCACTTTTATTAAAATCCAGGGTTTGTTAATTTGTTTTTCAGTGTTTGCTTTTATCCCTAGTTTATGTGATATGAATAACTGCAATATATAATCAAGTAAAGAAACAAATGTAGCCGAAAACAGAAGTTTGTTTGTTTTTTTTTTTTTTAAATACTCTCACTCTGTAGTCCAGGCTGGTCTTGAACTCACTATGTAGATCAGGCTGGCCTCAAATTCACAGCAATCCTCCTGCCTCAGTCTCCCAAGTTCTAAGATGACAGGCGTGAGCTATCTCAACCAGCTTACGTGGTGCTGGGGAATTGAACTCAAGGCCTTGTGCTCGCTAGGCAAGTGCTCTAATAATTGTGCTATTCCTCTAGCTCCTAGAATTTAAGCTTTAAGCAGTCTTATTTTTTCTAGGATTACACTTTCATGAGTAATTCAATGTCACTCTTTTAGTAGGAACTTACTGTTTTGTAGAATGGGCAGAACCAAGAGGATCTCCTCGTCTGTAAGTCATTGTTTTGATGTGCCCTGTGTTGTTATGTTCTTACAATGTATTTATCAGATGCAATGCTGAAGAGTGACAGCTACTGCCTTATGCATTAAATAGTTTTTATAAAGAGAATACAGGTTGATAATTTTTCTTATTTGTAGGGGAAAGGCAAAAAGGAGCTAACGGGAAGAGAGGAGTTTCTCAGTCTGTGTTAGTTTGCTATTTACTGTTGTAAACCTGTCTCCACATACAACATGGCTCAACCTACATGTTTAGTAAGCATTTGTGGAATGAGAGACACTGGATGACCATCAAGGAAAGATGACTTTGGAATATCCACTCTTCAGGGGGATGCCACTGCTGTGCCACCAGCGCAATGAGAAAAGAAAAGCTGGCCTTTGCAGGCCTGCTGCCCCGAGTCTTCATGTGTCTGTGTCTCAGTCGCAGGGAGACTATGTGCAGTGTTGGTGTTACTTCTGTAACCTAACTTTCCTGCTGGGTATTTTCATTTTTTGCCTTCAACAGTTAGTTCAGTTATCTGAGAGTAAGAGATAACTCGGTATAATTTTGGAATACAGCACATACTTTGTTGACAGCAGCAACTTAATCCTTTAAGAATTTCTCAGTAATTAGAAAAAGTAAGTCAGAACGTCTTGGGTATGTAGGCCAGCCTGGCGGGTGATGTGGGGTGGGGAATGTACCACTGATGAGAATGTGGAATAAATGACCCTTCCTTCTCCACTGTTGGTAGGAATGTCAACTAGTACAATTCCTATGCAAATCAGCTCAGGGATTCCTAAAAATAAAAATTTCCATTTAACTAGATCTAGCTGTATTTCTCCTGGTTTTAATCTAAAACTCTTATGTGCTTAGAGAATGATTATATCATGGGATGCTATACTCACCAGTGCAAGTAGGAGGCAGGGCCTGGTTAGAGGGACAGGACGTGGTAGGGAGTGACTGGAGGGGCAATTCTTGTCCTCCCTTGTCCCCTTTCTGCTTCCTGGACACCGTATGGTGAGCAGGTCCCTCTGCAGTGCCCTTCCACCACACTGCCTCTGCCTGAAAGGCAGCTGGCCATGGATTAAAAATGTGAGCCAGAATAAAAATCTCCATCTTTAAGTAGTAGATGTTAGTATTGGGTCAAGTAATAGGAAAGTGACTTACAAGTGGATATACACTCAGAAGAGCTAAAAATAACACCGCGAGTGGTATGTGCATCCCCATGTTGCAACAGGGTGATTCACAGTAGCTAAGCTCTGGAAACAGCTTACATGCACATCAGTTGACCAGTGGATCAAGAAGATGTGGTATATATACACAATGAAGTTTATTTGGACCTAAGGAAGGATGGACTTGAGCTACTTGTAGGAAAATGGATCGATTTTCAGACTATAATATGAAGTGAAAATAAGTCATACACAGAAATATAAATATCACATGGTTTCTCTCATACAAGAAGCACAACCATTAGTAAAGTGTATAATCAAGACAGACTTGAAGTAGGGAAAGGGGCCAGGCAGGAGAGAGGAGATTAGGAGAATGTAGGTGGGAGAAAGAGAATTGGAAATTCATATATATATATATATATCCCAAAATGTCATGCTATGCAAGCATATCAATAATCAAAAATACAAATTAAAAAATGAATCATAGATAGTTAAAACCATGGTTTATATACCTAAACGACTAGGAATTTGCTATGTATGATAGTACAAAAAGTGAGTTTTCTGAATAATCAAGTTAATACTGCTGAAAATTTACAAACGGTCATCTCACATATTTCTTTGATCCAAACCTATAGAGAGTTTTCATAAATTGTCTCTCAGTTTACTTTGAGTTTAATGAGCCTAAAAACACATAAGTACATTCCCGTGTATACAGCAACTGGTCCTCTCCTGCTGCATTTGGAGTTCGGTATTGCAGCAGTGCCAGGTAAGGGGGCGACGCCACCGCTCTTTGAGGAGGCTTTTACCTGACCACACGAAGGCGTGTGTGCTTCTGAAAGAGGACTGAGTTGCTTTGGGGAGCATTTGTGTGCATATTTGGCTGAGGGGAGATGGGGAAGAGAGAGGAGGGGTGCGTGCCAATTATGATAGTGCAGCTCTCCCCTCAGTCTTGCATCTTCAGATTATTTCTAGAATTGTATGCTGCAAATAGGTCATGTGGCCAAATTATTAATTTCAAAAATCATAATACTTGAAACTGTCAAATTTCCCAAGAGATTAAAACCAATCTGACTTTTAAAGATATCCAGAGCAAGAGACTTTTTTACCTTCTTTTTCAGTAAATCTTCAGAATAGTATTTTTTATCTCATCTCAAGGAAATTATGTTAGCCAAATTCCTCATGCTACATTTAAAATAAACCTCAGGTATTATGTCAATGGAAGGAGACAACAGCTGTGAACTAATTTTCTCTCTTTAAACTGCAAGGTACTTCAAAGGTGCAGTTTTAACTTGTGTTTGTTTTTGTTTGTGTTAGCAGCCTTAGAATTATCATCAGACTGAGAAATCTTAATTTTACGTTTTAGATCTTCTTTCCTAAATATTTCAGTATTCCTAAGGCCCCTTTCATTCCCAGCACACTTTCCACCTTTTCTTCTTGGATGCTTTACCAAGCTTATAAATGATCTGAACAGAATAATTAATGTCTGTTACTCTTGTGATCGCCTAACACCATTAGGTCCTGCCAGAGAGAAGCTCTGACTTGTACTTCTTCCTCAAAATAGTAGTGGCTATTCTTGTTCTTCCACCCAAAATTAAGATCTGCTTGTCATGTTCTATGAAAAAGCCTTTGGGAATTTTTATCTGAGCTGCGCTCAATTTAGAAACCAACTGGGAAGAATCGACAGCCTAACAACATTCGGTCTTCTTACTTCTGACAACTGTGTAGATGATCAGGTTAACTTCCTTCCGCTCAGTCCTGCCACGAATACATTGCCACTGTTAGCGAGTGCCTCTTCTGTACCCGTTGAGGTGACCATCTGGTTTTTCTTCCATTAGTGTTTTCATGAGGCTAATTGTATTAATATATCTTCTAATATTAAAGTGTCTTTATGTTTCCTGGAAAATCTTAAATTGCTTAAAATAAGATTTTGCCTGTTACTAATATTTTACTTTTCCCAGAATACAGGCATTCTATAGAACCAAATGGGTGTGATAGTGGGAGTTAGGTGGCATGGGAGGGTGTGGGAGGGCCAAAAATGGGGATTATAAAGTTTATGTGATATATATGTGCACAAAATACTCAAGTTCATTGTAAACATTATGTATTGCATATATACATATTAATAAAATGGAAAGTATTTTACTTTTATCTTTTTTTCAGGATTTTAATGTTATCTTCATGTGTGTTAAGTTTTGAGATCAAGGTTATTCTAGTACCATTCACTGGTCTGAAAAAATTTTTTTTCTGTTCTCCAGAGCTGCTTTTATAAGATAAGAATTTGTGTGTTTGTGTGCGTGTGTGCATGTGGTACTGCATGTGGGGACTGAATCAGAAAGCACTGAACTACAGCACCAGTCTTTTTTATTTTGAGACAGAATCTCACTTTGGTGCCCAAGCTGGCCTTGAACTTGTGATCCTCTTGCTTCAGCCTCTTGAGTCAGGTGTGCACCGTGGTGACCAATAAGACTATCTTTCTTAATGCTTTGTGACTTGGGGAATATAAAATATGTATTAAAATGTCTTGATGATTATTAAGATATTCAGATTTTCTATTTCTTCTTGAATCTCTTTTCTAAATTGTTTCTTTTTGTAAGACATTTTCTGGGTTAACTTCTTTATTTCTTTACCAGCATGGTGATTAAAAAAAACCTTTTTAAAAATCTAAATTGCTAACTGACTTTGAAAAACACCTTGTATTGTTTTTGACCCTCTAGCAATATGTGTTCTCACCTAATGGTTACACTGTCTGGACCATATTTTCAAAATTTATTACCTCATATAACTGAATCACCTCACCTTGCTAGAGTCAAGATAAATTAGTCCTTTCTTTTTCTTGATCTCCCTGGGACTTTCATCCTAATCTGTCTGACAGTGTTTATTCTTCATGAGCACTGGCTGGCAGCTATCAGCAAGAAGCTCGCAAATTTTCTCTTCTTACGATTTTTAAATGTACAAATGATCTGTACGTCTGCCTCATTGCCACAGCTCCTAGATTTTACTGTATCAATAAGACTGCTTTTCAAAAACAAATTTTAGAAACACGGTAATAGAAAATATTCAAAACAATGAAAACTGGGACAAAGTTTTTAAAGATGCATGTTGTCCCTACAAAGACTTGGAAGACTGTATGTACCAAAAAATTCACATTCAGTCTGAGTACATTCCTGTCTCCTAGTCACAAATACACCATAAATTTGTCATAATGTAAAGCAAAAATTTATGCCACTGGCACGGATGTCTCTGATGATGTGCCAAAGATGGCTGTTGCCATCAGATCACTAGATGCAGATTAGAAGATTATTATCCAGTGTGATAAGGAGGGGAGGGTCATCTCAGTCAGTGTCAGCTTAGACATTCCTGAGGGAGGGAGGGAAGAAGATCTAGCAGCTGCCGCCCTTTACAATGTAATGGTATGTATGTGTTTAAGAGTTTCCTAGCTCATAGCTACACTTGAAAGAATCGAGTCATAGGTCAAGGCCAAGGCTAGCTCGCAAGTATTTTTTACAAATAAAGTTTTATTGGAATACTACCATGCTTGTTTATGTTTTCTATGGCTACTTTTGTATTACAAATGCAGAGGTGATTTGATGGAAATCAGCTTACTAAGCTGAAATCATTCTTTTGCTTTTGACAGAAAAAGTTTTCTGGCCTCAGAATTAAATTATTAACCACTGCTTAGTCATTAGCTAATAAAGTCAGAGAATAGCTTATTCTTGAGCAAGTGTTCTTAAGCCCGGGTTTTAGGTTGTTATGTGGGGGAGTCAGGAAATTATTAGTATTACTTAATTGCATTGTGCATTTTACTAGTGTTCTGGTTTGAATCCAGAATGTCTTCTGAAAGCCCCTGGTATGTGGCAGGCCATTGGATCATGGGCGTTAATTGGATCAACCCACTGGTGATATTCTGTGCTGTAGGGAGGTGGGGCCAGTAGGTCAAATTGGTCACTAGACGCATAACGCAGAAGGGCATATTTTCTTGTCCCCAGATTCTTTGGTCTCTCTGCTTCCTGCTGAGATGTCGACAGCTTTTTCCAGACAAGTTCTCTGCCAGGCCCTTCTGCTGTGCCTTCCTGACATCACCAGTTGACCTCTGAACTGTGAGCTAAAATAAACCTTTCTCCCCTAAGTGTAGGTGTCTGGTATTGTGTCTCAGTGAATGGAAAGTCACTATGAGAATATTTGAAACTGAGTCTGATTCCTAAGACTGTTCCCCACAAAGCCTGGGTTGACTCCTACATTTAAAAGGGCAACATTTAATGCTACATTTAAATTGAGAAATACTTCCAATTGCTTCGCTGAGAACCTCAAGGCTGAAGATGCATTGCCACCTGGTAGTCACCAGCTGTCCTTCTGAAATCAGATCGCTTCCCTCCGTAGAGAGAGTTACGCGCTCCAGTCCTCAGGGAACTCTCTGCTGTCCTGTCTGGGGGAGTTTTTACTCTCGACTAGGACCTTCCTCAATGTCACCCCTTTGTGTCCTCTTCTTGTTCCTGATACACAGCTTTGACATAGCAGAAATCTCAGATGATTGAAAGGGTAGAATAAGGGTTGTCTTCAAGGTGCTTCTTTCTAGAGTTTGAATAGACCTTTATGTTTTAAGAAAAAAGACAAATGTGTCTATTTTGTGGGAATAATAATTGTAGGTGAGTAGAGAGAACCACACCACATATGAATCTCCAGAGACATTATCCCATGACAGTCTTCTTTGAAATAAAAAGCCACTCAGTTATTCAAGGAGGACAGTGATGCGTCCAAGTATTATTTTAAGAAATCATGCACATAGTGGCATATGCCTCTTGTTCTAACTACTTGCGAGGTGGCAGCATGAGGATCACTTGAGCCAGGGGTTCAAAATCAACCCAGACTACACAGCAAGTCTCCATCTCAAACAATAATAATAATAATATAGTGTGAAAGCGAAGAAAAGAAAGAGAGAAAATCCTGTAGGCTTGTTGCAAACTTAGAATCTTAAGACTTGGCCATCTCATAACAAAACTAATACAAACTACTTCATGGGGGTCAGAGACTGGTGCTTCCAGAGATCTTACAGATGGGGTGATGCAAATTAAGCAAAAGCGAGAGAAATGAAGTCATAAATATCCAGGCTTACACTGGTTGGGGCATTTCTTAAGCACCAGTAATTATATTGGCAAAGGAGTAACCTAGCAGAAAGAGTGTGTCTTGTGCTCGATTCCAAACAATCTCATCTTAATCTTCACATCACCCAAACTTCATCTATATGGTGAATACTGAAATTATGAGATAATGTTTACACTTATTGATAAATGCACAAATGACCAGCATTTACCTTTATCTGTACTTTGCACATAGAATCCATTTTCTGACTTGTACCATTGGTGACTTTTCACAGGTAAAAATAAATTTAAAAAACAGAAAAATATAGCTTTTCTAGTATAATACCACTAGCTTATTGTATCACTCTTTGAAAAGTGGTAGCTAGGGTATTCCCCTCTGTTGCTAGTCCTCTGGTGGTGGTTTTCAAGTGTTTTCCAGGGAAAGGTGGACTGCTTTCTGGATGTACAAATCATTTATATGAGATTAGTTCATCATTATGGGCCAAATTGCCTTTGGTCTTTATATATCACGGCTCTTGAAGAATGTAAGGTCCGTTTCTGGAAGTGGGGAACAGCCCTTCTGGGTAACCTTTTATAAAGTCGCATGAATGGCAGCTAGGCTAGTGCCGGACTTCCGCCTTTAGGCAATGGCATTTGAGCTGCTGTAGTCTTCATCTTGACGCCTCCCAAAGCCAATTACTCATCCAGGTTTTCAGCAGCATTAATAGTGATTACTCCTTTTTTTCTTGCTGAATTTATGAAATGCATTGTGGCATTTTCAACTACCAGAGTATTTTAAAAAGAGAGAGAGACACAAGCTGCATATGACCCACACCCAGGCTAGTGAGAGAGGCCTTGGAACTACACCGCCCACAATAAACATGTACGCATACAGTGAATGGTTTATCCCATTATGTTAATCACCCAAATCAAAATCTGGATTGTCTCTGCTAAATGGCGGAAACAATTTACAGTTAATCCAAAATACCTTTTTGTATTAGATTTGCCTCCTTCCTTATTAGCCGAGAAGACACAACATAAATGCAATGCAAATGTATGCATGTACATAGATATTTCAAGCTGATACATTTTCATACGTATCAAATTAAAATTTGTTTGCAAATGTTGAGTTTATATTTGAAAACAACCATAGATGAATATTAAGTTTTAGTAGGGTTTTTTTTTTAAATAAATGCAACCAGGACTGTTGCTGGTATTATATTTGTTTATTTTACCATCTTTATTAGTGTATATGCACGATACGTAGTGGTCACAATGAGCTTTACTATTTTGTGCATGTGTATATTGTGTCAACATGACACTCCCTTTCCCTCCCCACTCTTGGTCCTCCCAAACCCTCTTCGTCCCCTCTAACTCCCACTCTCCACTTACCTGTTTTTGAGACAGGCTCTTGCTCGGTAGGGCAGGCATGTGCCATCGTGGGTAGCTGATCTTCTGCGTAGTGCAGGGGAATCCAACCTAGCACCTTGCTCATGCTAGGCAAGTGCTTTAACCACTGAGCCCCAGCCCGGTTTAGTAAGTTTTTTACCTACACACAATTGCCTTTTTGGAGGGAATGCTAGCATTCCCACTGGCACAAAGTCTGCCTCCCTGTTTCCTGGTATTTTAGGTCTGGAGGAGACTAACCCTATTCTAATTCTACCAGTTTATTTGGAAATTGAAATTAGAGACTATGAGGTCTGAGAGATTAAACAACTTGTCATATGTCATCATAAAATTCTCAATTTTAGCAACACATTTTTGGATAAATGCTAACAAACAGAGAAAATGAGCCTAAAAGATACAGTTTTTACCAGAAGTTAGAGTTCTTACCAAAAAAGGCAAACTGACAGTGTGGCCTTAAAGAGTAGGCTAGGTCAGCCACACACAGGCCGAGGGTAATCTTAAATTGGGTGTGCTGACCTGAGGCCTGGGGTCAGCATTCTGACCGAGGGTGGCCTCTCTTTCACCCCTTTTCTCTCCTACTGGTTCTCAGCCACTGTGCCACATACTGAAAGAATGATTCAGTATAGGTCTCAACTAATGACCTATGTTGACCTCTCCCATGAGAATCACCTAAGCTGCTCTGAGCAGTACAAGGTACGGAAAATAGCTGTTAAGGTTTAAACCTGAAGTGATTCCTAAGAGCCTCACATGTATGGAAGGGAACCGCATCACGGGGCGCCAGCCTGGTTCGATGGATGGGCCCCTGAGGGTCTCACCTGGAGAGTACGTCCTTGTCCCCAGCTCCTTCCTGTCTTCTCTGCTCCTGTCCTCCATGGTGTTAGCAGATTGTCTCCATGCCAAGGCTCCCCCTCCCCCACTGCCATTTCTGCTTTGGAGTGGCCAGAGATACGAACTGAGATCTCTAAAACTGGGAGCTAAAATAACCCCTCTTCCTTGAAGTTGTGGGTGTCAGATATGGAGTCCAGCAGCAAGAAAGTGGCTAAGACAACAGTGCAGTTATTATTTTTTCAGAAATCAGTCAATAACTTAAAATTCACTTGTTCACATGATATTTTGTATAAATATACCAAAAATGTTCAGTGCCCAACCTTCTTATTTCTGCCTGCGTATTAACATGATTAGAAAATATTTGTGGCTAGATGTCTATCTGAAAGTAAACATTTAGTCACCTAGCTGTTATTCTCCAAATCATTTCACTATGTTTAAATGGAATTTGCTGCAGACCACAGTAATTCTTGTATCCTTTTAAAAGCAGTTCTGTAGCAGATATCTTCAAGAGTATAATGGCTCCAAATAAGTGTGTTGGCATCATTTTTTGTTGATGTTTGTTTGTTTGAGACAGGGTCTCACTCTGTACCCAAGTCTGGACCTGAGCTCACCGTGGAGCCCAGGCTGACCTGGGACTCACAGCAGTCCTCCTGCCTCAGCCTCCCAAGTGTTGGGATTACAGCCATGCACCACTATGCACAACTTATGTGGTGCTAGGGAGTTGAATTAGGGTACTTAGCACTTTACGTAGCACTTGCGAGGCAAGTGCTTTAACCACGGAACCATTCCTGCAGCCCCTTGGCATCATTTTTTAAGGGCTGGTAAGCAAAAATCAGTATCAACTAGAAAGAGGTAAAATGTCTCAAAAATTGTGAGTAATAGTAACAATAAATAGTTTTAACTAGCATTAAGACACAGCTTGTGATGGCTGGTAACGTGGCGATCACTGGTGCCTGCCTCCCCAGTGCCTATTCTGCCCTTTCTAGGACTGGCCTACGCCAGGCATGCCAGTGTTACTCTCCTGTACCAGCATGGACCTGGGAACACAGGGGTGACTTGGTTCTTGCTTGGAGAGACAAGGAACAGTCTGGGAGGATCTTTTTTCCTTCTCAGAACATATGTGCCTGAGGAGAAGACTTGTTTTATTTCTACCTCATTCCTTCCTGCTTAGGAATCTGTCATTTGAAAACGTACTGCCTGGAGCAATGGCAGCTACTGTGTGTCAGTGAGGCAAGGAATTGCCTCAACACTATAAATGGAGGGTGGGTTCTTGACTGTCACTGCCCTGAGCTTCCTGTAAGCCAGAGTAGCCACATCAGAGGGGGCTTTGATGCCTGCAGGGCAAGCACTCACAAGGGCTTTGGCTACTTTTAGTGAGTGGGACTCAGGGGTACAGGAAGAGACCACGACATGGTTTTAACTGTTTATCTTTTTGTTCTGCTTTTTTTCTTCTTTTTTACATACAGGCAATACTTTCTAAATTACAAAGCAATTTACTTTTTTACAAGTTGCATTTCTGAATAACTGGTACATTACTTTGGGAGAAAACAGGAAAATAATGTTCATGTAGCTCCCCAATCCTTAGTCTATACCTAGGCCTTCTTTGGATCAATATTCATATATTCTGTTATTTAGGCTTTTTGAGCAATTATTTAGCTTGTTTTTCTGTTTTTGAGATGGGTCTTTCTGCAATGCCCAGGCTAGCCTTGAACTTCTGATCCTCCTGCCATAGCCTCCTGAATAGCTGGGATTTCAAGCATGTGCCATTGTACATGGTTACTAATTTTGAATTTTAACATCAATTTTTTTTCCAAAAAAATCATGAGCATTTGTGTGTCTCCCAAACAGTGTGTAATATGGATCTCACTAGCATGAGTTTTTAGCAGAGATTTTTGAAGTGTATGTGTGTTAGCATTTATAGTGACTATTTCAGGCCCTATACTTGGTTCTGAAGTAGCAGTGAAAATGAAGAGTTGGCTTAACTAGCTGGACTCCTGTGAGTCGGCAGATGTTCCTACCAGAAAGATTCATTGGCTGGGATGAGAAAGGCACTTCTGGGCACCTGGCCCCAGGGCTCAAAACGCTCCTTTAGTCATCATATACACGCTACAGTTTGGTTAAGAAGTCCTCCAAATGTCTTGATTTTCACCACTTCCATCTCTGACTCCTCACCTTAACAAACTGACAACCCAGTAGCACACCTAATCTCCTTGGCCCTCATTTTATACCTAGTTGATTGTAAATATCTTTGAAGAGCCTTCCCTCAGTAGGTAAAGCTCCAGAATCTCAAAATGTAAAATAATGTTCTTTTTGTCACACCTTTAAGACTGTCAACCTCAAATTACCCAGTAATAGAATGGTACTTACGGTGTTATTTTCATGTAATCACAGCACAGTGCCCGAGATTCTACTTTAGCTATAACTACACCTAATGGGGGTTTACTGTGTGCAGCTCTGTAGCCAATCTGTCATTAGCTCTGCTCTCCAAAATGTGTTGTCGTAAGGTTAGAGACAAGGTAATTTTGTAATAATGGAGTAAGCTGTACATATATGCCCAAAATGGAGCTTTGAAATGAATAGTGCTGTAAATAATTCAAACATACATTTTCTTCTTCCCTTATAATGCAAATCTACAGGCTGTGAAACCATCAAGCCCCAGGTTACAGCATCAAGCTCCGGCTTTGGGATCAGCCACACCTGAGTTAGAAATCAGGCTCTGCCTCGTACAAGCTGCGTGACTTTAGGTGTGTTATTTAACCTCTACAGGTCTCAGGTTTTCCATTGGGAAATCAGGGATAATGTAGAACTACCAGGTCCATTCCTTTTCTTGGAAAAGCAATTTTTAATATGTTGTACTTAGTTGTCCAACTTCCTTTTCTTCCCTACATGAAGAGACCGCAGAATAAATGTATGTTACCTATTAGGATCTGATCAGATATGCAGATACTTTTTCTACCTTCTCTTTTCATTAGAAACTGCAGTTGGATTTAAAATAAGATATCCTCAAATATTATAAATATAAAGCATATCTAACCTTAGCTTTTGGCTGAGAGTGGCAGCCCCTAAATTATATGCAGAATTTGAAGTAAAGATTTCAAATATTAAACACTAATTCGGGTTGACTTCTGGTCAAGATGATGGGCAAGTAACATAGCTATTTGATATCTCCTTGAGGACACACTTAAAGTTGAAATTAAAAGAGGAAGGAGCACCCCGGCAATTGAAACGAAGCCATAGGAAGGTCGGAAATCCAGGAGATATATCAGAGGAAGAGAAAAAACAGCATCCCAGGAAGCTGCCCCAGGCTGACTGAGAGCAGCCCTGAGCCACCGGCATCCCAGACAGAGGAGAAAGCCCAAAGATGGGACCTCTGACTGAGGTAAGCGCAGATCAAGGGAAAGTGTGAGTTGACAGCAGCTGGTATCCCCAGGCTTCAGAAAGGAGCCTGCGGGTAGTGCAAACTACAAACACGGTGCAAGCTCCCCTTAGAAAAGGCCTCCGGGAACCTAGGCCAGAAGCAGTGCTTGGCAGCTGTAACAGACAGTGCTGTAAGCAGAAGCCATTTAATAAAAAGAGCCCGAGACTGATCTGTTTAGAGTAAAAGAAGGCTCAGAGGAGAACATCAGAGTTTGGAGGGCCTTAAACAGTGCCTAGGATTAAAGTGACACAAGAGACAATTTGCAGAGAGGAGAGAAAGGCCACCAGCCCCAGAATGGCTTCAGTAGCAGTGGCAGCACCTCCAAGGGTGGGGAGTCCCATCCTCAGGAGAGGGAAGCAAGAGCAGGGAGAGCTTTGCTGAGGGGGGAAAGAGTAACCAAGACACATTAGAGGCATAGGGCTGTTAGGTCCTTCACTGCCTGTTCCCAGCACAGAACTCAGAGGAATTTTGGCTCCCCACCATGCCCTCATAGCCGATCAAAGAAACCTCTCAGCTAGGCCTTTAAAATGAATTCCCTCAGCAACAGAAACATGGGAAGAAGACAACAGGATACTCATAGGAATGCCTGAGACCCCAGAAACTAATGTCATGAGCCCTGAAATAGTGGAACTCATAGTGAAGAAAGTCAGAAAGCAAATAAACAAGTAGACAGCCAGTTCAAATAAGATATTCTCCCAGAGATGCAAGCAATGATCAGTGGGCTAAAAGAGGAAACAAACTAAACAAATAGTGGTCCTAATGGAGACAGACTTCACTGAGCATATTGAAGACACAAAAAAAGTTGGCTGAGGTGAATAAGGAAATGCAAGATATGATGGAACATTTTGATAGAGAAGTAGAAATTCTGAAAAGATATCTTGCTGAAATTCAAGATGTGAAAACTACATTCGAAAGGGAAATTTGACTGTTGACTCAAACATTGTGAGGACAGAATTTCAGACCTTGAAGGCAAGGCTGAGGAAACAAATGCTATAATTAGGCATGACTCCAAAATTAGAAATGAGCAAAGTGGCTGGATACAACAGCTGATGGATGACTCAAAGAGAGCAAATGTCAGATTTATGGGTGTGGTAAAAAGAACAGAAGACTGTACCAAAGGTATAAAGAATTTATTCACTGAAATCAGGAAGGAAAATTTCCCAGATCTAGAAAAGGAAATTAATTTTCAGGTACAAGAAGCTTATAGAACACCAAATAATCTCAACCAGCAATGAGACTCGCCTTGACACATTATAATCAAAACCTCAGAAATACAAGAAAAAGAGAAAATAGTAAAAGCAGCAAGAGAAAAATGGACATTATTCTACCAAGACCAACCCATTCAAATTACCACAGATTTCTCCATGCAAACTTTAAGAGGCCAGTAGAGCCTGCAGCAAGGTCTTCCAAGCCTTAAGAGACAGAAAGCATCAACCCAGGTTGTTGTATCCAAAAAAATTGTCCCTGAAAATTGAAGTGGACATAAATATTTTTCAAGACCAAGAATCCCTAAAGAAATATGTGACTGCTAGCCCAGCAGTGCAGAAAATACTTGAAGGAATTTTTGAGAGAGACAGAGAGACAAGCAGCACAAAAAAAAATAGAGGAAAAGAAAGATCTGAAGAGAAAATGTAACAAAAAAATACACATCAATTATTTGATTGGTATCCTACTAAAACAGTACCAACTTTCTCATAAAATCTGTGAAACTTCCTCCCATAATTATTATTTTATTAGCATATTAGTTTGAAAAACATGATATTCAACATTAGGAATTGGTATAAAATCTTCATCTGCGAAATTTTTTATATGTCTTATATGTATAGATATTTAGTAGAAGGCAGTAGTTTTGACTTGGGATATAATTAATTCTAAAAACAGTAAGAGTTGGCAAATAAATGTTTCTTAGGGTCTTTTCCCTGAAGCTTTCATTGAATGGTAAAGATAAAAGATCATATAGCCTGAGTCCATTGGCTAAGAACTCAAATTAGTTCAATCTGTGATTCTTGAATATTGCGTCTCAATGTCATTCTCTGGAACTAAATGTGTCATAATTATCTTACTTGTTTCTTCTTGCTCCTCTTTGGGAAAGAATTCCTTAAGAAAATTCTGAAATAACTAAGTATGCCATTATATCTATTGTTTTATGTGTGATGTATTTTTGAGATATAGATTTAAGTTCATTTAATGTAACGGATTCATTTTTCTGATCTTTGATATAAATTTAGCCTGGGAAATCTGGTTGATGTGATGATAACCTGAATTCTTTTGTATAGTAGCGGAATTGATAACATCCAAACCATGGAAGAAGCAAATATGCTGGGGAACAGATGACTGGATAAAGAAGATATGGTGTATATACACAATGGGCTATTACTGTGCCATTTACAATGACACATTTGAGTCATTTTTAGGGAAAATGGATGCAATTTGAGACCATGATCTTTAGTGAAATGAATCAGACCCAGAAAGTTGAATATTATATCTTTAATATAATAATAAGTGGAATCATTATATCCTTAATATGATAAAAACCAAGCAATAAAAAATTTAAGAGACACAGAAGAAAGAAAGAAGATGAACTTTGCAGAGAGAAAAAGGGAAAGGGGAGATGAGAATGTGGGAAGGAGAAAGGGAGATGGTAACTAAAAAAAAAAGAACCAAATGGGGGTAATAGTAGGAGTTAGGGGGGAGGAGGGAGTTGTTGAAAGGTCATAAAGGAGAGGTGAAGAGACTGTAATTTTAATGCCATATATATGTGCACAAAATACTCAAGTTCAATGTAAACATGTATTATCTAGCTACCTATCTATCTATATTGATTTATAAAATGGGGGGAAAAAGAAACATACTTATACCAGAATGATAGGATAAGTGTGTTTAAAGTGAAGGGGAGTATTCTGTAGGTAAAAAAATAAACAAAAGAGATTTTAAAAAGAGTAAAAAAAAAAGTAAACACTCAGTGATACAGTAACATTTAAAATGGACCTCAAAAAAACAAAAAATCACATATGCTTCAAATATAGAATATAAAATCAAAGTAATAGACAAAAATTAATTTTAAATTTTATCTGAAAAAATTTTAAAACTTTCAAAAATATTTGAAATTATAGATTCAAATGATTTGCTTTCTTGATAGATTCAGCAACTGTTTCTTTTTAAAAAGTTTGTAAATTATAATATTTAACATATTTCATATCATATTTTAATTTAAAAGTGTTTAATTTAGAAGTGTTTCAAATTTCATGAGAACTTGAAGATGTTCTCTTTCTATCTATTCTGCCAGCAGCAGACGTAGATCGGATCCTAAAAGGACCGCACTAGACGTTGGAAGCCAAGCTAGCTGACCATGTCCCTTGGTGTCCCTGCTCGCTGGCCCCTAAATCTAGGCAGGCCAGGACTCGGCTGCCAGCTTTGATCCTTTTGTGGCAGGTGGGCCTAGAACCTCTTGGCATGGATCCTGCTGCAGTCAGTTTGCTACACTCCGGTGAGTGGTGGTGTTGGGGAATCACATGTCATGCCCTCTCTGGTGAGACCCCTGAAGCATTGCACATTGTCGCTGTGAAGCTATGTAAACACAGAGAAGCTTTCCACGTGAAAAACCACCAACGCGAATTACAGGTATTTTTCCCCATTACATCACATTCTGTGGATGTTAGACCCACAACTTCATTGACATTTGTCTTCAGATTCTTTTGTTATTGTTCAAATGTTTCATCAAAAGTTTCATTTCAACTTTAAAAATTCACTTTATTGGTGAACAGAAATTTGTGAGCTTAAACTTCTCTTGGTGGGAAGCAGTTTACACATATATTAAAGGGCCCCTCTTAAATATCCACCTCTGGACATGTAATTTTTGTTTTGAGATGGGGTCTTGCTCTGTAGTCCAGGCTGGTCCTGATTTCTCAGTATAGCCCAGACTAGCCTTAGAGTCATGCCTAGGCCTCCTGGGTGCTGGGATTGTAGGCATGTGTCACCACACTCAGGTTTACTGGGTGCTGGGGAATCGAACTCGGGGCCTTGCGCTTGATTGCCCTTCCTCCAACCCTGACATGTGTCCTCGGTAGTTAATCAGATTTTGGGAGTGTTCTTGGATTCCGCAACAGTGGGTCCAGCTCTCGGGGCCTGGAGAACACATTTTATGTATTTTGAGATTTTTTTTTTCTCCAGTTCTTCTCTCCCTCTCTCACTTTCTCTTTTTCTTTTCTCTTCCCTCCCTCCCTACTCATCTCCTCTCGGGGAATGGGGATTGTACACAGGCCTTTGCTCTGGTCTATATTCCCAAGCTTTTTATTTTTATTTTTTGTTTTGAGACAGGTTTCTTGCTAAGTCTCTAAGTTGCCCAGGTTGGGGGGAAAATACTTCTGTTTCATAGTCCCAGATGCTGGAAATGCAAGTGTGCATCACCATTCTCAGCTTCCAATTCTCTTCTCTAAGAAATAGTTTCCTTCCTCTCCCAGCTGGAGCAGAAGAAGTGAAAACCTTCTTCTGATGTTATACCAAATAAACCTCAACCCTCTCTGATTAGACAAAGGCTAGACTATCAGCCGGGACACTGCAACTGGCTTTTTTAGCCTGACCCTATAGTGCACCCTAGAGTGGGAGTCTGAGACAGAGGATCACAAGTTCAAGCCCAGATTGGGCAACTTAGTGACCTTGTCTCAAAATCAGAAGCAGAAGGTGAAACATCAAATGGTCTCTCTGATATGAGAAACCCAGTTCACGACTCTTATGGAACTTAAAATGAAAAGCAAAGTGAAACGGGGGTAGGGTGGGGAGGGAAGGAGGGGTAGGTAGGGGGAGGGACAAAAGGAGAGTGGGAAAGTCCTTGTCACCTTGACAAGATTCGTAGCTGCACAAAATGCTCAACTTCGTTGTAAACCTTAAATTTTTTGGTGCTTATATTTATCAATAAAATGGGGGAAAAATCAAAATCAAAACTACAATTAGGCTGGGGATATAGCTGGGATTGTGGATCAGTCTGAAGGCCTTGAGCTCAATCCCTAGAACCACACACACACACACACACACACACACACACACACACACACACAGAGAGAGAGAGAGAGAGAGAGAGGGGGGGGGAAATCAGTTGGCAATGAGGTGGTGGCTAGACGCAGATAGCAAGGTCATGTCCAGGGAGAGACTAGGGTAGCAACCAAGGCCAGTCTGGGAGGAACACGCCAGGCAGCAGCGCGCAGAAAGGAGTTCGACAGGGCAGAGGCGAGAGGACAGGGCAGAGTCACTAGTGCATGAGTTGCTGCTGTGTAAGAAATTATTTTTTATTTGAAGGAGCCGGAATGAGGTTGTGTCTTTCAAGCAAAGAAGCCGGAGGCAGAATGCAGCCATCGCTGTTAAAAATTCTCCGTCTAATTCATCTGTAGCAAAGGGAGCATTTGACGTGCTTGCATGGAGATTGTGTTCATTCCTCTGAGACCACGGACATTTAAACTTGATGTTAATTACAGTATCAAGTTCGATACAGACGGCCTCAAGGAAGTCAGACCATCCTATTTTGTAACTCGATCCCCTGGTGGAGATCGCGGTGTAAACCCGATGGCTCCCCTTGCGTTCCTCCTCCTCTGCTCCGTGGGACAGGGCTTCATTGCCTTGATGAGCAAGGGCCGGGGAGCCAAGGGTTTCCGCCTCCTCGGCATCTGCTAACACTTACGGCCTTTCCGGAGACGGGGCCCTCTTCTCTTATTGCGGGTCTTCCCTTCCAAACACAGCTAACATAGTGTGGTGGCTTTGGCATTTGTGTCAAGCCTGCGCCTACTAGGGGCTCAGCACAGGGCCGTTTCTGATGTGTGGCCAGTTCATGTACCTTTCAAGCCAAAGGACTGTGTAAACTTACCGTTCTAAGTAGACAAGTTGGGACCTCACCTTGTGGGGGGACTTAATGTGGACAGACACTGGGGAGATTCTCCCCCAAGCCACATAGAAGAGCACAACATTTTCTGTGTAGCCATTTGCCTTTTGGGGTGGGTGAGAGGAGTAGTTTTTCATTCTATAGTCGAGACTTGTCTGGTCTCCCTGTGTAGCTCAGGCTCACTGCAAACTCACAGCAATCCTCCTGCCTCAGCCTCTCCAGTGCTGGGAATTCAGGCGTGCACCACCTCACTGGATGATGTTTTTGTGGTGTTGGGGAAGCACACTTAGGGTCTCCCGCATGCTGGGCAGGCACTACAGCTACACCCTTCAGTTGCCTTTTCTTGGTATGTCCAAGACTGGTCTTTTCACAGCCACTACGTGTGATGCCTTAACAATCACAAGCTAGGATTTCTTATGTCTTGTCCATGTAAACACAAGATACTCTTTCTTCTACTACATCTGTGTTAGTGAATTAGAGTGTTTATTGCAGGAGAAGCAAATGTGATCATAAACGCAGGCTATGAAGCCACACACTGCCCACCTGGGGTCTAAGCCTTAGTGTGACATTGCACATTACCTAACCTCCCTGTGCTTGAGTGTCTTAATTTGTAAAATAAGATAATAGCGTTCCCACGAAGCCCGGTCCTGGTCCTATGCTATGAGAAACCAACTCTCCTTGGTTCTTGAGCCCTTCATATAAAGGCTCGGAGAAGAGACATCCATGGCCAGTGAAGCGCAGGTAGAATTTATTGCGCGCTGGAGTGTTACTCTTTCAAGCCACAAAGCACGTAGTGCCCAAAAGGCATCTGCCCTGACACCCAGAGATGTGTGTCTTCAACGAGATGGGCAGTGTCAAGAAGGCGGCTGTCCAGACATGGGAGAAGCAGGCCGCGAAGGCACTGGCACCGAGTGCAAGTCTGGGTAGATTTTTCCCTGCACAGATTAGTTCAGGGGCTCAAGGAACCAGGGCAATATGGGGCTTGCCAATTTTTTACTGAGAAGTAACTTCGGGATTCCAGCATGACTTCCTGTCCTTTCCAGGCGCCCAGTGCCCCTTCGGGGCCTCAGTCGTGTCAGAAGCTTGGGAAAGAAACTCAAGAGAGGTAAGTTCTTAATTTAAATCAGTCCCCAGCTCCATGCTGGAGGGTCTTTAAGGAACATTCCTCTTCCTGCTGTCATTGCACTGTAGGCTGTGCCCTGTGTCACTGGGTGTGGCAGCCAGGCATGTGCACGATGTGTAGTTTTAAAATATCATTGCAGTCTGTGGCATGGCCTTAGGTCTGCAGCCTAGCAAGTGAATATAAATAGATGTATCTGTGTTCCTGTACTATTTTTGCATGCTATTCGGACTCCTCCTCTTATCTCTCAGGCCTGCTAGTGTTTAACTATCTCCCTAACAATCCCAGTACCTACTTCACAAGAGGCTGAGGAAAAAAAAAAGTTTTGGTGTGTTTTACTTAATAGTGCAGCTGTTACTCTGAGGTGATTGCTAACTATCATGATCTGGGCAACCACTGCCTGCAGGGCATGAAAAGAGGCAGCCTGGGAAGTGTAACCTTCCTGGCAGGAAGGTACTGTTCCCACTCAGGAGTTACAGGCAAGTGCACTGGGGCAGTTATAGGTGCGAGTTGTAGTCTTTTTGGCCTCTGACTATACACAAATTACTTAACCTCTCCAAGCCTTGGTTTGCTTATCTAAAATTGGGGATGATAATAGGGCCTGCTACATCATGATTATTCAAAATTAACTATGTATACAGGGTATAGTACGTTCTGTATGCCAAATGAATATCTATTGTCATTAAATAAAAGATATAAGGCTTTAAAAAGTGAGGAATGCCGCCTCAGCTTCCCTGATGTAACTGACAAAAGACAGGATGAGTCAAAGCCGAGTCCACTTCTCCATCTTCTGTCTGACGTCCTACGCGAAGCTGCCCCCTCAGAACACCTCTGTATGAGTTACTTTTTCATTGCTGAGACACAATACCCAACACCCACAGCTCAATGGAGGATAGGTTTATTTTAACTCTCAGTTTTAGGAAGTCTCAGTCCATTCATAAGTGGCTGGCAATGGTGGAAGAGCTTGGCAGAGGCCTCGATGGAAAAAGCTGTTCACAGCATGGCTGACAGGAAGCCAAGAGAGTGAGGAAGGGAGGGACAAATGTGTGCCCTTCCAGTGACCTGCCTCTTCCAGGTAAAGCCCCAGTGACCCTCCCCTCCTCACCAGGCCCCACCTCTTGCACTGGGGAATTGGGATTAACCCCCATGACTGAATCAAACCTGAGGCTTGTGGGAGACATTCCAGATCCAAACCACAATAGCCTCAGGAAAGGAAGGAAGAATTGCTGTAGCATACTTTTTTCTTTCGTTAGCTTTTAAGATTTTGTTCCTCATTTAAATGGCATTGTCCAGGCATGATTTTCTGTTGTACATCCTAGCTGGAGTTCAAGATGGTAGATACAGGCCAGTATCTTCATTATTTCTTTTGGCTTAAGATCTTTCAATATTTTTGAGAAATTCTTAGCCATTATCTCTTCATACCTTCATTTCCCACTATATTTTTATTCATCTGTGTCTAAAACTATAATGCATATTAGACTTTCTACCTTTGTGTATGTGTTTTTTCTGCTTGTGTATTTCTTATCCCTTTGCCACTCCATGATCTATGAGAGAAATTTTCTTCTGAACTTTCTCTTTTTCCACTGTGTCTACTTTGTTAGTAAACCCATTCATTAAATTATTATTTTTAGTGTGTAGAATTTCCTATTTACTTTTCAATTTTGTTTTCATTTTCTATTGTCTGCCAAAATCCCCAGTTTTGTTTTTTAATTTCTTGAACACATGCATTATAATTTTTAAAATTTCTGTTGCAGAACTCCATGTCTATATCCTGATAATGTAAGACATTGTCCTCTGTATTTCTGTCTCATGCCAGACCTTGATATTAAACGTGCTGAGATAATCTGAGGTCACAGATGATGTAATCTTCCTTCAGAGAGGGTTTCTTGCCTCTGGCAAGTGGCTGGGCCAGGGTAGTGACACATGCAGGTCATCTAATGAGTCAGGCTCAGTCTTCATGAGGACTGATCTAGTTTATTCACATGCTACACCCCTTGAGGATTCCACTAACCACCTGTAGAGCTTACCAGGACCCATCCTCCCAGGTAAGCTGTAAGGACTATTTTCCCCCTAGCTCCCTGTATCTGTTTAAATCTCTATTCAGAATCCTCCCTCTCAGCTTTCACTTTTTGTAACGCTGGGGATTGAACTCAAGGCCTTTTTCCTGAGCTATATTCCCATTTTTTTATTTTATTTTTTATTTTTTATTTTGAGACAGGATCTAACTAAATCACTAAATTTCCCAAGCTGGTCTTGAACTTGCCATCCTCCTACCTCAGGCTCCCAGGGCTGTTGGATTGCAGGTGTATACCACCACACCTGGCTTCCGCTCTCACCCTTCGAATTGGCAGTGAAATGTCAACTGTCTCTTCTTTGGGCTTCCGATGCTCCCACACCTGGACCCCACCATCCTAGAGCCTCATGGCCTCTATCATTTTTCTAATTGTTCTCAAAGACTAGTCTGCCTAGTCTAGAAGCAGAACTCTTACCTCTATTTTTGTTGTATATCTGATCTTTAGATCTCAAGCAACATGCAAATTACTATAAAAATAAGCAACAGAGTTCAAAACAGCCTGACAAATAAACTTCTACTAGAGAAAACTGTTTTTAAAGGCACAGATAGGTCAATGGGAAAAGTTCATGCACCTCTAAGGAGAGCCAAAACTTTATCACCGATGTCAGGGCTAATGTAAGTCCCTTGGTATGAGTCGCACTGTCGGTATTTTGAGAACTTTTGTGCACTTACCCTTGCAGCTCCTAGGATCTCCTGAAATCCCAGCCAGCCTTTATTTCTTACATTTTGTTAGATTCTTCTTTACTCTTGCTCCTCCTAGGATCATTTCTGTGAGCAAAAAATATTTACTATCATTGAAAAAGACAGCAGAATGGAAATCTAGATTTTGTTAAGAAAACTAACCCAAGTTGGAGGACTATAGGGATGTACACGTCTTCACTCAGAGCTCTGTGGTTTGGGTAGGACTTGATTTAATTCAGTACAACATGAAGAAGAGTTATGCAAGAGGCACCTGTCCAGTGATTTATGGAAAAGAATACATCTGTCATCTAGAGTATAAAGACACCTGAGCCTGCTGCACCTAGGATTGCTGTGAGCTAGGGAGCTGAAAGCAATCTGCACCTGGCAGATGGCCTTGGCACTGCTGTTGGAATCTGAACCTGGATATTCAGTTCTGCCAGGCCTTTCTTTTCCTTCGTTGAGTTGGTATGTGCCACTTGCATTCTTACGTCATTAAAAATAATAAACTCTGTATGGATGTAGTTCTGGTGACTCTCTCCTTTTTTGGAATCTTAGGCTGAACTGGTTAATGTATAGGCAAAAATTCATACCTGTGTTGAAAGACAGATAAGAGCTTCTTCTCGCTTCTGTCATCATAATGAGAGACAGGAAGCCCTTGTGGGGGGGGGGGGGTCACAAGAATGTAGAATGGCCCAGCGTTCCTCTCTATCTCAGATGCTGAGGATAGCAGCACAAGTGTAGATGCTTCAGAACTTTGTATTCACATTGGCCAAAGCGTAGTGTGACGTGGATCATAAATGTTGGAGTTATGTCTCCTTATGTTAGACTTAAGTTCTCCTTACATCTACTACTAATTGAAAGTCTTCCATGTATGAGGAACTGCAGTGATATCATTATATATTTACTCATTAGTTTTTTGCAGTATATCTTTGTTGTGGTGTGGATCTGGAATGTTCCCCAAAAGCCTCGTGTATTTAGATATAGTGAGATATCTATGGAACTGGGCTGTTGGGAGATGGAACTTGGCTGGCACAGGCAGAAGCTTGGGGTCTGACCTGGAGGGATTATGCTAACTTGTTGAGATTAGGAAACACCCAGAGCAGTGCTTTCAGGTGTGTGTGATTGACTTGTGAGCCAGGAAATGAGAGAAGAGCTCCCACCTGGGGTGTGGGTGGCCCAAATGGCAGCTTGAATTAAATAAAAGGGAAGGAAGAAGAAACATTGCTAGTTTTTCCAGCAAAAGCCCTGGCCTCCTTGTTAGTCCCCAGACACTCCCTTACTCCTTCCTCATTTGGCTTTCTCTGCACTGTGTGGTCAAAAGCTTTTCTCTGACTAGACTTCTGCCATGTGCTTCCACCATTGCCAGCCACCATGGATGGATTCTGTAAGACCTTCTGAAACTGTGAGTTAAAATAAATCTTTCCTCCTTTAAGTTATGGATGTTGAGTTCTGTCCCAGCAACAAGTAACTGAGACACTCTTCAAGACACGTGTTCATATTCTTTTTTTTTCATACACACACACACACACACGATATATAATGTTTAAATTGAACTTGACTATTTTGTGCACATCTGTATAGAGTCAAAATTACAATCCTTCCCCTTCCCCCATTGGCCCTCCTGCACCGCACCTTCCGCATCCCACCTAACTCCCATTGTCACCTCCATTTGGGTTTCTCAGATTACAGAAACCATTCAGTATTTAACTTTCTGCATCTGACTCACTTCGCTGAGCAGGATGGCCTCAAGTTGCATCTATTTGCTTACAAAAGCTTAAATAACAGAAAAGGAAACTAATTTTCAGAGATGTTAAATGATTACTCAGAGCTCAACCAGTATTTATGAGTATTTAAATCTGCCAGACCTTAAGTAATATAAATTTTTCCTTAGGTACAGCTCTTCAAAACTATACCATACTCCTAGAACTGAAATTAGAAAAATGATATACTATGTTGAAAGGGGTTGACTTCTTTGGTGAAATTATTATGCAGATTAACTATTAGTAGTATGTACATTTACCAGAATTGAAGACATTATAATTAAAACATTAATCTATCAATATTCTCCAACTGTCCAATTTCAGAGAATTTTACACTTTAAGTTAAACACAAGGCTCTCCCCCATCAAAGACCATGTAGGTTAAGCTGCATGTAGAATGATACTAAGCTTTTTCCGCCTTGATGTAACAAGTGAAAATAGTCTTAATTGATTTAGATTATTTAAAAAAAAAAGAACTTTCCAACAAGGAACTGGAAACAGTTCTTGAAACACTGGAATTATACTTTGCATCTGCCCTTAGGAAAAGGCCATTTTGCAGGAGACACATTTTGCTAATCAAACAGGGGGCAGAGGGAGCCTGCAAACTATTATAAAGAAGTCAAACTACCTATGTAAAGGAAAGACAATGCAATTAGAAAGGGAAATATTTCTTTTTTGAGAAACAGCTCAATGTTAGAAGCAGCAAAAAACATGGAAGTGAACAAACAACTAAGCCGCAGCTTTAAGATCAGCTCAGCTGCTAATAGTCATGGGACTATATTTTTTGTTTTATTTATTGAGTTTATTTTAGTCTGGTTCTTTCTAACATCAAGTTGGAGAAAAATAATAAATGACAATATAAAATAATAACAGAAAAAAATCTAAGCTAGCAGAAGTAGAAAAAGAACACAGGTACTTAAATCTTGTGATAGAATTTAAGTATGAGCTTCCTGGTAGCCACTTTAAAAATACTTTATTTTTTAAAGATCAGTTTAGGTTCCCAGCAAAGCTGAGCAGAAAGTAGAGATTTTCTGTCTAATTTTTATTTATTTATTTATTTATTTATTGCCCTACATGCACGCTTTCCCTTACTGTGACAATGGTACCTTTGCTGGAGTCAATGACTTCCATCAATGCTGCATTGTTGTCATATACGCACTGATTACATTGGGGTTCACTCCTGCTGCTGTACATTTTATGGGTTTTGGCCAATGCTGAAAGACATTATCTACCAACAGTGTCATACAGAACTTAATTTCAGTGCTCTAAAACTATTTTGTCCTCTGCCAGAAATTCTCACAACTACTGATCTTTCGTACTGTCTCCAGAGTTTTCTTTCATCTACTTTAGAAGACAAAATTTTCTCAGGAGAGATAAAACTCTCTGTTGGCCTTAAGTTGTGTAAGAAATTAGTTACCGTCTGGGACTAGGATACATCACACAATATCTGTCATAGTCATCCAGAAAATGCAGGTGCAGATCTTACTTGATTATTTCTTGTAACAAGTTTATAAGAACCAAAAATGCAACCCAGTAAGAGAGGAACTTCCCAGGTTCTAAATTAAGTTCCAAGAGAATAACCTTATCCAAGGCTAACATTTGAGAAATTCTAGGAGCTGATAGATAACATCCCCTTCCTAACCTGGCTTCCATAAATATTGTTTTTGTAAGCACTAACGTTTTGGCTGAAGATTTGGTCTTCTGTATTGTTTGATAACTGATTTATTTTGGATAGCCCAGAATGGTAGTTTGATGATTTATTAGGAATGGTGAAAAACTTAACTAGTACTTCCCCCATGTGGCAGTGAGACGCAAGGGTATTGTAGGCAACTTTGAATTCATGCAAATCCTTTGATCAGTTGAGATTAGAAATTCCCAACACAGCATGCGGCCAGAACTGGATCAGGGAAGCAAATGGTAATGAAATTGCTCGCAGTTGCCTGCCTTGGGAAGAGATGATTTTAATTCCAAGCAGTAATCCCTCTACCTGAGAAAGCAATCAGCGTTTGTTGAGTACTTACTACCTGTGTCATGCGCCAGGTACTTTTCTAGGCAATATGCTTTTATAGTTGTTCTTACCTAATTGTATCAAATAATATTTTTAGAATATCCTAAAATATAATGATATAAACTCCGACATCTCATTTCCTAACATGAATAAGAATTCTCCAGATATTTCATCATTATGTAATATCCTGGTTTTTAGTTTCGAGCTGAAGTCTATCATGTTAAACTCATCCCTACTTGTGAGTTTTTTTTTAAATCATGTCTCAGTAATGCTGACTGTAGGATATGCAGCACCCTTAGAGATGTAAAGAGCCTCACAAGATCATTATGGCTGCATTTGACCCCTATTTATTTCAGAAGTAAGGACAGTTACTACAATAGTATTAACTTCTCTAATGCCTCACGCAGCTGCATGGCTTGGGGGCAACATGTGAAAGCACTCACCGGAGTGATGCTGGGGGCGGGGGAGCCTCATACCACCTGCTGCGTCTCTTGCGGCAATGTTATGAATATCGCATCCATGGTCCCTCCCAGGGACATGTCCCACAAGAGACCCAATGCACAGGCAGCCCAGTGCTGTGGTTCCCTTTTGGGTGTATTTGGATCTCCCTGTCTACATGCTCTTGCCCAACCAGGGAGCCATTGTTACAAGGAACACACTTAATAGTTCACTGCCTTGTGAGGTCACCGGGGGAAGAAGCAAGAAAGTAAAAGGTCAAATTCTCATGTAGGAAAGGGAAGAAGTCACTCTTTACCCACAGAAGGGTCTATTCGCCTCTTGATTTTAATGGGTTCTTTTAATATATTTCTGGATTGTGCTACCTAATGAGGCCTTTGCAAGTACATTTGCATCTGATACAGCTGTGGATACTCCAGCATATGTGAGGTTTCCCACCTTGGGTTATCTATCAGTGCCTCGGGAATAATTTGTAGGCTTCCCTTTTATATGTGTGTGAATATTTTAGGTGAGCTTAAATAGTATTGGAATTATCTGTTCTTGAAAGAGTTGATGGGAAATTCTTAGGCAAATTAGCACCTTCTTTCAGAGTTATTAGTTAGAGTTATTTATTATCCTTGAGATAATTAATATTCTAAAGTCATTTTCTGCATCTGAAGTATATCTATCTCTTTCATTTCTGTATTTAGATATTTATTTGATAATTTTCTCTTGCTAGATAAGTTAGTGCTTAAAATATTTTAATAGTTCTTTCTTCTCTGAAATGCACTTAACTATTCCATTGCTCTGTTAGTCCAGGTCACTAATTTACACCTTCAGTGGTACTGATTCCTTCTTTCTGAATTCTTAGTTTACTTTGTGATTCTCGCCCCCCCCCTCCGCCCCCCAATCATCTGTGTGGAATACTTTGGAATTGTCATGGTTTTTAGCATTTGTTTTTTGAGACAGGGTCTTGCTCTGTAGCCCAGTCTGGTCTAACTCACTGTGTAGTCAGGGTAGCCTTGGACTCACGGCAACCGTCCTATCTCAGCCTCCCGAGTGCTGGTATTACATACAGGTGTGCACCACTATGCCCAGCTTATGTGGTGCTGGGGAATCAAAATTAGGTACTTAGCGCTTGCTAGGCAAGCACTTTAACTGCTGAGCCACTCCTCCATCCCCTTTAGCAATATTTTTAAGGGTATAAATTTTCCTTTGAATTCAACTATAGCTATGCATATAGAGCCATGTACACGGTGGTTTTTCTTATCATGACAGTCTAAATATTCTATAATTTTACTTTTTATTTCTAATTTTTTATTTTACTTGGACACTGCATGTAGCTTCTCACTTTTCAGAGTACTTAGTTTTGGTCTTTATTTTATTCAGAGATCATTCGTATCAGCATATAAACATGCAATTTTAAAAATAATAATCTCCTTACTAAGCCACATCACTCTCTCCAGCTGCCCCTCATGTCTCTACTCCCTTTTATAAAACAAAACAAAACAAAAAATCCTATGGAAGAGTCTGAGTTTTAGCTCCTTTTTTTTGGTTTTTTTTTTTTTTTTTTTTTTTTTTTTTTTTTTTTTTTTTTTTTTTTTTTTTTTTTTGGTTTTTTTTCTCTTTGAAGTACCATAGGATCAGGTCTCACACTTACCATTTTGCTAACATTATTCTGGTCAAGATTACCAGAGATCTCCTGGTCAAATCTGGTGACCACTTCTCAGTGTGATCCTCTCTAACCTCTCAGCAGAACTTGATGGCCACATTCAAGCCCTTCCTGAACCTCTTACCCTTGGCTTTTGGCTGCCCACCAGCCTAATGTACTTACCTCAGTTCATTACAAGATGAAGAACTGAACTTCAGTCTTGTTAAGTCATTACATCACGATGGCGATTTAACCTTTGACCTTAGTGACATAACACTGGTACTACTGATAGAAGGGATATCTTAACAAAAACCTGTATTTTCTAATGTTCAGGCAAGAATGCAGTTAGAGATTTAGGCAGGAGGACAGAGTGGTGCAGGCCTGTGATTCCAGCGCTCTGGGAGACTGAGGCAGGAGGATCACAAGTTTACACCCACCCTGGGCAACTTAGCAGGACTCTGCCTCAAATTCAAATATAAAGAAAAGGGGCTGGGGCTGTACAGCTCAGGGTGGAGCCCCTGGGCTCGATCACCAGTACCACACACACAGACACAAAAGCAGTCCATGTTTCAGTGTGCTTGTGAGGGGGTGTCGTTGGAGGGAGAATAAACAGTTTTGTGAGGTGGCGCCCTTAACTGCTTTGTGTAGGATTGAAAGCGGCTGGTGCTATCCTGTTCATAAAATCACTATCTGAGCTAACGCGAAAGCACAACGCATATCCATTTCAAGGCAACGTGGCTGTGAAAAGTGACAAGGAGGATGCATTTTGCAGCTCCATGCTTTTAGTAAGGTGGAAGAAAGAACTGAGTCAGGCCAAACCGGTTGCTTTGTAAGCGGAAATGAGAATATTCAGAAGTGTAGGGCCTGCAAAAGTTGAAAAGACCATTTATTTTATGAGTCTCATATTAATAAAAACATGGGACTCAACCTCATGGCTGGGGTCAGAGGTAAGAGCGCTGTTCTCCCCACTCCCCCCAACACCCTTGTTATTCCAGCAAGTCACCAGGAGCCTCTGTGAAGTGAGAGTGAGATGAAGAGTGAGATGTGGACCTGAGGAAGCAAAGGCAGAATGGAAGAAGCAGCACCAGAAAGGCCTTGGGCTGTGGCCATCTGCACAGGACTCTGACGGAAACAATTAGATCAGAAGCTTATTGAGGTTTTAAGGAAATGCAGTTGCCACAGAAACCAGGAGTCTGGCTTGAGAATGTCTGTCTCGGTTAGTTCCTTAAAGCAACACCGAGGCTTTTAAAGGTGTGCCGGAAGGGTTGTGAGTTGTTTTTCATGTGGCTAGGGAGGATTATAGGAAAAGTAGCTGCTCTAATAAAGCAGGGAGACCCGACTGACAGTCCAAGGTCCTTCCCGCACTGCCAGAGCATCGTGTGCCTGTTGCTCAGTCAGGAGTCAAATCGCTTTGTGGATCCTTTTCTTAATGGGAGTTTCAAAAACCACTGCCTGTCGTGGGGCGGGGAGGGCATGTGACACCAGCTATGAGAAGTCGCTTCCCACCTTGATAGAGGCAACACACCTCGCTCTATGCTCTGCCTGGCCCTGCTCCCAGCCCCATCTGTGTGGCTGTCTGCTTCCCTCAGTCGGTCTGTGATCACGTCACATCTCAGGTGACCGAGTCACTCTATTAGTAACACCACAACCTCATCACTTCCTGTGGTCCGAACCTTCCTTGGCCCTCTCTTACGTCTTTCCCCTCTCTTCACAGCACTTTTTTTCTTTATTTTTTACTGGTATGTTTGTGATGTGTCGTAGGTGTATTCATCTGGGGACCTGGTACACACAGGCATCGTGCCTTAGTCATCTTTATTCCGTTTCCCCCCCTCGTGTCCCTTCCCTTCTCCTCAGTCTCCCTCCCTGTTTCCTTTCCTCTGTCTCTCATTTTGCTCACTGTTTATATTTTGAGTTTCTCATATAGCAGAAACCACATGATGTTCACCCTCCTGGGCCTGGCATATTTCACTTGGCATTATGGTATCAAAGTGCATTGATTTTTTTCTACAAATGACTCTAATTTATCCTTCTTTATAGCCGAGTACTATTCTATGTGCGTCTACACCGTATTTATCTGCTCGTCTGCTGAGGGGCATACAGGCTGGTGTAAGATTTCACTGCTGTGAGTTGCGCTGCCGTAAGTGTGGGTGTGCATATGTCGCTGTTGTAGGACATCTTTAACTCTCCTGTCTGCATAACACTTACTGATCTGCTCTCTTACTGGAATGTAAAGTCAGGGCAGAACTTTATCTTGTGTCCTGGTGAGCTCTCAGCGCCCAGATATGGCTAATACATTACAGACTCCTCATGAATACTGGAAAAGTCTAAATAACTACAAGTTCTAGTTTCCTGATGCTGGAAGTTAGGTTAATTGGATTCTGTTTTGCTGTGTGTCTGTATCCTCCCATAACCAGGGCTGGAAAATTATTCACGCCTGAGGAAATGGCGATGACGACTTGCAAGGCAGCGTCCTGTGGTAGGAAAACTAAGCGAAGTTCCGTGCTACCGGATGAGTGCTACTCTTGCTCGTGGAAGCTGTTTCATCTCATTCTTGCTTAAGACAGAAGCTGTGAGGATGTAGCTCAGTGGTGGGCGCTTACCTCGCATGTGTGAACCATGGGGCTTAGTCTCCAAGAAAACAATAAAGAGCTGAGATCATGAAACTTCACTCCCATGGTGATTTCACCTTTTTTTCTGAGTGGTCACTGAGAGTCATAACTGCAGTCTAGTGTCCATTTAGATGTTAGAGTCTCCTGGAGTCTCTTTACTCCATGATTTCACGTAGACTGGTATCTTTGGCTACCGCGTACTCAAGGGAGAGGTAGTTCTATTCAATCCATCCAATCTATCCAGTATTTAATGCATTTAAGCCCTGTGCCGGTCAGCGTGCTGGGTACCAGGGACATAGTCACAACGTAGGCAGTGCCCTTCCCTTCAATTGGTTGGACTAGTTAGTGCTCCAGGGACCAGAACGGAAGAGAGGCAACTGCAACACAGGACTCCTTCAGCTACACTTGGGAGGGGGTGATGGCCTAGAAGGACATACCGCAGGAGTCAGCTAGGCAGAGTCAGAAATGGCCTCCTGGGTAAGTGTCAGCTAAACTTGAACCAAAGGGTAAGTGGAGGCCATCCAAATGAAGAAGGAAGACGGGCGGAGTGTTTTCTAGGCCAAAGAAAATAGATGGTAAGTGGGAGGAGAGGTGTGCAGAGGCAGCATCACAATTGCACAGACACATCCTGTTTCCCCAGCACTCTCCTTTTGTCCCCCCAAGCTCCACTGTTTAACCTGTAGGTTAGTTTTTTCCCCCAACCACTCATTGCCCTAGTGGAGCTGATTTGTAAATCCAATGCAAGAACCAATACACAGAAAACAACCAGGGGGCCCTGGAACCATGCCTACATTACACTTACAAAAAATGTGATTTTCTGCAGAAAAAATATTTTGACTCCTACATTTTTGGACTTCATTAGAAGGATCTGAAATGGATGACACCAAGCTGTTTGCCTAAAATAATGTCCCGAGCCTGAACTGGCATGGATGTTTTCTGGATTAAAATAGAAACTTGTTTTCCTAACAGAAAATAACTTGGAAATCAAAGAGCCGTTTCAGTTGGAACCATTATTTTTCCTTTTCTTGCAGAAAATTCCTGGTTTTACACACAGTAAGAGATCAGGATAGTAAGGTCACCCTGCCACAGAACTTTCCATTAACAATCTGAATTCGCAGAAGCCTCAAACATAACAGATGGGGGGAAATGTGTAATGTAACAAATCCATTCAACAAATACATGTGGACACCTACTATGGGTCAGGCGCTGTTCTAGGCGCTAAATGAAGATACCCGCTCTTACAGAGTTTGCATTCTGACAGAAAGATGGCAGCCAAGGAGGAACTAAGCAAGCTGTCCTGTAAAGGAGAAAAGGCCAGAGAGAACAGAGCAAGGGGCACCAGGGGTGGCAGTTCCAGTTTTAAATGCGGTGGCTGACTCCCTCGGAGGGGTGCCATGTAGGCAAAGAGGGAAGGAAGTGAGGAGTGAGCCAGGCCGAGGAAACTGATGGTCCGTGTCCCAAGGCCAGGGTCCGCCTGGGGTGGGCCAGGGCAGAGAGCAGGGGGGAGCAGTGCACTGAGGGTGGGGGTTGAGGAGCAACCTGATTGTACTTGTTTTGTTTTTGCGTGTGGAGCCCAGGGCCTTCACCATGAGCTACACATCCCCAGCCTGTTATTACTGTTATTACTACTTTTATTTTGAGACAGGGTCTCGCTAAATCACTAAGTTGCCCAGGTTGCTCTCTAACGGCCTCAGCCTTTGTACTTATGTTTAATGTAGATTTTAGGATAATCGTGCGATTTCACTTGAACCAGTCGTTTAGGAAGATCCGCCAGTATGATACTTTTTTCTTTACAACACAGCCGTGGCTTTGAACGATGTCTTACAGGGTCCGTGCGCGAGGCTACCCGGTGTGCCACCCCACCTCGCAGGCGGAGACTCCCGGTGTCGCAGCCCCTCCTGATGTGCCCGGAGTTGAGCTGACACAGAACAGGAACAGTCTGCACGGCTCTCCTCCCAAGCTCCGCTGGAGAGACAGACATTCCTCTCGGGATGGACACACACGCACGTCTTTGGCAACTCTGCGGGAGAAGCAAACTCCCGGGCGTTTGCTCCCGCCCCGCAGACCCGCCTCCTCCCGGGCTCCGGGCCTCCTGCTCGGCGGCAGCGCGCAGCTCCGCCTCGGGCCCGGCTCCCGCTGTCCTGCCGGGCACGCGGCTTTCCCTCTCCCACGCCGGGCTGCCAACTTTTCTCCCAGCCCCGGGGAGCGCCGCGCTCGGCCCACCTGGAGGGACGCCGCTTCCCGCCGCGCCCCGCCCGTTGGCCGAGCCGCTGGGGGAGGAGGGGGAGCGCCCCGGCCCCGCCCCGGCGGTGGGCGGTGCCCTCCCGGCCACGCCCCCGCGCCCTCCCGCTCCGGCCACGCCCCCCGGCCGCGCCCCCTTGCGCGCAGGGCGCAGGAGCCGCGGGGCCCGCCAGCCGCGCCGCAGACCTGCTCCGGCCGCGCGCCGCGCTCCTCCCAGCGGGTGGCAGCAGCCGCGCCGAGGCGGTGGGGGCTCCGGCGTGCGGTGCCCGGTGTGGCCGCGGTCCCCGACCCCGCCGCCGCCGACATGGGTCCGCTCCCGGCGCTGCTGCTCGCGGCCTCGCTCTACCTGCGCGCCGGCGCCGACTTCGACGGGAGGTGAGTGGCGCTGGCGCGCTCCGCCGTCCGGCGCGCCGGGCACTGCCCGGCCGGGGTCCCGGCTCCCCCGTGGTGCCGGGCTCGGGGTGCGCGAGCGGGCGGCCGCCCGGGGAGAGGGGTCGCGGGAGACGCCCCGGCCGCGCGGCGCGGTGGGGAAACTTCCCGGTGACCTGGGCGACGTCCGGCTAGGCGCTGTCAGGCCGCCTCTCACAAAGGGTGGGGCGACGGGGCGACCTGTGCGCCAACCCCGCTCGGTCTGGGGGAGCCCGAGGGGCTCCAAATAAAGACTGAGGTGTGAGCAGAGCGTGCGCGCGTGTGCCAGTCACACACACACTCACGCACACGCGCCGCCCTGCGTCTCAGACCTCCGGCGAGCCCGGCGGCTGCGTGCTCTGACAGGTTCCAACAGCCCCAACTCCGTCGCCACCGTCGCTCGGCGGGTCCCGGCGCAGCGCCCTGTCCCCGCCCGCTAGCGACCGCGTGGGGTGCGATCCCCTCTCCCCCGCCCCGTCGGAGGCCACGTTCGCCAGGCGCGCCGTGGCTGCGGCGACGCGGGGTCCCCACCCCGCCACGCGTCGCCCTCCCCAGCGTCCGAACGCGGCCTTGCGCCGTCAGGAAGATGCTGCACCTGTTTTACTTGCAGTCTGGAGCGAATCAATTCCACGATTGATTGGCTTTGTCGTACCTGGAGGGGAGCCCGGGGCGCGCGGGAGGGGCGCGGCTGCTTGATTAGCACCTGGCCAGAGGACGCGGGAAGTTGGGGCTTATCTCGTGCTTTGGGCCTGGGGGCAGAGACGACAGGTCAAGGGAAGGGGAGTTGAAAAGATAGACTTTAAGGAAGAGTGGACAACAGCCAGAGGCTAGGCCTTCTTTATTTCTCAAAAGCGATTCTTTGCCCACGTTTGACCAGGTTTGCATTTCGTGTACCCACGTTTACAAGACCGATACCACGTGACACCCATGCACTTTTACGTAGCTTAACAAAAATGATGAAAACAGCCAATGAAAACGTTGCTCTTCTTGGCGGGAAAACAAGTCATACAGGTGCGAAACGAGGAAACAGTTCAGGACGAAGTGTCAAAATGTGATCAGTGTCTTGAAGTTCCCTGTGTTCATTAGACACTTATCTACATGAGCGAAGAAAATGGTGGGAATTATTGATGCACCCAAGTTTCAAACCACGAGGACGCTGGAGACGGCCACACTTAAACTCCCTGGTTTTATTTACATTTTTTTTTTTCCTCATGGGGCTCTCCCCCCCTCCACTTTTTTGTTTTTATCTCCAGCTCTGTTTTGTTTAAGATTGAGGAATATCCTGTTTTACCCACCTCTGCCCTTTATGAAACGGAGTTTCTGTCTGCGTTGACATGTTTTATTTGTAAGTACTTTTCAATTGATGGCGAATCAGTTAAAACTGGTTCCCTCCAGTAGCAGGTGTGAGTTGTTGAGGAATCTGTTTTATTTCAAGCCTCAGAACCCACCCTACGAATGCCAGCCTTGGGAATTTTAGGTCTTAGTGCCGTTTCTGGTTGGACTCTTTTCTCTTTAATTCTACCCTCATGTGCTGTGTGTGTGTGTGTGTGTGTGTGTGTGTGTGTGTGTGTGTGTGTGTGTGTGTGGAACTTTCTGAGATTGGAGATTAGATCACAGCAGAACTATTTCTGTGAAAGTGTTTTGCCTTTGATTTCTATAAACATGAAGGAGTTGTAGAAAGTTGTTGGGTGTTGTTTTTTTCTAAGATTATAAAGAGGCAGTTATTTTTAATCTCAAGAGGGTCTTTATGTTGTCTTTTTTCCCCCCCTAGGTGGCCCAGACACATGGTGTCATCGATTGGCCTGTGTCGCTATGGTGGGAGAATTGACTGCTGCTGGGGCTGGGCTCGCCAGTCCTGGGGACAGTGTCAACGTAAGTATCAGGCTGGAGACTTCAGCGCCTTGGGTAGTGGGGCTTTACTCCACACACAAGAAAGCCCGTGTAAGGCTGACTCTGCAGATTCAGTCTGCCACTGGTTTTTCAGATACAGTTTTCCACCCCTTCCTCTCTGAGCCACAGGCGCTAGGGCACCGGCTTGGTCCTTCACAGAGAGCCTTGTGGAGGTGCTCCTGCCAGCATTGCGCCCACCACCTCCAGCTCCAGCTCCAGGGTTCTCATTAGGCTCCTTTTCCTTTGCTCCAGGCTCTGAGGCGGGGAAGATAATAAGTCTAGACTGTGTTTATACTAAATAAGCTAGGAACCATAGAACACTTAGAAGTTCTCACCATAGCTGTTGTGTAAATTGGTCCACTTATCATTTTTTTAAAGAAAGGTTGTACTGACATTATTCTAAATGGACCATTCAGTAGAATCAGAGAAAACCTCTGAAAAGACACCATTAGTAAATTCTGTAAGTGCCAGATCAGAATACTAAAGGTTTTTTTTTATATACGTTCAAAATGGACACTGTATTGGTAAAACATCAGAGCCTCCTCACAGATGTTTGAGAAATGAAGAAAATTTGTTTTTAAACCTTACCTGGATCTTAATCTCAAAATGTTAGCTCAGCTTTCCGGGGGAGGAGGGAGTGGGGAAGACCCCAAATAATCCACTGGAGCTCCATAGCATCTTTGGAGTGTTAGGTAGGCAGTTCTGTTGAGATGACGGGCACTGGGCCAAGTGGTGCTGTGGGCGATGCTGATCTGTAAGGAGGAGGCAGCCTAGAGGGATAGACGGCGGAAGGTGGGGAGGAGGCTGGAGCTGACCGTGGAAGAGCCTGGCTTAGAGATGGGTGGCCGTGCAAAGGGCCAGGCAAATCATAGTTCAGAAAGTTAGGAGTGCCTCGGCTGGCTATTCTAACTTGTGACAATGCTTATGTTTATCCCTAACTTTGTGAAGGAGGACAGTGGCCGTCCCAGGTTAAGGCTCACTGCACCTGCAGGCGGTGGTCTCCGCTCAGGAGTGGGAAGGTACATGGGGATAGCGTGTGTCTACCTGTGTGAGCCTAGTACCCTAGGCTGTGCCGTTGGGCCTCGTGTTGAAGGAGATGGTGGGAGCTCTAGTTTCCAGTGAACAAGGCTAAGCTGCTGTGCCCCTCCCTGTTGGTCTATGCAGTGTTGTTATTAGGGGAAGATGGTCCAGAAGAGGAGTAATACCAAGTCAGTCTTCTGCGTGTTACCTCAGTGTCAGAAGTGTTTGCACAGCTGGAGGTCGGCAGGTGTGGAATGTGAGGAACCAGAGGGCCATACTCATCAAAGGGGAGAGAAGATCCTTCAGTTGGCCCCCTATACATAAACACACCCTCCCAGATGAGAAATGGCTGTTCTGTTTGCAGGAATGGAAGTAGTTTCCTCCTCCCTGCTGCTGTAACTTGCAGGAAACTCCCAAATCAAATGTTGCAGTGCTCTGAGGTTTGTGCAGTCTCCCAGCCCTGCCCAGGACAGAGCTGCGTTGGCAGGATGCCTGGGTAGCACTGGAGTGCAACTTCCCAAAAGATAGAGATTAGGGGCCAGAGGCTTTCTGCCAGGTGTGCCAAAAATTCCGAGGAAGAGAGGTGGATCTCTGAGAGGCTCGTTGACTGTGGAATTCCCCAACAAGCACCTCTAGAAATTGTTCTGTTTTCTGAAAGTATGTAGTTAAATATTTTATCTTTTGTATGCGCTATATTGGCTGTTCTGAGTTTAGGATAAACGCAGAGATCTTTCTCAGGTGTATCCAACCTGAACCCTGCCATTATTCGACCTTAATTTGTGAAACACACACACACACACACACACACACATATTAGCTATATTATATATTTTATATATGGCCCAAGATGGTGCCTTTTCACTTAAAAATGACACAGGGCCCATTAACTGATGGGCTGCAGGTTGGACGTGCCGGTGTAGAGTTACAGTGATAGTATAGATGTAGAGTTATAGCATTCTAGAGACTTCCCAGTGCTTGGTTTCTTCAGAGCTTTCTTAACAGATACAGGACATTTTTATTGTGTTTCTAGCTTCCTTCTGTTTATAAAAGAATGCAAAGTAATGAAGTAGAGTATTTGACAGTCTGTGTCTTCTCTCTTGTCCTTTCTCAGTAATCTGAGAAATCTGTAGCATCGTGCAAGTTACTGACATGGTAATGTTGTAAAAATATGTAAGATAATTTTGCACAGATCACAGTTTACCTTAGTTTTGATGAAAGTTCAAAAGCCAGTGAGAGGAACAGGACTCAGAAGCTAGACTGCCTTGTTTCTAATTCCGGTCCCTACCTCTTATGGTGTGTCCATGGGCAAGAAATTCAACTCTTCTGTGTCTTATTTTCCTCTGTTCTAAAAGGGATCTATTACTGAAATGGTACGTGCCTCAAGGACCACATCAAGGCTTAAAAGAGTGATAATTTATTTGTAATACACTTAAAAACTATTCTTGGCACTGCCTGAATAGTACATATGTATTTGGTAAAGTTAAAAATATATAAAGGAATCCTGCTACTGGAACTGTGTGGTAGGAAGGGCATATTTATGTTATCAGACTCTCTGTTCATTAGTCATAAGATCTGCATTTTTTACATGTTTACAGCCAATATTCAAAGTAGCCCCAAAATTCTCTGTTTCAATAAAATTCCTTTAAAAAAAGGGCCAAATGGTTCTTATCATTAACTCTGAAAATAGCAAGCTTGCAAAAATGAATTCGAAGATGGATGGCTGTGTTTTATTTTTCCAGAATCTTAGATGCTCCAAATGTCTCTTGTCAGTTCAGAGTTCTGCCTGCCTTTGTTTTGATATAAACAGGTAGAGGAATGTGGGTTCAAAGGTCATCTCAAAGGGTTAGATCAGTGCCAGAAAGAGGCTTATGGAACGATAAATAATTTCTTAACATTATTGATTTTTTAAAAAAAAAATTTACGAAATGAAAAGGTATTGTCACCACATACCTTTAAGGAAAATCCCTTACGGTTCTGCAACAAATCTAATATTAATGGATCACCTATAGAAATTCCAAAGAACTTCTATTCAATTTAATGAGAAAGGTACTTTTTGACCTTCTGACCCCTAGATGATCTCTGCGTTCTTTTCCATAAGGAACAGTCCCCCTTCCTTGTCCAAGATACCCTAATTCTCTTTTCTTCTGAGTGACTCATTTTGGAATTTTCCTTCAAAACAGCACAGCAAAGCAAAAGGAAACTTTCCCCTTTATGTCCAGAACCTCCCAGTTTATCTCTTAGGTGTGTGTAAGTGGGGATGTAGTGCCCTTGTTATAGTCCTTGCTAGATCGTACGCCTTCATGTAATGGTCCATAGGTGATTGTTTTATTTGGTGGAGCATCTGTAAAGTGTTTTGAGCCAGTTCTCATGTGAGTTGAAAACACTGCGTTGCATTCCTGCCCGCTGCCACCCTTCTCGTGAACTTGTCTTAGGGACACTGCTTTGCAGAATGGAAGCACTGGCGAGCCCCCCTGTTCTGCTCAGCGTGTCTGGCCACAAAGCCCTATTTAGCTGGGGACTTTCCATCTTTCCTTCTGGGACTAAGGAAAGACAGACTACAGATGCCACTCAAATGGGAATAGAATCTGGCCTCCTGCTTCCTGCTTGTGCCACCCAACGTTTTGTCCAACATTCCTGCCCTGCTGGGAAAGTGTGACTTGTTCCAGAAATAGGCAGGTTGTGTTTTCATAATTCTTCTGTAAGTCATACCCTTGACTCTTTGTCTTCTTTTATTCTTGGTTTTGTGTTCTTGATTCATAAATAGGTCTCTCATCCACTGAAAATTCAAGGTTTGATTTTCTCACTCTCTTGTGCTTTACCTTTGTTGAATATTAATGTGGTTCTTTATTGTTGAGTGAAATATTCTGAGTGTGCTCACACGACTGATGGTTACATATTTACAGCCCACCGCACCTTAATCACTCAAGATTGTCACAAAGTAGTTTGTTTCTTGCTCCATAATTATTCTGTTTCTTATCTTTTCCATCATCTTAATGGCATGTTTCACTTTGATGATATTAACTGTTTTGCTCCTCCCGCCAAAGGGGGACTGGTATGAAGGAAATTTCTCAGTGTTTGTATATTTTATTTTTAAAAGCTGTGTGTGTTACCAAAACAATGCCTAACTAAAATCACTAGGTCCTTTGGGACAGCTGAGTTCTAGCTTTGATTTGGGTATCTGAATAGCTATAGCCAACATCTTTTAGCCACGGTTTTCTTATTTTACAAGCAGGTTTCCAAGGTGTACTGATGCTCTAACTCCATCAGAGAACTTCCTTAATGGACGAAGAATATACAGGATGCAGGTGCGGTCTCCCCACACGGTTGTCTTTCTGATCATTTGCAGATTTAGCTGGATATGTGGCTTCTGACAGTAGCAGTTTGTGGAAAATGTTTTCTAGAGATATGAAAAAAGACTTAAAATACAAGTAGTTCCAGGTTTTAGCAAAGCTGTTTGACTTGAGGGGTTTTGGGTTGTCAGTGAACAATTTGTCATTTCTGGAAATGATGTGAGTTGGACTGGTTTTCTGTTGTTTATCCTTCCTAAGACTGGGGCTATGTAGATGTCTTGGTGTTTCTACTGGAGGTTTTGGAAAGATGTAAAACTTCTGCCTACAGTTGGACTTTACCTTCTTAGTTTTGACCCTCGCTTCCTCCTTTTCTCTAAATGAGTGCATACTACAACTTGACATATGCCACCTAAAGTGAAAACTTTAACTTCTGATTATCAGCTCTAGATAAGCTAATAGATTGGTGAAACACAGGAAGTGTGAAGTTTTAATTCATTCAAAAGCCATTTTGTAGTTGTTAAATAGTCATAACTGGATGGTGCATATTACCGGCTAGAGATTGTGCACGTCACAAAGGTGAATGAGCAAATGACTGAATTACTTCCTTCTGCACTTCAAATGAAAAGGCTGCTTAAGCAGAGAATTTTTGGTTAGTGAAACAGGTACTTAAATTTCATGTGTAATTTCTTTTTTTTTGTTTTTGAGCCAGGCTCTATTTATTCATTTTCTACAAGTGTGGCACGTGCCACCACACCCAGCTCCTGTGGTGCTGGAGAATTGAACCCATGGTCGCACACTTGCCAGGCAAGTGCTCTTAGCTGCTAAGTTACACCTCCAGGCCTCAGATACAGTTTCTTATATCTGGATTCAGAGACTTATAAAAGGAGTGTGTGTGATTTATTATTATTAGTTTTTGCTCTGTTGATCATTGACTTCCTGTTTCTAGCCACAGAATTATATAGATTGTATCCTTTTGATTATTTAGATTTCAAGTGCTGTCTTTTCAATAATTAAATTGTATTTAGAAAAAAAAATTTTAACTGTGCTGGGTATGGTTCCAGGTCTTAGACCTACTAGCCAAGTGTTTTACCACTGAGCTATTACTCTCAATTTTTTTTGAGTCAAGTTCTTTCCCTGTGGTCCAGGCTGGTCTTAGTCTTACTGTGTAGCCCAGCCTGGCCCCTTGCACACAGCAATCCTCTTGTTTCAGCCTCTTGAGTGCGGGTACTCTCAAATTTTAAATTAAAAATTTTATCATCAGCCTGCAGGGCCACATGTAGTGTTCTTCCCACAGAATGTCCTTCCTTGGTATCAACAGCCATGGACACTTCTGTTGAATGTGAAGTAGTGTTGTATATGTAAAATAATTTTTATACATGTACAGTCATGTGCCTTAGGATTTGCTAGGGTCTGGCTGGGGTTACGGGCTGTTCTAAGACATATCAGACATTACTAGGAAGGTTCTCAAGCCAGCTTACTGAGTTCAACATTGTTCTGAGTATTTTTTTTAGCTTCCTTTGCTAACTTTAGGATGAGAATACAGAATCTGTTTCTGTTTTCTTTCTTTCTTTCTTTCTTTCTTTCTTTCTTTCTTTCTTTCTTTCTTCTTTGAGATAGGAATAAAAGCAAGGCAGTGAATACTTTTGATCATTGCATTTGGCACTAAACCTGAAAACCTGAATCTCCCAATCTTTAGGAAGTGATGTTTTTCTTGACGATTTTTCAACTGCCACTTGCCTTGAAAAGTTGTTTAAGAACACCATGTACTTTAAGTAACTTCAAGTGGTCTTGGAATGCAGATTCCAAACTAAAAGCACTGTTGAAGAAACCTGACCTTTTCATACAGGTAAGCTTTGTATATGTAGTCTTCAAGGTCAAATTTCACAGGAATTCATCACCCCTCCTCATTAGAACTGATCTTTCTAATAATGCTACTAAGATCTGCTAATTTCCTGAGATCTCCTCATAAAGTTAATCTGGGCAGGTCTTAGCCTTTATGGATTAGACATTTTAGTACTTCTCAAGCTGGAAGACCAGGCCAGGGAAAGGGAAGTAACTGCAGTCTCTCCAAGTTCAGCTGAAAGACCTGTTCTCACATACTTGCTACAGGTTGTGCTGTTTGAACAGGAAACAGATAGATGCACACTCTCCCTCCCTCCCTCTCTCTCTCCCTCCCTCCCTCCCTCCCTCTCTCTCTCTCCCCCTCTCCCCC